>PJEM01000208.1:116165-261018 GCA_004023845.1 Helogale parvula
TGAAGTGGCAATCGTTATATAGCAGCTTATCTATGATACATTCAAGATACATGATACAATTTATTACTTGCCCATAAGCTAAAACACAGCCTGCTTAATACCTTTCCTTAAATTCCACCTCTATACTACAGTATACTTGAGGTCCATGCAGAAAAGTAGCTACCTTTTATATAGGAAATGGATGATTAAGTCTTTGGTGCTGTAAAAGAGCTTTTTTGAATTGTCCAATGTGCTCTGTCTCCTGGTTGTGACGGTGGGTACATCTGTCTACACATATGATAGACTCATAAAACTGTGCACTGAAGAAAGCTGAGTGGATTGTATGTAAATTTTAAGAGCATAATTAATTAATTAATAAAAAAATTAACACTGATAATAATGGGTTATAAACCATTGAATAAAATCGAAAGCCATGAATTAACATTGCCACAAGTAAGCTGTATCTTTCTCTTAACGCGTTCTCCTTACCAAGGACGGAAGATGAATTTTATGGTGGAGATGGCTGGCTGACCCACCTTCAGGGAATGCTTAATGTTAGCCCCATCAGCGATGGATGGAGCTGGACCATTCACTGTTTGACCGAGCTGAGATGCAATGTGGAGAACCTGCCAGGGCCAGGGTCACGTGTGTGTGTAGCACACGTGGTTTAATGCTCTGCTGTCGCCATCTTGAAATTCTTAACATGTGTAAGCCAAAGGTCTACATTTTCATTTCATGTTGCACTTAGCCTTGCAAATAATGGAGCTGGACACGAACACAGCCTCTCTTTTGTGATATTCCTGCCAAAGATGGGAACCTGAATTTGATCATGATGAAACATCAAACAAGCCCAAATTGTTGGGGCATTCTTACAAAATCAGTTGCCTATGCTCTTTAGAAATGTTGAGGGACAGAAATCACTGAAAGACTGGGGAACTCCTTCATGTGGAAGGAGACTAAAGAAGTAACTGCAAAGCAGAATGCTGTACGAGGTCATTTGGCTATAAAAGATGTTGTTGGAATAATTAGTGAAACTTGATTAGGGTCTGAGTTGAGTAGCAGTAATGTATTATTGTTAATTTCCCCATCCTGATGGCTGCATTACAAGAATGTTCTTGTGGTTGGACTTCCAAACTTAACTCTTTATGGATGATAGGGCATCTAGTTGGCAACTTACTCGTAAATAGTTCAGAAGACATTCTTTGTATTCTTTCTTCAACTTGCCATTCTGTTTGAGATTGTTCCATATAAGAAAGAGGGATGGAAGGGTAGAGTTGGGGGGAGAGGGAGGTCCTCTCTAGTAAGGTGACATTTGGCCAGAGACCTGAAAGAAATGGGGGACCAAACCACTTGGCTATCTAGAGGAAGAGCATTCTTGGCAGAGGGAACAGAATGTGCAAAGGCTTGAGGAATGGAATGCCTAGAATGTTTTAGAAATAGCTAAGCCACTGAAGTTGCTGTAGAGTGACAATGTGACAAAGTGTCAGGTGATGAAGCCAAATGGAGGTAATGGGAGCCAAACCAAAGTCCTGGTAAGGATTTTGGGTTCTATTTTCTGTGCTGGGACATACTGGGCGGGGGGTGGGGGGTGGGGATGATGCGTAAACTCATTTATGTTTAAAGGGATCACTCTGGCTCCTGTGTAGAGAAAAGCAAGATTGGAAGCAAGGAGACCAAGTGGAACTCTATGGGAATAAGTTACTCTTGTATGGATAGATGGGCAGATGGAACCTCCAGAAAGGCTTTAAAGAGCCACCAACTGGGCCACAAGCACAGAGCACTGGGATCATTGAGCCCCCGCAGCAGCATGGCCGTCTGACGTCTTCCATCTCTCATGCCCGCCTTCCCTTGTAGGTCTGCCAAGAGGGTCCAGCACAGAAGCTTCTCGCCAAAGGACAGCTCTGATCATGACTTGCCAGGAAAATTGAGAGGCCAGCTGGTTGCATTTTTACTCTAATTTTTCCATTATTTGGCACAAATGCCAAACTGTCCTTTTATATTAATTATCATAGAACCAAAGATAAGCTCCGGGAGAAATATTGTAACTGTCAGATCTTGTCTCCCTCCCTTGGGTTGCATGACAACCACAGGCACTATTGTCTTGTGTTGTGGGCCCTCCAATCAATGGGTCTTGAGTTTTCCTTTGGTTCCAACCATTGAAGAAATCTGTGCATTGACTCCTGATTTTTGAACCCAAAAAGGACCTTGGAAAGGAATGATTACAGTTCCGTCTTTTCTGGACCCACCAGATGAGTGATAATTTATAGTTTGATTAGTTCTGTGTTGCCCCAAACTTGCCCTCAAAAGTCATAAAGCCGCAGTGAAAGAAACCTGGATTTGGGTTCCAGGAACTGTGTTCATTGTGATTTGACATCACGTGTTCATTGTGATGAATGCAACTTGGTAGAACTGACATCCAGGTCATTTTCTCCTTCTTGGAATCACCAGTGGTCTCAAGGACATACCTAAAAGACAATTGAATGTCTCTTTTGTGTTTGTACAATGACACTCTGCTGAGTGATTCTTTTCCAACATAATTATACACTTTATAGTGTTAGATCTAGAAATTTTATTTATTTACTTATTTTTGAGAGAGAGACAGAGAAAGAGAGAAAGAGAGAGAGAGAACAAATGGGGGAGGGGCAGAGAGAAAGGGGGACAGAGAATATCCAAGGCGGGCTCTGCGCAGACAGTAGAAAATCTGATGTGGGGCTCAAACCCACGAACTGCGAGATCATGACCTGAGCCGAAGGCAGCCACTTAACCAACTGAGCCACCCAGGCGTCCCTATAGTGTTAGATTAAAGCACATGTTTTTAAATCCAAGAACAGGCGTGTAGTTGAAGAGCAACATTTAAAAATGTTTCTCCCTTATCTTTGAGAAATGCATGATATCTATTTTAAAGTGTGTGTCCAATGTGATCCTAAGCCTCAGAGAGCTAATCCCCAGTTTACAAAGCAGCAAGCTGCGAGATTAGTGGATGATCTGATTCTAGGATGGAGAAAAAGCCCAGTGACCTTGGCAATGAGGCGAGTTAGAGTTGAGTGATTTCCAGGTCAGGGCTCAGGATGATGCCACGAATTTTGTTGGCTCTTATAATGACTGAACTGACTCAGATAAGACCAACTGTGTCTATTCTTCTATTCACTGAGTGCAGTTAGTTTCCAATTGTGTTTGAGGAAATTTATAACACTCCAGGGTGGAGATGAAAATATGGTCTTCTTCCTTAATAACTTTCAGGATTATCGTTCTGGGGGCAGATCAAGCATTTAATTCTCAAAATGTGACAAAAATAGCTCTGTCTTAAATAAAAGCATTGCCGTGAATTTAACCTTTCGAACAATTTGCAGAAGACATTAGGCACGTTGCAAGGCTTTCATCTGTCAGATTCGTAGGAGCCGTTTCAAAATCGTTGGCATTTTCCCTGACCACAACCTATCTTTTGGTCTTATTTCCTGACAACCATTCACAGGTCCACTTACTTGGGCACACTTCCAGTACATTTTTCCCCTGCCTTAACAGACTGAAAAAGAAAACTCAGAACATCTGGGCCTTGAGCATATGAGCCACGTGACTTAGCTTCTCTGTGTGCTAATTCTCATCTGTGGGCTTAATTCTCATTTGTTGGTCTACTGCCTGTTATGGGCTAGATTGTGTCTTTCCCACAAATACCTGTATTGAAGGTCTAACCCCTCAGAATCTCAGAATGGAACTGTGTGTACGGAGGTAAGGTCTTTAGAGAGGTAATTAAATTACAGTGAAGTTTTTAAGATGGGCTCTAATCCAATGTAACTGGAATCCTTCTAAATTTTTTTTCAATGTTTACTTATTTTTGAGAGAGAGAGACAGAGCACAAGTGGGAGAGGGGCAGAGAGAGAAAGAGCGAGCGAGAGAGAAAAGGATACACAAAATTGGAAGCAGGATCCAGGCTCTGAGCTGTCAGCACAGAGCCCAACACGGGGCTTGAACCCACAAACCATGAGATCATGACCTGAGCTGAAGTCGGACACTTATCCAACTGAGCCACTCAGAGACCGCTGGAATCCTAAGAAGAGGAAATATGGGTATAGACACGCAGGGAGGGAAGACGGTGTGAGGACCCCGGGAGAAGATGAGCCATGTACAAGCCAAAGAGAAAGGCCTCAGAGAAAACCACTTCTGCTGACACCTTGACCTTGGACTTAGAGCCTCCTGAACTGTGAGCCAATCAGTTTCCATTATCTGACCCTCACAGTCTGTGGGACTTTGTTACGACAGCCCTAGCAAATTAATATAGATTTTGGTACTGGGGCTGGGCGCTGCTGTCAAAAATGCCCCCAAAATGTGGAAGTGGCTTTAGAACCAGCTAATGAGTAGAGGCTTGGAAGAGTTTTGAAGCACATGTTAGAAAAACCTAGATTGCCTTGAAGAGACTGTTGGTAGAAATATGGATGTTCAAGGTGATTCTGTCAAGGACTTGGAAATGAGGAATATGTTATTGGACACCAGGAAGGCCGTCTTTGCCATAAAATGAACTTGGCACCCTTGGGTTCTAGAGTTTTGTGGAAGGTAGCAATTGTGTGTCGTACCTTTAGTACTTTTTACTTTAATACTATTTAAGATCAGGAAATCTATTTTTTTGTTGTTGTTTATTTATTGTGAGAGAAAGCAAGCGCTAGGAGGGACGGAGAGATAGGGAAAGAGAATGACACGGGGCTGGAACTCACACCCGTGAGACCATGACCAGAGCCAAAAACAAGAGTCAGACGCTTAACTGACTTAGCCATGCTGTCTAAACAGGGCTCTGAAGGTGGGGCCTCGATTCTCTTGACTGCTTATAATAAAATGTGAGAAGAGAGGGAAATTTCAAAAAATTAATGTTTATTTACTTTTAAGAAAGAGACAGAGTGCGAGTGGGGGAGGGACAGAGAGAGAGAGGGAGACACTGAATCTGAAGCAGGCTCCAGGCTCTGAGCTGTCTGCACAGACCCCGACATGGGGCTTGAACTCACCAATGGTGTGATCATGACCTGAGCCGAAGTCGGACGCTCAACTGACTTAGCCACCCACGTGCCCCCGGAGAGGAAAATTTAAAAAACAATTGTAGAGCAAAGAGGAACTGGAACTTGAAGATTTGGAAGGCTCTCAACCTATCCATGCACTGCCTTTTGCCCTATAGGGTGTCTCTGGGGCCGAATGCAGTAAGTACTTTATGAATTGCAAACTATTATTCAAAGACCATATGCTATGATATTATTATTATTACCTTATGTATTTTTATAGCTTTCCCACAAGATGGAGGAGGAGGAAAATGTTGGCTTTTTTTTTTTTTTCATTTGGGACATTTGAAGTCTGGAGAGATGAAATGATTTGTACAATAATGCCGTCAGGTCACAGAACCTGGATTAGGCTTGAATCTTCAAAGGCTGCGTCCAGCACCGGTTCTAACATAACCAAAGACGTGCGGACTTCCAGCAAATCAGATCAACAACTAGCATTTAATTACATCCTGACCAGCACACAGCGAGAGCCAGTGAGGAATACAAATAAGCAGAAGGCTTGTCTCCACATCGCCTAGAAAGTGAAAACTAAATCTGTATTTCAGCTAACAGATGACATAGCAATCCTAGTGTGCTAAATTCCAGGCTTTCCACACTGGTTAACTGGTTAACCTATCCGGGCAGCTTGGTTATCTCCATAACGTGTTTTGGAAAAATAATAAACACAAGTTAGAGTGATAAAAGCTTTTGTTATTTTTTGTCAGTTTGCCAGAGATGCAATTTGTGTTTCTCTTTAACTTCTATCATTGCCTTGGAAGGAAGAGGTGTTGGAATCGGAGGCCGACATCGTCGTCTGTGGTTATGATGGAGAATATTTGTGCCTTTGGTCACTGATTGAATTCAAGATGGTCCCGAGGATGCCAGCCTTCCCGGGAAGAGCAAAGGTACCGTTTTGCAGATCTGGTTTGTGTGATTGGGAAGCGGTCTGGAAGCCTGAGTGGGGGGTGCCCAGGACGACCCTGCGAGAATCTCTGAGCGAGAGGGCTCCCTCCTGGCTCCTCATTCAGCCTCACTATCGCCTTTGTAGCCATACCGTGTGTGCTGGAATAAGGGCATTAAAATGCTTTATTTTTATCTTATTATTACTGTTTTTTAAAAAATTAAATCCAAGCTGGTTAACGTATAGCATAATAATGATCTCAGGAGTAGAATCTAGCAATTCGTCATGTACATATGACACCAGGTGCTCATCCCAACAAGTGCCCTCCTCCATGCCCATCACCCACTTAGCCCATCCCCCCACCCAACACCCCACCAGCAGCCCTCAGTTCGTTCTCTGTATTTAAGAGTCTCTTACGGTTTGCCTCTCCCTCTGTTTTTATCTTATTTTTTCCTTCCTTCCCCTATGTTCATGTCTTTTGTTTCTTAAATTCCACATAGGAGTGAAATCATATGATATTTGTCTTTCTCCGATTGACTTAATTTCATTTAGCATGATACTCTCTAGGTCCAACGATGTTGTTGCAAATGGCAAGATTTCATTCTTTTTTTCTTTAAGTTTATTTATTTTTGAGAGAGAGAGAGAAACAGACAGAGCATGAGTGGGGGAGGGGGAGAGAGAGAGGGAGATACAGAATCCAAAGCAGGCTCCAGGCTCTGAGCTGTCAGCACAGAGCCTGATGCAGGACTCGAATTCATGGACTGTGAGATCATGACCTGAGCTGAAGTGGGACGCTTAAGCAACTAAGCCACCAAGGTGCCCCTAGATTTCATTCTTTTTGGTCGCTGAGTAATATTCCATTGTATACATATATCATATCTTCTTTATCTATTCATCAGTCAGTGGACATTTGGGCTCTTGCCGTATTTGGCTATTGTCAATAGCGCTGATGTCAACATTGGGGTGCATGTGCCCCTTCGAATCAGCACTCCTATCCACTGGATAAATACCTACTAGTGCAACCGCTGGGCCGTAGGGTAGATTCTATTTTTACTTTTTTGAGGAAACTCCATGCTGGTTTCCAGAGTGGCTACACCAGTTTGCGTTCTCACCAGCAGTGCAAAAGGGTTCTAGAGGTATTAAAACTCTGCCTTCTACTTCTACACAGAGGTAAAAGCTTTTGCAAGGTAATAACAAGGATAATAATAATAATAATAAGAGTAATAATAATAAGGAAGGGAAGACAAAGGAAGGGGGATGGGAGAGCCTTGAAGGACACCAACAACCCTTCTCCTCCTGTTGGCAATTCCCCAGCTGCCCAAACACTTCTGTGACAATATCTGTGTTGGGGGCTGCCAACTGACTAATCTGAATGGACACTAATGCTTTTTATAAACCCTTTTGCTTTCTAATAAATCTGCTTGCAAGCAGGAGCTCCTCAGATCTGCTGACCCCCTAATACTGTTCTGAGAGGTGGTGTGGAGATAGAATCAGAATCTCGTCCGTGATTTTAAGGAGTCCCATGGGGAATTATTTTGTGAAGTGTAGGATCTTTATTTCAAGACTCTCCCACACCCTCTTGATTTTCAGGTTTCGATTTCCATATATTTGTCCCAAAGGAGGAGACCTAAGTCAACATATGACCTCAATCCCATATGTGAGCAGTGGACGGGTCTCCCCCAAAGAGCAAATCTGTCGCGATCACACATCCCATGCCTATCCTTGATGTTCCCATGGTCTGGGACAGTGATGTGCCTCTGACTGTCTAAACAAAGGTCACTGTCAATGTGTCGGGCTCTGCCTCCAGACGGGAAGGCACACTCATTCTTGGGATCACAGATGTCAGGGAAAGAAAAGCTGCTTCTCCCGAGCAAGGTCTGTTGGCATCTTAGCTCATGATCCCTCCCTTCTTTTCTCTTTCTGGAGCCTGAAAACGAGGTTTGCTATTCAGCCGTTCCGAAGGTAAACTGTTAAGCCCTTACCACAGCTTCTTGGGGGGTTCATGTTCCCCTCTGACTTTCCTACGTATCTCGTTCCATTTGTGCCTCTTTTCCATGGAGTGTGTGTGTGAGAGATGTATGTGTGCGTGTTTGAATGTGATGTGTGTGTTTCTGTCATCCGTTTCTGTTCCTCCCCTAGGCGGCCATGCTGAGGCTTCCTTTCTACTCCTGCAGATAAAAAGCAAAGACCTTTGGGACATACCAAAGGTAGTAGTAATAGTTACATGAGCTTACTGTGGGTCAGGCCACTCGTTCTGTTTCTAGATTTTAACTAATTGAATCATCACAATAACCCTATCAAGTTGCAACTCTTAGCCCCATTTTACGTATAAGGACGCTGATACAGAAACTCTTGTAAGTAAATCCAAGGAAGGGAAATGCACTCTCTTTAGGCTTACATGTTTCTGTATGTGTGGGATGTGTATGTGATGTGCGCGTGTGTGCAATGCGTGTGGGATGTGTGTGTGTAACGTGCACGATGTGTGTAAGGTGTGTGTGATGTGAGTGTATTGTGATGTGTGTGCAGTAGGTGTCTGGTGTGTGTACGGTGTGTGTAGCTGTGTGTGTGTGTGTGTGTGCGCGTGTATGGACGGAGAGACAGACAGACAGAGAATACAGAGTACCCATAGAAGAGGATTTGGACAAACCCCTGGAAACTAGAATTCATCCCATTGGACCCTTCCTATGCCTTCACGAGCCTGAGGTTTCCCTTCCTTCCTTCTTCCCCCGCCCGGGCGACCAGAAGAGAGGAGAGTGGTGAGCTGATCTACTCACAGAGCACAGGGCAGCCTGGCACCCAATCACCACGTCTAAGTTTTCCTTCCCCTTCTCTTTAGACTCCAGACTGGAGAAAGCGGGCAGGAAGTTGCCCAGTGAACCGCGGGTCTCCGTGGTACGTGCCCGCCACCTACAGTCCATAGGCGGAAACACATTCTGGATGCAGCAAAACCGAGAACAAAGAAAAATAAAAAAGTAACCCCAGCCCTGTCCGATCCAGATCAGCTTTGGTCTGATCAGTTTTCCAATCAGTCATTTAATGGGCTTTAAAATTACCCTCAAGATGCTGCATTTCTGAAAGCGTGCTCTCGTCCAATAAAATTATAAAAATTAAAAAGCTCAAGTTTAGCAGCTCTCAAAGTAAGAAAGAAGGGGAGACAGAGAGACAGAGACAGAGATATACAGAGACAGAGACAGAGAGAGAGAGGGAGGAAGACGACAAGCTCAAAAACCGAGCCTTTATGTTTGTTTGAATGATCATTGGACAGACAGGAAATCGAAGCTGTGAGTGGTAGGGGGCTTCTCATGGTCCCATGGCCAGTGAGCAGTGCTGACAAGATGGGATTGCAGGGTTTGTCTGTTTTTTTGTTCCAAAATGAACTGATCATGTCGAATCAATGTAAAACTTAAAATTTCTTCCCGATAAATGGTTGGTGGCCTTTCAACTGCTGCCCCTCCCCCATGACCCCCACAGACCCAGGAGGGCTATGCCTGTGTGCTGTTTTGTTCAAAGACCACTGGTAGGGGGCGCCTGGGTGGCTCGGTCAGTTAAGCATCTGACTTAGGCTCAGGTCATGATCTCGCGTTTCGTGGGTTCAAGCCCCGCATCGGGCTCTGTGCTGACAGCTCAGAGCCTGGAGCCTGCTTCAGATTCTGTGTCTCCCTCTCTCTCTCTCTGCCCTCCCCCACTCATGCCCTGTCTCTCAAAAATAAATAAACATTAAAAAAAAGATCACTGGTATTAAGAACTGGTGGGTTTACGGGTGTTTCCCTGGGGGCTGTCGGGTTTGCAGTGCACTGTTACGTCTTCCCCAACAGCACACACTTGCCAGATGGTGGCTGAGGTCAGAAGGGGAAGTGTGTGATACTAGAAGTGGGTGGAGTTGTTCATCTAGCAGGGAAATGACCACAAAAGAGCCTCCACCAACACCATTTTCTGAAGCACCACTTCTCAACCCGGCAGGCAGGAGGGAGCTGTCTTCCAGAAGTAGAGATATGACCCACAGATGGAGGAGGGGCTGACAGAAAGGAGGGTCTCCTCAGGCCGGGGTTTGCGATGTGTCTTGTACCATGCACCCCTCTGGTGAAGTCCGTGGACCCATTCTTAGAATAACACTTTTAAACACATAAAAAGAAACCCACGGGATTATGAAGGAAATCAATTATGAGCAAATATGTTATTATATTCTTTCAAAGTGTGTGGTGTTGTATTGTATGTATGTCTCAGTCTGCTAGGGCCTCCGTGACAAAATACCACAGACTGGCTTAAACAACGGACATCTTTCCTCAAAGTCCTGGAGGCTCGAAGTCTGGGACAAAGTGACCGCAGTTCAGTTCTTGGTGAGGGCCTGATTCCGGGGGCAGACAGCCACCTTGGCTGTAAACTTACAAGGTGGAGAGAGAGCTCTGGTGTCTCTTTCTCTTCTTTTTTTAAAATTTTATTTCTTAAGATGTTTATTTTGAGAGAGAGAGAGAGAGAATGAGTGGCGGGAGACGGGCAGAGGGAGAGAGAGAATCCCAAGCTGGCTCTGCGCTGCCCACACCGAGCCCACGGTGGGGCTCCATCCCACAAACTGTGAGATCATGACCTGAGCCGAAACCAAGAGTCAGATGTTTAACCAACTGAGCCTCCCAGGGGCTCTGTTTCTCTCCTTATAAGGGCGTTGTCCACCTTTATGCCCTCATCTAAATCTAACTATGTTCCGAAGGCCCAACCTTCTGACACCATCACAGAAGGGGATAGAACTTCAACATAGAAATTGGGGAGGGGCACAGACTGTCCGTAGCAGTGCGCTTCTTTATCGACGCGTTACACAGCAAAGCTCCAGGGCTGACCTAATCACCACCATACTTGTGAAGAGGTAATGAGTCTAATTGATATTTTGAGATATTCACCATAATGTGATGTGATCTGAACACAGTGGTGATCTCCATTGGTGACAGAGTCACAGGCACTTAGTAAAGGTAAGTTTGCATTCTCCCCCCCGCCCCCATCCATGGTCAAAGACCCTTGACCTTGAATTTCATCCACGGACCTCAGTCTCCAAGCATCTACCTTAAAGGATCTCAGCAAATTCACTGGGTTGTATTCACAGGACTGTGAGGGATTGAGGAACACTCCTCACTGCATTAAATGGCCCTTCACAAGCCTGCCTGGTGGGACAATCGTGATGGTGTAGACGGGGAGAAGGGCATTGCCACCGCAAGTCACTTCTGCCTCCCAAATATACCTTTCTCCAACCCCATCATTTTTCTGAAATGGAGGACTTGGGGGCTGTTGTAGGGTCAGTCCTATGCCCTTTTCTCACTGTCCGGCCTGGGTGACCTGGTAAAAGAGAATATTAACAGGTTGAGTTGATCTTTTGGCCCCAAATTTCTGACCCTAATAGGAAGTTTTTCTTTCTTTCATTTCCTTACTGGAAATATTAGGGTATCCACTGATTGGTGTTCCTTGGGGGAGGTGGACTTGTCTTTCTAGTGGTTAAGGCTGAAAGAACTCATTTGTAAGTAAAGTAAAAATTAAAACTAAAAAATGGGGAGAGATAGAATCAGTCAGAAGTTTGTCAGATCTCAACAGAACTATCTTAGGAAGCTAGAGGCAAATTTTCTTGAATAGTTTTAATATCTAAACTAATTAAAGATGGATCAAAAGATCTTTTCTCTCCCTTAGGGAAAACTGTTGGCCAATTCAAAGTAAATATCTGAAAACCATTCCCTTTGGCTCTCTCGTATAATCACAACATCCAGGAGATGTTTGAGTTGCACTTTCTGATCATAAAGAAAAATACTCTGTATCACTTCTTCTTCCTCCAAGTCACTGGCATTATTGGTAGCTGTCCAGCACATAGTGGCATAAGCTCATGGAAGGCCTCTGGTCTATGTAGGTTTGAGTGCTCTGGGCTCAGATGTCCACACTGTGGCTCTTCTACAGCCGGTCAGTGGAGGACTCTGCCAGGGGGTTGCAGGCCAACTCAGAAACTCGCCTCCCCTGGTCAATCTCCAAAGCCAAGCCTGGTGGCAATGGGCTGGGAAGGACTATGTGAAACATGAATAAGCATATGGTAGAAGGAAGAAGGGAGGGGGTGGCTTATGGAATCCATTTGGAATTTATTTTTTTTATTTTTATTTTTTAATTTTTTTTATTTATTTATTTTTGAGAGACAGAGTGTGAAAGGGGGAGAAGCAGAGAGAGACAGAATCCAAAGCAGGCTCCAGGCTCTGAGCTGGCTATCAGCACAGAGCCCAACGTGAGGCTCGAACCCACGAACTGTGAGATCATGACCGGAGCCGAAGTCAGACACTCAACCGACTGAGCCATCCAGGCACCCCTCCATTTGGAATTTAAAAGCTGTTGGTTATCCTGATGATTCTGTCTGAAAAGGGAAATTCTCACTATGACCCTGACACACCCACGCATTTCCCCAGTTCCATCTTTGACCAAAAAAAAGCCAACAGGATTTTTAAGAACAAATGGCCCACATGCAGTGCACATACTGGACATGTGCTCCACTCTTCCCAGCATTAGATTCCTGTCACTAGGCAGACTATGAAATTCCCCGAGGGGAAGAACAGCGTTGCCTGACGCAAAGGCCCCTTGCTTTGGAAGCGTCTTTATTTTTAGATTGTAGACGCTAAAATGATTTGCACTGAATAAATGAAGAGTAGATCAGAGGATATAAAACTTTTTTTATAATTTCAACATTTAATTTTGACAAAGACCCTTTTTGTGTGTGTACATAGGCATTTTTAGGCAAATCTAAACATAGCGTGCCGTATTATATAATTCATATTGTTTCAGCATTACATTATGTGCATTTTCTCATGATGCCTGCTGTCTTTGTAAGTCTACACTAGCTGTGTATGGACATAATACACCATTATTTTTTATCATGCTATTATTGCATATGTATTTCTTTTCCATTTTTTTTTGTGTGTGCTATTTTGAAATGTTTCCTCCATAGAGTTTTATTTTTTTATTTGAATGAAGGATAAAGTTTTGGGATAAATCCTTAGGAATTGTACAGCCAGATCATGGAATTTGAATATTTCACCTAAATCGACGTGTATTACCGTTTTGGTTTGCAAAAGAGTCGGACAATTTGATGACGTCACCAGCAATGAAAGATGTTTCAACTTTATCGCATATTCACCAACACAATGTTCTAACAAAAAAAAAAAAAAAAGGAAAAAAGAAAGAAAGAAAAGAAAAGAAAAAAGAAAAAAAAAAGAAATACAAAACCAAAACAAAAAACCTTTGCTATTCCAGAGGGTATGAAATAGCTCTTCTTTTAATTTACATCTGCTTCCAGATGAGACCGGACATTTTTCTCAAATATCTGTTTCCTATTTGTATTTTCCCTTTTGGGGAATTATCTGTCCCTACCTCCCCATTCTATCTAGTGGGTACTTCATGTTTTCCCACTATATTGGAGGGACTTCTTTTTTATTTTATGTAGTCTACCTAGTTTATTTATTTAGTTATTATTTTTTTAGGGAGGTGAGGCAGAAGGAAGGAGAGAAAGAGAATTTTAGGCAGGCTCCCAATGCAGAGCTTAGTATCGGACCCTGTGATCATGACCTGAGCTGAAATCAAGAGTCAGATGCTCAACCAACTGAGCCACCCAGATGCCCCTGGAAGGACTTAAGGTATTAACCTTTTGCTATTTATATTTGAGGCAAATGTGTTTCTTTTTTATTATAAATTAATATAGTTTACATAATCAAATATGTCAATCTTTTTATGTCTGTGATTTCTTTTAATGTTTCAAATCTTAGAAAAGTATCTCCACATATTTTTCTGATGTTTTATTCTCATTCTGGGTTTTTAAAGCAATCTTTAATATTTTACATATTTAATTCTTTGATCCTTTGCAGTTTGTTGTGGTGACTAACAATATTTCTCGTATACTGACCATTTGTATCAGAGCCGTTTGGGGGTACATGTTGGAAATCTAGATTCCTGGACAATCCAGATTGACTCATTCAAAATCTGTTGAGGTGGCCCCAGTTCCATCACGAGAGGAAACAATGGACAAATCGAAATTAATGGATACTGTACAAAATACCTATTTTCCTCAAGAGGACAACTTTCCCAGTACTTCTCAAGACAGTCAATGTCCTGAAAGCAAGAAAAAGACTAAGAAATTGTCACAGACTCGAGAAGCTGAAGGAGGTAGGGTGACTAAATCAACGTGGGTCCTCGATTGGGTCTTGGAAAGGAAGAAAGACATTAATGGAAAAACTGATGAAATCCAAATAAAGTCTCAGTTCCTCTGGCAGTAATTCATGAATATTAATTTCCCTGATTTGACAAAGTCCCAGGGTAGTAACAGTAGGTAATAGCATTGGGTGATGGGTATACAGAAATGGCCTGCGCTATCCTCACAAGTCTTCCATCGATCTAAAATTATTCTCAAATAAGTTTACTTTTAAAAATGTATTGAGGGGCACCTGGGTGGCTCAGTCAGTTAAGCATCAGACTCTTGACTTCTGCTCAGATCACTGATCTCATGGTTCATGAGTTCGAGCCCTGCATTGGGCTCCGCACTGACAGTGTGGCGCCTGCTTGGGAATTTCTCTTTTCTCTCTTCCCCTCCTCTCTTTCTGTGTCTCAAAATAAATAAGTAAACATTAAAAAACAATTTTTTAATTAAAAAGACGTTTTGAGATGGGGCTCAGGGTCTTTATTTTAACAAGTGTGTCGAGTGACCCACATTGGTGGAAGGTATTGGGGTGAACTAGGACAGGTGAGTGTCACAGAGGGGGGTGGTCCATGAGGGGAACTCCATCTTTTTTCTTTTTTTTAATCTGAGAGAGAGGGAGAGAGAGAGAGAGAGAGAGAGAGAGAATGTGAGTTGGGGAGGGACAGAGAGAGAGAATCCCAAGTCGGCTCCACACTGTCACCACAGAGCACAACATGAGTTCCATCCCACAGACTATGAGATCATGACCTGAGCCCAAATCAAGAGTCAGATGCCTAACTGACTGAGCCACCCACATGCCCCCATCTTTTGTTTTAAAAACCTTACCGGTGTCTGTTTCTGACCTCTGTATTCTGTTGTTCAGGTCTATAGCATGGCCTTTGGAGCATTGGAACTGCTCTGACCCAGCGCTCAGTGACAGAAGTCATAGTGAATTAGTTGAGCGAGGATTAAAAACCTCAGGAAGCCAAGCTGGGGAGGGGCATCCCGGTCCTGCCTCCCAGCCTCCCTGGTTGGCCTCTGGTTTTCTACCTCGATCCTCAGAGCCCTGCCTCTGTCATTCTGGTCCCTCGATTTTTCTATTCGCTGGGTTTCCACCTCACGTCCTGCACTCAGTTGCAAACACCCAAGGCTGGGGTGCAGAGGCAAGGGTAGGAGCTGCCGTCTGTGCACATGCTAAGAAAAATGGTGTAAGATCAGAATCTGTCATGACGTTTATTTAAATGATGGCAACGTGACCTGAGGAAAAACAAGGAGAAAGTAGGAGACATTTAGAAGAGGGAGCCTGGGAGCACTGCCTTTGACTCATGTCCTGTAATCTGTTCGGGTGACGTGTCCAGGTTGGGCCAGCCCAGACACAGAGAAAGCAGACAGATCTCGGAGTTGGGACAAGGGGGCATAGGGAGGGACCGCTCCTGGGCACAGGTGTCTCTGGGGTGATAAGTGTTCTGGACTTAGATGGAAGTGACTATTGCACAGCTCTGTGAATATACGAAAAATGCCTGAATGGTATACTTTCAAAGGGTGGATTTTAAGACATGCGAATTATATCTTAAAAAAGAAAAGAAGGGTGTCTTTTGAAATGCATTTCCTAACCCTGACCTTGCCAAAGGAGCAAGTCTCCCCAGCTCACTTTACAAGGGACCTGTTTTGTGCTCTATCTCTTTCTAGCCTCACTACGCAGGGACCTGACGTCCGTTAATGCCCAGTAGCGAAAGGTGCAGACTGAATTGACTCTTGAGTCTTCTCTCTCTGTCTCTCTCTGTCTCTGTCTTTCTCTCTGTCTCTGTCTCTCTCCGTTCCCAAATGAATGGCTTTGGGCATGTGACCCAGCCCCTCTGAGCCTCCATTTCCTCACTTGTCAAGGTAGGATGATAACAATATTTATGTCTTCTGTTATCAAGAGGATTAAAATGCTGGGAGTCGAGCCTGGCCTGGGATCAAGGCCAAAGAGATGTGAGCAACTGTTCTCATTCCCTCATTGAACACCAAAAACGCTTTGTCTGTCCTCTGAGCCCCGGTCTGTAGGGAGGGAAAGGTGACTAGGACTCCACCCCTGCCCTCAAGGTACCTGCTGGAGGACTGGGTACCTTCCTGCTCTCGAGGGCTGCCAGCACACAGGACTTGAGGCTTTCTTTCCCCGGGGGATCTGGGATGGGCGCACGTGGACCGTCCGGGTATTCAGTGGTACGTTGTGTGCACAAGGGGTAATCCTCTCCTTGGTAAAAGGAGGGCATTTCAGCAGGATCCTGTGGCCTCTCGCCTTAAACTCTGCAAACGAGTTTGTAGATTAGAGGCCCAGGAAGAACCACTAAGGCGGACGTTCCTTTCCTGGGGAGATCACCGGGTCTGAAGAGACAACAGCCCGAATCCAGGGTCCCAGGGTCACCAGGAGTCCCTGTGTCCCCAGAAGCCTAGAAAGAAGCAAGACAACCCAAGTGGGCAACCCTGGGGGAGCCCTCCTGGCCCCGTCCCGGGTCCCGCTGACCACTGGCTCCGCGTCATAACAGAAACTTCATTGGAGTCGTTTCCTTGAGGGAAGGAAGCCTTCGGCAGCTCCCAGATAGCTCCGGACACGGGTTCTAGTTTCCATTGTGCCAGAACCCTGCTTCCTGTCCTCACCACACCACCCAGGAACTCAGAATGGGAACTCGCCCTGGCTCTCTCTCGGGCCCTGAGACCTCCCTTTCTTCCTGGAAGAAAACAAGCCCTGGGGGGCCAGGCATGAAAGGCACAACTTAATGGGGCTTGTGTGGAAGGTTTCTTTCTTTCTTTTCTTTCTTTCTCTTTCTTTCTTTCTTTCATTTGAGAGAGGGAGAGAGAGAAAGAGAGAGGGAGACAGAGAATCCCAATCAGGCTCCACGAGTCTGCTGTTGGGCTCGAACCCACGACCCTGAGATCATGACCTGAGCTGAAACCAACAGTTGGACGCTAAACCCCCTGAGCCATCTAGGCCCCTCTGGAAGCTTCCTTTTAAAGAAAGGATGTCAGGCTTTAAAAGCACGAGGGGCCACAGGAGCAGGCCTCTCTGAGGGTCCAATCTGTGGCTGTGGGAAAATGGAAGTTGACACGGTGCTTTTCATTCTGAGGGGTGTGTGTAGACAAGCGACTTGTCACTGTGGGTCCCATCGAACACTCCCCAGGATTCTCATGTGCTCTGAGCACTCCCACCAGTGGCTTTCCCCAGGAGCCGCTCTGAGAGCCTGGCCTGAGTCCAGCGGCGGGAGGCTCTGGGCCTCGTGGGGGAAGCCCAGCCCTGGCACACGGCCCGGGGCCCTCCTGGAGGCCACAGGGGAGCTGGTGACCCTATTAGCCACAAGTGGGGATTTTCTGAGCTGGTGCTGCTTTCAAAACGTTGACATTTCAAGTCCAGGAAGGCTGCATCTAGCTCATGGGAGTGGCTTTCTCAGCACTGTTTCCTGCGGAGTCCTCTTTAAAGGACTGAAATCTTTAAACCCCAACAAGCCAGAATTTGCCAGATTGATTACCATTGTCTGAAACCCCCGAGTTTGTGGGGGTTACAACAATGGAAAGTTGGACTTTTTATCACCTCCATTTTTCCCTGCAATTTTTATTTTCTTATTAAAAATTTTTTAATGTTTATTCATTTTTGAAAGAGAGAGAGAGAGACAGAGTACAAGCAGGACAGGGGCAGAGAGGAACACAGAATCTGAAGCAGGCTCCAGGCTCTGAGCTGTCAGCATAGAGCCTGATGTGGGGCTCAAAATCACGAACCGTGAGATTATGACATGAGCAGAAGTCAGACATTTAACTGATTGAGCTCCCAGGCATCCCTTTCCCTATAATTTTAAACAAGCTGACCAACTACATCAGTTCTTAACTCTGCTAATGGTTTCAACACCCCTAGAACAGAAGCTAGAAAAATGCCAATTCCCAGGCACTGCCCCGGGGAGTCTGATTTTATTGGTTCAGTTTTAGGCTCCGTGACTTCTGGCATTCTACCATCTAGATGGATTTGAGAACCAACAGGCTAAAGGAAATGTACAGAGAAAATGTATGGGAAAGACACACACACCGGACTTAACATCTTGAAATGTGTCTGTTCCAAACTACCATTCGATAATTGCATCTCTCACTGCATAAAAGGTCACAGGCAGAATATTTGCTTCAAAGGAAAATGACTTCTGAATCATGGGAATGATCAATTTAAAGCAAACAGCTAAAGTAAAAGTCACTGTCTAATTTGTAAGTGAGGTTTACACTCCCGCTCCCCAGCCACCCCTGCACGAGTTCTGTCTTGCATTTAAATCACATAATAGATGATCACAAAAAGGGTATTTTCTTTTAGGGATGCCGCTCTTATTGTTGATTGACTTTTTTATTTTAATCATGGAAATTTGGAGTCTTTGTGAGTTTTGCATGTATGTTTATTTTCTTTTTTTCTTTTTTTAGGAAAGAGAGAGAGCACAAGAGTGGATGGGAAGGGCACAGGGAGGGAGAGAGAGAATTTCAAGCAGGCTCCATACTCAGGGAGGAGCCCAATGTGGGGCTTGATTCCATGACCTTGGGATCATGACCTGAGACAAAATCAAGAATCAGATGCTCAATCAGCTGAGCTACCCAGGCGCCCCTACACCATTCATTACTTGAAAATTGAGGTACAGTTGACATATAATATTAAACTAGTTTCAACTGTATGACGTAGTAATTCAACTATTTTATATATGTTAGAAAATGCTCACCACCATAAGTGTAGTCACCATTTGTCAC
The DNA here is from genome assembly GCA_004023845.1 of Helogale parvula. NCBI lineage: Eukaryota > Metazoa > Chordata > Mammalia > Carnivora > Herpestidae > Helogale > Helogale parvula. Next base: position 134,992 of record PJEM01000208.1, read on the forward strand.
CATACAAAGTTATTATAATATTATAGACTATATTTCCTATGCTGTACTTTCCATCCTTGTGACTTACTTATTTTATAACCGGAAGTTTGTGCTTGTTAATCCCCTTCATCTATTTCGCCCATCCCTCTCACCCCCTTCTCCTCTGGCAGCTACCAGTTCGTTCTCTCTGTTTATGAGTCTGTTTCTCTTTTGGTTGCTTTTGTTTTCCTTTCTTAGATTTCACATCTAAGTGAAGCCATACTGCATTTGTCCTTCACTGCCTGACTTCTTTCACCTGGCATGATACCCTTGAGGTCCGTCCATGTTGTAGTGAATGGAATGGACTTCCTTCTTATTCCTTCTTATTTATGGTTGAGTAATATTCCATTGTGTGTGTGCATATATATATATCTATATATCTATCACATCTTCTTTATCCATTTATCCATCGATGGACACTCTATGGACACTTGGGTTGCTTTCATAGCTTGGCTATTGGTTGACTCTTGATTAAGGACCACTCAGCATATAAATTAATCAGAGAGTAGGAGTAGTCGTCTATCAGAAAAGCAGATGTTCATTCGCTAAAATATCCTTATCTTATAGAGCAAACTACCATTCAGGCCAGCACATGGACAGAATGTGTTGTACCCACGGAGTATACGAGAGGTACCTACACCTCCATTGAATGAAGAGGTAGTACATAAAAATACAACCCCCCTGTGTTATCAGTGTAACCTGAAACCAAATAATGCCAACTGTGATAATTCCCTCAAATGATTATTCTTGAAAATCGAGGTGGTAATGTTTGTAAAAGGGCTCATTCAAAATAACCATCCTAACCACTACATTTCATATGTTGACGATCTACCAGACCCGTGTCTGTGCACCCAACACATCTCATCTGTTCACGAGGCACGGGCTCGTCCCTCCTTCACAGCCACACTGCTGGGAAGCGGTGACACCAGGAGTGTACCGAGCTTGGTCTCACCCACACTTCCCTCCCAGAAATTCTGCTGTGCTAAAGTGCCCTCCAACCGGATGATATTGTTATAAGAATGATAATGTTCTTCTAGAATTTAGAACATTATTCCCAGGCTTATTTGGGAGACCTTGAAAACTTTACCAAGTTGCCCAGGGAAGATGAGCTGACAGTTTGTTTTTCACTTATGAAAATCTTCTGACATCAGTAGGGACATTCCGTCTTTCTGTTGACCTTGGAGCTATTATGATAAGGAAACATTTTTGAGTTTGAGGATGAAGGTCATTAAAAGCAAGGGCTTAGTTTTTAACTCTCTCTCTTTATATATATATATATATAATCACTAGAGTGATATCTAGGATATATTAAGTGAAAAAAAAAGCAAAGTTTTCGAGAAGATAGAATGCTAAGCAGTATGTGAGAAAGAAAAGAAACGCGCGCGCGCACACACACACACACACACACACATACAGTCCTATTTGCTTAATTTTTTATATGGTAGGATAAAGCCAAAACTAATAAAAATGCTTTCTTGTTGGATGGAGGGGCAGGTTGGAAAAGTGAAGAAAGAACCAGCCTGTCTGAATTTACCTGGTTTTTGTTGGATGGACTTTATACGTACGTAAATGTTTTCTATAATTACAAAATAAAATTAAGTAGAATAGAAACCAATCCTTAAAACCTGAAAGCAAAGTGAAACAAGTTAACAGGACCATGTATTGAGTTGGTGCCTTATCCATACCAAGGGGACCTATTTCATGTGACTTAATGCACAGTGACTTAATTGTCATTTTCTAGTTGGTTATAGTTTAAGGTACTAGACAACTGAAAATATACTTCACAAGTGTAAGTAATAACAGTTACTAATCATAGGCTTATTTGGTAATACATTGGTAATGTTTACCTGAAACATGGGTGTGTATGTATGTGTGTGTGTGTATACACATATGCAAATGGATAATTAACAATAAAACCATTAGGAACTAAGGCTTTCAGCTTAAAAGAGATGCAAATCTAAAAGAAAGAAATAAGTACCACCTTGACTTCTAAATTTTAGTTGAAAATACAGATATGAACTCCTGATATATTTCCTCTTAAAAAAGTATTTCCTACCACTGCCCATAGAAAAGTCTAGAAATAATCTAGCAATGAGTATTCCTAGCATGCAAATATTGGGGTCTATGTACCAACTTCCAATAAAAGGAACCTGTGTTCTTTGGAGAAAGGGTCAATTATAAGACTGGGACAAGAATGTACAAGATGAACCTAGGACACATTGATTAACCAGAAAGCAAGGGGACCATGAAGACTTTTGGAGTTGTGCCAAAAGAATTCAGAGCCAACTTGAAGGGGCTCTCACTGTGCAAAAATGGTGTGTTTTGAGCTCAAAAAAAAAAAAACTACAATGACATTAAAATGATGTTGCATATATGTTAAACTCTATGAGTTAATTATAGCAGCAAATTAATAATCCTTATTGGTTGTTGTTTTTTGAAGTTGCTCCAGAACTAACCCATTATTCTGAAAGGCAATTAATAAAGGACATGAATGAAACATTGATTGTTTTGCTTGAATGAACTGTACTTCAGAATAAGTAGCTGATGTCAGAAAGTTGTTTGTATTTATAATTTATAAGTTTTGTAGCTTCAGATAATAAATGCAGAAAAATGAAGAGAATTCAAGATTACATTTCTCGACCCCTAACAAAATAACGTCTCTAAACAATGGTCATCGATGCCTATTAAATCCATGAAATGAAAGGCTGGTAGATAGGTTTGGATGGGTCAATCAGGCTGTCATCCTTGAGCCTGTGGTCAATCATAACATCACAAAAGAGAGACGTGGCCATTAAGGGACACCAGGTGTGTTCTTGCTAAAATAACTGTACCCAAATCCGGTCACGGATTTAGGTCTGTCACCCAGTTTTCAGGAAATACAGGGGGACAGAGAAACATGTTATATGGGATCATAAAGAAAAAATCAGCAAAATACAGAAGAAACTGGAGGTGGTCCTGGATTGTTCAACAAATAAATCACAAGGACAAAAAAACACAAGGAAACTACTATGGCTTGAATTGTGCCCCCCATTCATATGTTAAAATCCTCACTCCCTTTAGTTCAGAATGTGACCTTATTTGCAGAAAGGGTCTTTATAGAGATAATTGAGTTAAAATGAAGTTATTAGGATAGGGTCCTATTTCCAATATGACTAGTGTCCTTATAAAAGGGGGAAATTTGGAGCCAGACATACACAGGATAGAATGCAATGGGAAGATAAAGGTACAGGTCAGGGACGGGGCAGGGGATGCTTCCACAAGCCAAAGAACACAAAAGATCGCCACAAAGCACCAGAAGCTAGGAGAGAGGCATGGGACACTTTCTTCCTCACGGCTCTCCCAAACAACCAGCTCTGCCTACAGACAAACACCTTTATCTCAGGCTTGCAGCCTCCAGGACTGGGAGACAATGAATTTCTGTTGTTGAAGTCCCTTACACTGTGGTACCGTATTACTGCAGCCGTCGCAAACTAAAATAGAAACCTAGTGATTCAAAGGGATTCAGGAGACATGTTAACAAACACTGCTGTGTGACTCTTGTTTGGATTTTGCTTCAAGCAAACCGAGTGTATGAAAATATTCATTTGGGCTTTGGATGATGTTAAGACAGCACAGGGTCTTGGGGGGTGTGGTAATGTTATTTTGGATATATTTTTAAAGAGTCTTTATTCTTTAGAATTATATAGTGAAGTCCTTGTATACAAAAACAGTAAGATGTCTGGGATTTGAATCAAGACAAGCCATCAAGGACAAGAGAATGAGCAGAGGTGTAGATAAAGCCAGATTAGCCAGGTGAGGATCAGTCTCGAAGGTGAGTAGGAAGGACAGATAGTGGTGTGTTAGCAAAGTGGCTGGGGAAGCAGGAAATCCTGATTCGAAGCAATCGACAATTTCTGTGATATTCCCATCATGGCGGATTCCTAGCTACCAATGGTTTAATGGACAGCTTGCAATATTTCAAGTCAGGGGAGCTGGTCATAGGAACTGGTTCTAGATACACAGCACCACTGTTGTATTCTCTTTAAAAAAAATTTTTTTAACGTTTATTCATTTTTGAGACACAGAGAAAGCATGAGCAGGGGAGGGGCAGAGAGAGAGGAAGGCATGAAATCTGAAGCAGGCTCCAGGCTCTGAGCTGTCAGCACAGAGCCCAATGCGGGGCTCAGACTCACAGACTGTGAGATAATGACCCTAGTCGAAATTGGATGCCCAACCGACTGAGCCAATCAGATGCCCCTCTGTTTTTTTATTGTGAAATTTTCCATATATTTTTTAAATAGGACCACCACCTGGCTAACATTTCTACTTTTCATTTTATTCTGGAGTTTGGTGTTACAAAAAAGGATCTGCTCTTGGAAGTCCAAAATGAGTCTCAGTTCTACAACTTACTAGCTGTGTGACATTAGGTAGGTCACTTAACTTCTCTGGACCTGGTTCCTCAGAGGAAAAATACCATCTTAAGAGTTATTGTGAAGATTACCCAAAGTAGGATAAATGACTTTTAGAAATATCAAGTATTGGAGCTCCTGAGTGGCTCAGTCAGTTAAGCGTCCGACTCTTGATTTCGGCTTGGGTCATGATCTCATAGTTCTTGGGATCCAGCCCTGCACTGGACTCTGTGCTGACAGTGTGGAGCCTGCTTGGGATTCTCTCTCTCTCTCCCTCTCTCTGCCCCTCCTCTGCTCATGTGCATGCTGTCTCTCTCTCTGTAAACAAATAAACATTTTTTAATGTCAAGTATTGTTATCATGGTAATTATTGTTGTTGATGATCAGACCAAGACTAAAAGGAAGTAAATGAGATGAAGCCTTGACAGTAGACAGCAATTAGAATTTTCTTGAAAAATCATAAAACCATTACTGAGTCATTAGCAAGAACTTTCTAAAGGGATCTTCCAACCCTCTTTCTAAATCACTAATGAAGGCTTTGGCTATGTGGCAGGGACAGTCAGAACTGTGGGGAGTGTGACGGTGACAGCGGGGAGCCTTGAGTAAGTGGACTGTGAGAGACCCAATGATGGGGCAGCCTGGATAGAAAAATACCGTCCAGGACCACGGAGTGGGGCAGGCAAAGCGGGCAGTGCAGACGGCTCCTGTCTACAATGCAACAGACCACACACACACTCCAGTACCTGTGAGTGCAGCCAGGTAAGAATAAGAAGAATGAGCAGCCCTACTGAGCAAAGAAGTCACCCCGAAGTCAGGTGAGGCGGGCGCAGAGGAAGGGTGAGGAATGGAAGGAGGGGAAAGCAAGGCAGGCCTGTTGCCAGGGTGCTGCATGTCTGCATAAGAAAGTTCCTTTCTGAGGGCGCCTGGGTGGCTCAGTTGGTTGAGTGACTATTGATCTCTGCTCAGGTCATGATCCCAGGGTCGTGGGATTGAGCCCTGCATCAGGCTCCACACTGAGCACGGAATCTGCTTAAGATTCTCTCTCTCTCTCTCTCTCTCTCTCTGCCCCTCTTCCCCACTCGTGCTCACTCTATCTCTCAAATAACAAATTATAAAAGAAAAAAAGAAAGTCCTTTCATCATTTCCTCAACTTGGAATCCGATCTCCTTCCCCGAGGAGAACCCCCATTCCCTGGCCCGGAAGGCGGCTCTGACGAACCCTCCCCATCAGCTCAGGTCTGCCGAGGGGTGGCTAGATGTGAGGCCAGAGGGCGGGCACGTGGATCCACACCCCGGGGAACAGTCTGGAATTGGCATTCCTCCCCTCAAGGCCCCTCCCTGAAGGAATGACCCTATAAGTAAAAAGATGGCTCCCAGACCCCCAAAGTGGATGTTGGGTGGAGAACGTTCTAGAGCGAGGAGCCACGAACCCTTGAAGCTTGACTCTCCCCTCACATGCACCTTCGCTGCAGAGAGCAGGGCTGGAGAGCGGCCCTGAGGACCTGTGTGTCAGGCGCCACCTGCCACCACCGTGCTGACCACAGGGGGCGCTGTTTGCTCTGTAACTTCTACCCAAGGCGGTGGATGGCAGTGAATGGATTAAGTGCCAGCTTTGGGAGGCACTTAAACCCTCCCTCACATCACTAAGCGGCTCCTGAAGAAGGAAAAAGCCTCCAGGACAAACAAAAAAAGCCCAAACCCCCACATATAATGGCATAGTGCCAGGAGAGGGACATGATGTTTGGGGGCCCCGACCCTGTTGCCACCCTTTTCAAATCACAACGTTGGGGAAGGCTGACGAGGGGCCACCCAAAGGCTGTAGATGCCTTAGCCAAGGAGGCTCTGTTCATTCATTTGCTCATTCACTCATTCAATAAAATAAAAACTTCATACATACCTGAGCTCACGTTCACTGACAGACACCAGGGATGCCGAGAACTGTAAGAGGCAGCATAGCATAGTGTCTAGAACCAGGCTGCTGTGTGGCCTCGGGCGTGTGACTTGATGTCTCTGTGCATGGGTGGTTTATTTGTGTGTGTGTGTGTGTGTGTGCGTGTGTGTGTGTGTGTGCATGTTTTACAGCAAAATGAGGAATTTAATAGAATCTCCCTCCTGGAGATGAGAGGAACAAATGAATAAATGCATGAAAAAACACTTAAAACAGGAGGACGCCCTTAATGTGCTCTCAGGAAATGCTTGTGCTGTTATTCTGACACCTTAACAACAATTCTTTCAGATTCCTGGGTATCAGAGTAAATTTATAAAAGTACCCCATCCCCAGGGGCGTCTGGGGAGCTCGGTTGGTCAAGTGCCTGACTCTTGATTTCGGCTCAGGTCATGATTTCTCAGATCTTGAGTTTAGGCCCTTGGGTTGGGCTCCGTGCTGACAGTGTGGGGGTCCAGCTTGGAATTCTCTCTGATCACTCTGCCCCTCCCCTGCTCACTCTCAAACTACATAAATAAACTTAAAAAAATACTCCATCTACATAAGTAGGTTTTTTTTTCATTTTTTCAAAAATCCACACAGTGCGCCATTGCTGAGGTTGGCACACGGCCCCAGAGGTGACATCAGGACCGCCCCCACTGCAGCCAGGGGAGAATCAGGTTTTGGGTCGGGCATTTTCCATTCAAATAGCCCACGTTCCCAGCTTGCATGCACAGGCATCTCACCTCTGTGGACACACAGAGAGGCTGCAGTGAGACACTGCTGGCCATGCTGCTCCATCGATTTCTCAGGCTCAGCTTGTCTGGCCCCTCTTCGCCCCCTACCCCTGCTTATCTCTGTGCTCAACCCAGGACAGGTGTGTGTCCTCACTCCTCCGGCCACCACACCCTCATCCTGGTTTCCCAACAAAGAGACAGAGTGACTCAGCCCGTCTTATCTTCTGCTTACAATACCCACGATTTTCTCACATCTGTGTTCCTGAAATCTCTAAAGCTCCTGACCTCCAGGACTTCAGCCAGGAAGGGGCGCGATCCCAGTCTGTGACTGTGCACGGTTCCAAGCTCTGTGGCCGAGGCATATGCAGAGTTTGAACAAAGGGAACCTGGCGGACTGGGGGAGCAGAGGAAGTGTCTCTGAGCTGGGAGACGCATGGGAGGGGGGAGGTGTGCAGGGCTGGGCCTGGCCGGAATGGAAAATGTATTTTCCCTTTAACGTCTGTTCCTCCCTTTGTGGCCATATCGCGGTCTATTTGCTTCAGGAAAATCCAAACTTATTGTCTTTGGTCTGAAGCTCTTCATCAATGGGCCCTTCCCTTCCTGCTTTGGCTCCCATTCTCTCTCCTCTTGTGCATTTTATCTGATTTAGTGGGAGATTTTACCTGTTTTTAATCACCCCCTCTTCACTCCATTGTGGAAGAGGGATTGCCACCCTACGGTCACAGTGAGGGCAGAAGATACACCACCAGATACTGGATACGTGAGAGTCAGTTTATTAATTGTCTATACGCACAGCCTGGCTGAGGACACTGCATACCACGCAAGGCCACTGGTGGTTGCCCTTGGGAAGGGAATGAACAGCCAGGGGCTCTGGGGACAGGCTTTATTTTAAGTATTTATTTATTTTGAGAGCCAGAGAGAGAGGGAGAGAGCATGCTCAAACACACGCATCCACACACGCAAGTGGGGGAGGGGCAGAGAGCAAAGGAGAGAGAGAATCCTAAGCAGACTCTGAGCGGTCAGTTCAGAGCCTGACGCAGGGCTCGAACCCACCACCGTGAAATCATGACCTGAGCGGAGATGGAGTCGGACCCTTAATTGACTGAGCCACCCAGGCACACCCTACAGCCTTTAGAGTGGCAACAGGACAGAGTGCCCCCTGGTTGTGGTGGGAGAATGTGACTGGCTTGTTGGCATAATTCCACAGGCTGGCAGGGAACTGCCGTGACTGGAAGAAATGGATTGTTCTCTTTGAAAAGGAGGGCTGTTGAGCTGGGGGCTCAGGAAACCTCTATCCTGGAGCCACACGGAGAGGGAAACTCACACTTAGAGCACTGGAGACCCTCCCAACTTCTACCAGATTTCAAGGCAGCTCATAATAATTTTAGGCCTTACATCTGTTCAAAGCAAGACAACAAGCCCCACATGGAGTCACTTATGCTAAGCCCCACATCAGCAAACTGAGACTTAGTTATAGTTCTGGCTTTCCCAGAAATAGGGTCTTCAACCAGTCAACCATTAATCACCTGATCAGCACGACTTCGGTCACCCGCCTGGTAGACCCCTGCCGTTCCCTGACGAAAGATAATCTTGTAATAACCAGCCACTCTTTTTTTTTTTTTGCATGTTATAACTCCCTTCTGCCTATAAAAGTCATACAGCTTCTCAGAGCTCTTTTCTGCCTGTTCAATGGGGTGCTGCTCCATTCATGAATTGTTGAACAAAGCCAGTAAGATCTTTACAATTCACCCAGATGAATTTTGTTCTTTTAACCACCACACCATCATCCGCTTCTCTGCACAAATCGGAAGGTGGGTCTCATACTTGACCCCCTCCTCTTTCTTTTGCATGCAGTCGACCCTTTAATCCCATTACTTCGGTCTTATGGAAGCTGCCCGCTTGTCATGGTCCCCACAGCCACCATGTGGCTTTCAGACACTTCTCTCGTCTGCCATATGCCTTTCTTCATCTGTGTTTTCTTCTAGTACTTCATGCAATTTTATTTTGCATCTAGATTTCTCGTTCGCGGTTAAGTTTTCTCTTGTGTGTGCAAGAAATAGATCTGAGTTCACCCTGGGGTTTCCTGCAATAGCCGACCCCCACAGACTTCTTCCTCACCTGGCACCCAGCCCGGTGAGCACGACTGCTTCCACCCCACCCCCCATCTCATTGAGGCACACTGTGCACAACCTGACAGCCCCTGGTCTTACGTCTAATCTTATGTCTCCCCTCTCCAGCTAGAGAGCTCTGGAAGAAGGAAATATGACAAAATCACAGTCCATTTGCTTCGGGAAAATCCAAACCCATTGTCTTTGGTTTGAAGCGCTTCATAATTGGGCCCCTTCCTTCCTTGCTGCTTTGGCTCCCAGTCTCTCTCCTTTTGCACATTTTATCGGAGTCAACACGATAAGGTGTTTCCAGTTCCCAGACATGCACCTCTCACCTCTGGGTCTTTGCGCATGCTGGCCTCTTTGCTGGGCTACCACTGTTTTCCTACCGAAAAGTCATCTTCCAGGTCTCAAGGGAGACCTCGCTTCTCCCACCAAGTCCTTGGTTGTGGCAAAGCCTGGTTTGGGCATCTGCCTTGCCCCCTGTGGTAGGACTTCCGTGCCTTAGTATTTGCTGCTCTTCCCACTAGTCTGTCAGATAGTCGAGGCCAGAGACTGCATCTCGTCCCCTCCTTGGTCCCATCATCTAGTACAGAGCACCACACATGTAAATATCTCTGTCGACTAAACGAGGGGCACAGCACGTAGGAATGGCATCAGTTGGTATCACCAGTTGAGGGTGTGTCACAGACTGCTTTTGTGTTTCCTTAAAAAACTCTGTGAGATGAGCATCCTCATTTTACAGCTGATGGTAAAATGACAGGCCCAAGGTCTCACCACCAGTAAAGAGGAGAGCCAGTTCTTACATCCAGGATATGCTATCCTGATTTCAGACACTTGCTCGTAACCAAAACTCAGTCCTGCTTCTATGCAAACACAGAGCTGAATTTAGAAAGTGGCATGCCACTCAGTGTATTTCCTGCGTAGGGGGTATGCAGGAAGGGAGGGGCTGAGCTGTGGAAAAGGCAGCCTGAAGCGAGGTCCAGCTAACTGGAAACCATGGATATTAATGGAGAAACTAACAAGCTCTTACCTGTGCCCTTAGAAAGGTGGGCGCAGAGAAGGGGGCAGTCCAGGGCTGCCGCTGGAGGAATTGTAGGCTGAAGCTGTTATGGAGAGAGTCCCCCTGGAGGTGGACCTGCTGCCAGAGGAGCCTGGAGCACAGATTCTAGAAGTTTCTAGAGGACACTTTTGGATGTACACCTTAGTGAGCTTCAGGCTTTAATCGTGAAGTTTTAAAGCACAGCCCAAGAAAAAAGCTATTACTTGAAGTCCATGTTTTATGAAACACAGATGTAATATTGATGCTCGAAGCCACTTAAGGAGTAATTTTGTGCAGGTTTCCCAAGCGATTTATTGGACAGGTCTGGAGATTTGCAAAATGGATTTTATTCTAATTCATATTTTGGTTCTTAATCCCCTTTTATGGCAAATGCTTCACATTTCAATTTGGAATTTCAGAACCTATTTAAATAAATCACAAGAGCTTAATGGAAAATCAAAATCAAATTAAATAAACGGGTTAACTGTTCAGCTGCTAGGTTGTACTTCAGCCATTACAGGGTTAGGAAAAACCACAGAGCAATTTATAGCCGACTTGCCTGCTCCGGGAGAGACCTCTCTATCACCATCCCCTCCTGGGCGTACTTAACCCGTCTCAAATGACACATGCAGAAAACATCTGTTCTTTGACAAATATCTACACAGGAACAATTCAAATCACAAGCCCAGATCAATACCAAACGTACATCCTGCTGCATTTTAAATAGAAATAGGGTCTCTAGCAATGTAGAGTTCATTGCAAGTCATTAAAGTTTATTTACCAAGCATAAAACTCAGAAGGGAGTTCAATTCCTTGAAATGGAGAGAATGGTGTGTAATGCTGAGCAGAAAAGGAGGAGAGGCCTGAGAGGGAAGAAATGTGTTTCCCTGAATGTATCCTTCCCCTTGGGGTCCCCAAGGCTCTCACACATCTTCAGGACCCTTTATTCCCTCTCCCTCCCCACACCCCCACCGTACCAGCTACATGTGATCCACCCCAACTAAAATTGCTGGACAAGGTTCCTGAAAAGGCAAGTTGCCGCCATTTCCTCAAGTGGTTTCCTCAGCCTTGTTTTCACTTATCATCCTTGTCTTCGCTTATATATATTAACGAGTGGTCTTAGTTGGTAGGGGATTAAGATTTTCTGCAGTAACAAACAACCCCAAGTTTTAATGGCTTATGAAAACACACATTAATTTCTCATCATGGGATGGTAGTTCAGCTGAGGCTCAGTGTGTCTTGCTTGAACTTGGCTGGACTCCACTGGACTTGACTAGGCTTGGTTCCAAGCCTCAGGTCAGATTCATGTCTGCTCTATGTGTCATTCACTTGGAGACCCAGACTGGAGGAGTAATGGCTCCCTGGGGCCATTTTATTTTTCAAGGAAGGTAAGTAGGAATGTGAGACAGGAAGGACACAGACTCAAGGCCTGTTAGAGTCTCTTCTTAGTAGTTGGCACGCTACCACACGCACCATATTCCACGGGTCCAAGCAAGTCATGTGGCCAAGCCCAAAGTCAAGAGAATAAGGATACATATTTCATCCTGGATGTGGGCAAGGAGCATGAATATTGCCTGAATATTGGGAGTGGGGGTGGGGGTGTGTGAGTGCAGGGCTCTCGCCATCATTTTTTTTTTATACAGGAAAACCAAATCTTTCTCCAGCTCTTATTATGTGATGGAGGCTCTGACTTTATTTGCTATGTTTCTGGTTAGTGCCTTAACATCCCTGGAGAAGGAAGACAGACTGAAATACACCTAGTCAAGAGTGATCATGGTAATACTTAGAATTTGTCCCATGACCAACATGTGCGTGGGTACTCTATGTATATTAATATACTGAGCCTGGCAAACAATGCAACAGTGTTTAGGTCTGTACTTAATTTCTATCTCAGCGTCCGGTTTAGTGCTCCCATTCCAAAGAGTTGCAGAAACCTAATCTCAGTCACTTTGGGGGTGAAGCAGGCGGTGTGGGGGCTGGTGGTTATCGGCACTGGCACGCTCTTGAATGTCTTCATTCCTACCTGGCCTCCAGTCAGTGATATGCATCAGATTACCACTTCATCACTCTTACTCGATGAGACCTTTTGGCTGTGGCTCTCCTTCAGCCACTCCTCTGCCTTTTGGGGGAATATGGAAAATAGTCACTTGGTTCTTGATACACCATGTACCAATTTCTGCTTTCCTACTTCCCATCATGCTGGGCTTGAAGGACTTTGAGGTCTCACGGACTTCAAACAGTTTACACATGTTCTTGGGTCTTTAAGGCTGGTTGGGGTTTCCTTCAGTCGTCCTTCCCTGGGCATGGCCTGAGACAGGGTTGGGATCAAGCAGGAGGAGGCAAGAATCTTTCTGGAATCATTTTGCACTGACCAACTCCCTGGACTTCCATCAGTTTCTCTCTTCTCACAACGTGCAGGCTTTTGTCTAGATTCAGTTGGGCTGACCCAACTTTAGAGAGTCTTCCCAAATGTGTTGTTTAGGGCCCTGATTCCTTCACCTTTGTCACAGATAGAGAAATTGATTCTGAGGCAGATGAATTCACTTCCCAAAGTTAGCTAAAGAGGGTCTGTGGGTTTCAAAGACTGCCACGCCCTCCCCCAAGTTAAACTGGCTCTGCAAAGAAATTCTTAAGCAAAAAAAGAACAAAATGGGGATCTTTTGGCATCTCAGCTTCAGTATAAAGAGTGCAATGACAGGGGCGCCTGGGTGGCTCAGTCGGCTGAGTGTCCAACTTCAGCTCAGGTCACGATCTCACAGTTCGTGGGTTCGAGCCCTGTGTCAGGCTCTGTGCTGATAGCTAGCTCAGAGCCTGGAGCCTGCTTCAGATTCTGTGTCTTCCTCTCTCTCTGACCCTCCTCTGCTTGCACTGTCTCTCTCTGTCTCTCAAAAATAAATAAAAATCATTAAAAAAAAAAGTGCAATGACAGGTATAGGGCCAAACCAGACAGCTTTGCTAACTCAGGGTCTTCTATTGGGTGGTGGGAGACACCTCAGTTGTTGGGGGAAAAGTTCCAAAGTTTCAAAATGGCACCTTTTCAGCTCTTATTTCTAAGTCTACAGAACTCAGGCCAGAGGGAGAGAGTAAGAGGTAAAGATCATCCCCTCCTAAAACCAATACACAAGGGTCCAGGATAGTGGAGGGCCACACTAACTCAATGATTGCTCAAGTTTGGGGTTTGGAAAACAGGCTTTTGAGAGAGCGTTGCTTACCCATGCATGACTTCCTTCCACTTTTAAAAAAGACCCGGTAAATGTAAACAGTCATTCCATCTTCTCTGATGGAGGCACTGCTTCCTCTATTACAAGAGATTTTATTCCATTTCTGGGCACCAGAAAATAAACTTTTCTGACTTGTAATGAAAGCCATGTGTGCACCCGTGCACGCACATCCACACACACACACACACACACACACACACACACACACACACACATTATCTACACAATTGACTAACTTGGGCAAGACACCCCATTCTCTTTAGTCTCTATTAAAACCACATAATTTCCCTCTCTCTCACTCCTGGTTTCTCTCTTAACTGTTGTGCATTGTGGTGGCATGCCTAAATAATATTTTTCTTTTTAAAGTTTATTTATTTATTTTTGAGAGAGAGAGGGAGAGAGAGAGAGAGAGAGAGAGAATATCCCAAGCAGGTCCCACGCTAACAGTACAGAGCCTGATGTGGAGCTTGAACTCATAGACGGTGAAATCGGGACCTGTGCCCTGAGCTGAAACCAAGAGTCAGGATGCTAAACCAACTGAGCCACAAAGGCACCCCTATCCAAATAATATTTCTTGCAAGATAATGTCACCAAGGAAAGAGAAAAATCAGACAAACATTCTTGTGGCATAACTGTTCAACTTTTCCTGTCTCTACCCATTTTGAAAGATGTTGGAAGTTAGGACACCCCTGTTTGATTGTTACTTAGCTTCTCTGTACCTCATAAAATGGGAATAATAGGAACATTGACTGGAGATCAAAGGGGGGATCCAAGCTGCCTACAAGGCATATCTCAGTTGTGTTAAAATATATACATAAACAACTTGCTAGAAGAAAATACACCAATGTATTGATGGTGGTTATCTCTGGGTTGTGAGACTACAGGCACATTTGAATTTCTCCTTTACATCACTTAGCTTAATCTCATCTCTTTTTCACTAAATTTGCTTTTATGAAATGGCTTTTTTCTGATTCCAAAATCACATGCATCCTCAAAGGACAGAGATTGCCGCCTTTAATAGTATGTTTTGTAATTGAATTGTAGTTGATATACCTATTCTTAAAGTGTACAGTCAACTCTGAAGGAAATTACAAAAACAGGTTTTCAGCACACTTAAAATTTTGTGAGAGACCTTTGAATGCTGAGAACAAACTGAGGGCTGAAGAGGGAGGGGGAAAGATAAAGGGGGTGATGGTCATGGAGGAGGGCACTTGTGGGGAAGATCACTGGGTGTTATATGGAAACCAACTTGGTAATAAACTATTAATAAAAAAATAAATTGCAAAACATTAAAAAAAAGATATTTATTTTTGGGAGAGTGCAAGCAGGAGGGGGGCAGAGAAAGGGGGACAGAGGATCCAGAGCTGGTTTTGTGCTGACAGGCTGACAGCAGTGAGCCCGATGTGGGGCTCAGACTCACAAACTGTGAGATCATGACCTGAGCTGAAGTTGACCCTCAATTGACTGAGCCACTCAGGTGCCCCTTCAGCACACTTTTGAGCCCTGGAGATTCTTTAGAATAGGTGGATAAGGTGATCGATTCGAAGGAACAACATTCATTTTGTAGTATAATTTCTGAAATATCACAAATCAGTCACTGTGGTTTGGTAGTTGTCCATAGATTGGAGGAAAAGCTAGTTTATACCATTGTTCAATTATTTTTAACTCCAGATCAATGTACCAGGTGAATGTAACAATTTGACCAGTCATCTGGAAATTTCCCGCACATAAAAAGTAAATACATGTCTTAAAAAAAACCCAGTTCATTGAATGCTTTATTATAAAACAAGCCTTTCTGCTTACATTAATGAAAAGAGGAACTAGATTGGATATGAAAGTAAACTGCGGAAAAAAATTGATTCTGAAGAATTTTCTCTGTTCTCAAATATAGAATATGAAAATCAAAGATTATTGGTGTTCATACACAGAAGGTCATTTTTATTAATAAAACTTAAACAGACGGAGCTGTCAAATTGGGAGAGAATATTTGTTTTTCAGAAGGTTTTGCTTCATAGGTATTTTAAATAAGTGGATTCTTTAGCTTAAATTCACACGGCAAGGTCATGGGTACCGAATTCTGTAGCAGAATGGGAAACAATCGTTCAATCTGGCGCGGTTCCATATTTGAAAAATTGCGCCAAAACTGAAGAATGCTGTGTAGATCATTGCACTTTTAGGCCCCCAGTGGGAAGATTAACAGTCACACTCTCTTCACGATTTTGGCAATCTGTGATAGAACTGAGGCTGACTCGTTCATCTGCCTGGGTGAAAAAAAATAACAGTGGACCAAAGTTAAATAAGAACTTGATGTGTGAGAAATGACAATACCAGCAGAAGATCCTGGATGAGGTAGACTAGGCATTCTTGGCCTTTTGGGAAGAGAGGGCTGTGTCATATCTTGTTGACATGCCTGGACAGACTGACCCTTTCAAGTCTTTTTTCCAGTTGTGTGTTTCTGTGATGTCAGTGCCACTTCCTCTCCCAAAACCCCCAGCAGTGGCTGAATGTCAGAAGCCACTCACAAAACCCGTGACGGTCCTTGCCGAGTTCTTCTTTTGGTTTCTCTGGCAGGAGGCTGATGGAGGAGGAGGGGCAGGCTGGAGGTCTGCTTTGGGGCTGTGGTCTCAGGAAGAAGCCTGGCTAATCGGTACCAAGATGGCACCCTTGGGGCACCTGGACGCCAGCCTCTGGCAGCAGCACCCCTGGGCTGAAGAGTGTTGTGTGTGGGAAACAGCCATCGCCTGATTTGCGTGGGCGGGACTTCATCAAAGGCCAGATTCTACTTCCAAAGTTTTCACACAGATCACAGGGCCCTACATAGAAGTAGTCCAGATAGAATGCAAATGTTATTGAACCCCACTTTGCGTCAGCATTCTGATTGTGCAGCGGGGATGGTACCAGCCCCCCACAACCTCATGCAGATGAAACAAGAAAATATATGTGAAGGTCCCAGCATGGTGTCCGGCACATAGTAAATCTCTATTAATGGTAGCTTTTTTTTTTTTTAAAGACAACATTAAGAGAATCTCATTATTTGGAAACAATGGAATGATTTTTCTTTTTTTATAAAACTCAGTTTGCTATTCTATAGATACTGCCGGCTTTGGATCATACAGCCACCTACAACTTGAGGTCCTAGTTGAAAAAAAATCATCAGATGCCCCCAGGTAGGGAAGTCTGGTAAAAAGAAAAGTCTCTTACCAAGAACTGTTTATCGATAGGCAATTATCCAGCCTTGGGCCGCACTGCAGAAGTGTGGTAGGTGATTTGTATGGGCCCCCCCTCCCCACAGTGGTTTTCTGATCCCAGCACACACTTGACCTAACACTGGCTTATAACTTGCTCCAGGGTGAAGGCGAGGTCTTATCCGTTGTTAGGGGCTCCATAGGGTTAAGCGTAATGGATTGTGAACTCCGTGTACTCAGTTAATGAATGTTCGATAAGTGAGTACCCACAGAATCAACCTGCATCCTGAGTGTATACCCACCACCCCACATCAGCTCAGGGGCTTCACAGATGTTCAAATCATGGGCTAACAATTAATCCAGCATATGATTATGCCTTGGTATAGGAGATATTCTATCTCATGAGACTGTCCCATTGGTCATCTTTGAAAGCCAGGACTTTGTGTTGAATGAGTTATACAATGGCGGCTGGCTGGCTCATTGGCTACGGGCCTCTGGATGTCATTTCATGACGTTTTGATAGACCTCTCATCAAATTTACTGGGAACTTCTATTTCCTCTGTCAAAGCATAAAACTACATTCAGGGGAACTTCCTCATCAGTGTGTTAAGATTAAACCCAGACTCTTGTGGGTTCCGCATGGGAACCCATCAGAATGTCACCCAGCCTTTCTTACGTTTCCGCCGGGTTTCCTGTCCCCCAGCCAGGTGTATCTGTTCCCACTACCAGGAGACCAGGCCTGACCTAGACAGCCATAAGTGTCCCTAGTTCCCCTGCAGGTACCCAGAAGCTTGATTTCTTCGTAGCTCTGCACTTGCTTTCTTCTCTGCCCTTGACCCTGTTACTACACTGACCTACCAAGTTCACCAATTCACCTGCCAGTCACTTGCTTTCCCTCTACCTGGGTTCAGAGCCTAGATTTTTGTATCTCAACCAACCTGGGTGGCCCAGAAGATTAAGCGCCTGACTCGATTTTGGCTCAGGTCATGATATCATGGTTTGTGAGTTTGAGCCCCGCGTCAGACTCTGCACTGAGAGCGAAGAGCCTGCTTGGGATTCTTTGTCTCCTTCTCTCTCTGCCCCTCCCCCCCAGCACTCTCTCTTTCTCTCTTAAAAATAAATAAACATTTTTAAAAATTAAAAAAAAAGAACTTGAACTTGGGTCCCAATTCTCCTTTCTTTAGTCTAGAACTTTATATAGCAATTTTTATTTACAACTGTGCCTATAAATTCAGATGTATCCCAGAAGATCATGACATGAGTGGAGGTGGTAGGCAGCATGGAAGTGGGGGTGGGGATGACAAGACCTTCAGTGGCTTGTACGTTGCTTTCCCACTTTGGGGGACACATGGGTGCAGAGTGATAGTTCTCTACCATGAGACCAACAGTGGTGCGAGATGCTATGTGGCCACTGGAGCCCATCCTCAGGTTCTAATGGGGGTGGGTGATGGTGAGCTGGAGGGCAGGTCAGCCTCTTCTGCCTGGATAAAGTGGGTCTCTGTGTCACGGTTCTAGCCAGTGTTCTCCTCTTGTTTGTTTCTATCCAAGAGAAGACAAAGAATCTGGATTTCTATGGCAAATACCAAAACTTGCCAATACTGGATGGTTGATTTATAAAAAAGCTCTGTGCTGGCCAATTAAGACAGCTGATCATCTGTGTTCAGGGCTGCTGGCTACTGGTTGAAGGACTCTGGCTCAATTCTCTGACTCATTGGGGCATTATTGGTATCCTCCTTTCACAGGTGGGAGGCCACACATCTGCATGAGGGAATGAAGAGCCAAGATCTGAACCCGCATCTGCCAGCTGTGGGTCTTGCTGCCACAGTGGCCAGCTGCTTTTGCAGCTGGTGAGTTTCTCAGCACACCCCCTGATGGGTTTGTTGGGATAACAGATCCTGCATTCTACTCTTGTGGACACAGTGTCTACTAGACCCCAAAGGTTGGTCTCGGCTGAGAAGTTGGTGTTCTCCAGTGAACCTCATCCCAGCACAGCCGGCACAATGGCCTCAGAGCATCTCCTGGCTCTACGTAAAGGGGAGCAGTGGCCCTGGATCAAATCCACTGCCTGTGAGCAGTCAGGGGCAGGTGGACCACACACTGAAAATGGTTGGGGCATATTTGGCCACAGAAGGAGGATGCCAACATTTTCTTTCTCTCGCCTTCCCTTCCACCTGGGATGTAACTTCTTCCTTGGTTTCTCCCTCAGGCAAGCCTGTGGTAAAGCCCCTCTACCACACTGACTTATCATCTGCGCTTGGACTCCCGGGGTGAGGGGTGGTGTCTGAGTGTGAACATCGCCTTCACTATAATTTTCCAGTGTGATGTTGGACCTCTCTCTTCACCTCTTTGGACCTCAGATTCCAGATGCATGAACAATGAGGCTTGAATTAAGTGGGCCATTTGGGACTGAATGCATGTGACAGAAAACCCAACTCAAGCAGGCAAAGGCTAACACTTGAAACGCAACCATTTCACGTAATTATGTAAAAATAGCAGGTGCTTAAGCAATACTTCCATAAATTGCTCTCATATCTCTCGGCTCGCCTCCATTTTGGCTTCATTTCAAGGTGGTCAGAAGGTTTCCAGTTACTCCAGGTCTACAACTTCCTGGATTCAAGCCCAGAGAAAAAGAGGAAGCTGGCCTTTGACGAGCGGCAGCTGAAGATTGTGGCGTATCACTGACTCATTGGTTTGTGTTGGGTGTCCTGAGCCTGTCCCTGTGGCCACACTGTGTCACATGCCTATGCCATCTGAAACACCTGTGGGCTGGCATGTGGGAGAAGCACTTTTCCCCAAGGAAAACCAAGGCACGGCCACGCAATGCAGGACAAAAGGGTAGTGGGTGTTAAGTGATTGAATATAATTTTTTTAAAAATACTTAGAACATTGACATTCTACCCAAAGTCAGAGCTATACAGAAAGGTATATTGAGAGAAGTATCACCCCGTGCCATAATTTTCTCACCCCTTTCTCCCACACTCCTTGTAGGAAACCAACAACCTATTATTATTTTTATTTGCTCATCCTGTGTTTCTTTTTGCGAAGAGAAACATGTATGCAAATCTTCTTACTCACCTTCTTTCTTACACAGAAGATAGCAGACTACATATGCTCTTTTGCACTTTGCCTGCCTCAAGTCTCTCCTAGAAATCACTCCGCATCAAATTGTATCCAAAAAGGGCCTGCGTACTTGTTTCTATCTCAGCACCTCATTATGTGTACCTATCGCATTTTCCCCCAACCAATCTCCTGTGCTTGGACATTTAGGCGGTTTCCAATTTTGCGCAACTTTAAATAATGCTATAATGAATAACCTTGGGTATCTGTATTTTTATGTCATTAGAGGTATATATTTGGGGTAAATTCTTGGAAGTGAGATTTCTTGGGGTGCCCATGTGGCTCAGTCACTTAAGCTTCTGTCTCTTGGTTTTGGCTCAGGTCATGATCTCACAGTTTTGTGAGTTGGAGCCCCACTTCAGGCTCTGCACTGGCAGTGCGAAGCCTGAGGTTCTCTCTCTCTCTCCCTTGCTCCCCACCCCTCCCCTACATGCACTGTCTCTGTCTCTCTCAAAATAAATAAACATACCAAAAAAAGAGATTTCTGGGTAGAAGGATAAATTCATATGTTTTGTTAGATGTCGAGTGCCCCTCCATGGGCACGGCACCATATCACATTCCTACCAACAATGGATCCCAGTGCCTACTTCTTTAGCCTCACCAACAGAGGGTATTGTTAAGCTCTTGAATTTTTTTTCTTTTTTGCTAATCAAATGGGTAAAAAATGCTGTTTAATGTAAATTTAATTTGCATTTTTTATTTGGGGTAAAATTGATCATATTTTTACATGTTTAGGAATGAATTTTACATCTCTCCAATCATTTGTCTGTTCATGTCTTTTGTTCACTTTTCTATTGGATTTTTTCCCCCTCCAACTTTGAGAAGTTTTTACAATATTAGATGTTGGTTCTTAATGATCTGTGCTGCAATATTTTTTTCTGTCAGTTTTTGTTTGTGTTTTGACTATTCTAAAGCTTAAAATTTTTTAAACATTTTATATAGTCAGATTTATTGATCTCTTAATCCAGATTGTTAGTCATATATAAAAGTCTTTTCCTACTCAGAATACATAAAACATCTCCTCTTGTACCTGTGCAATTGCATTTTGCATCTAGATTTCTGATTTCTTCGGCAATTATTCTTGTGGGTAGTGCAAGAAATAGATCTAATTTTATTTTATTATTATTTTTAAAAATGTTAATGTTTGTTTATTTTTGAGAGACAGAGAGAGACAGAGCACAAGCAGGAGAGGGACAGGGAGAAAAGGAGACACAAAATTGGAAGCAGACTCCAGACTCTGAGCTGTCAGCACATGGCCTGATGCAGGGCTCGAACCCATGAACTGTGAGATCATGACCTGAGCTGAAGTAGGCGCTTCACCAACTGAGCCACCCAGATACCCCCAATTTATTATTTTTTAAATGCTTCTCTGGTCAGCCCAATACCAGTTAGCCCCAGTGATTTGGAGATATCGCCTTTATTATAACCTAGATATCATAACAAGTATTTGAGCTGATTTCTTAACTTCCTATTTTACTCCATTCTTCTGTCTTTTTAGATGCTGGTACCATACTATTGTGATGATAAAGGCTTTGTGGTGCGTATTAATATTTATAGGACCACTCCTCTTTCACAGAAGATTTTTTAAAAGGGAACAGTTATTACAAAATATTTGCAGGCTGATGGGAATGACCACATAGACAGATGAGTCAGGAGAGAGAGGGAAAAATTCTGATGTCTTTGAATAGGCATGAGTGGAAAAGTCTCAAAGGAGCCAGAGAATACAGATTCAAGAAGTTAGTATCTGTCGGTGAGGAGAAGAATTCCCTTCTGATTTTGTTTTCTGGGGAAATTAGGACCAAGGTCATCAGCTCAGCGTGGGGAAGGGGATGAAGAAGAGAAGGAGTCATCTTACAGAAGAAGGCTGCAGAGTGACTAGGGAGTTACTCAGCCAATGCAGAGGGCCCACCTCAAGTTTGTGGTCACGAACACCAGGCAGAACCCAACAGCATAGTTATGTGTTGTTCTCTAGCCTCATACAATGGCTTGAGTTTGGGAGGTGAGTAGGCAGGGAGTTGAGTTTAAACAAAGTTGGGATTTAGCCAAACAGCTATGACAAATGGAGACAGGGGGCTAAGAAGTAGGGGTGCCTGGATGTGAGTGAGCCAAAGGCGGGGCCAAGGGATCCAAGCTGGGTAAGAGGGAAATGACACAAGGGTGGGGGATGGATGCAAGAAGATGGAAGTGTTTTAAGAAATGTTAGGATCTCTGGAAGGGCAGATAATGATCCTGGGTAATGATCTACGGTATGATCTTGGGAGTGGGTGAATAAGCCAGGACAGAAGAAAAGATGTCAACAGGGACACAAAGAGACTGGAAGGCCAGCATGTTCTTTGCTGTTGGGATAGTGACAGAGACTGTGAGTCAGATCCTGAAATATTTGTGAATAAGGGACAGCGGCGGGGAGGCTGGAGTTGGCTGCAGTGAGAGGGGTAGCGGGTGGTGTCTCCATAAATCATTCCTCAGGGACCTGCAGAATTGTAGCAGGGGGAAGTCCTATCCCCACCACCCCTAGAAAATCTCCTTATAAGAACCCTCCAGTCTATTCCCTCTCCTGACAGCCTTCCAGGGTTGGATTTAGCTGCGAAGTCTATGAGGCCTGCCTGAGAAATTTGTCTTTAAGTTTGTAGAGCCTGATGTTTCTTTAAAAACTCAGAGGCAACTAGAGAGCCTTGAGGAAGATCATGGAGAGCCAAGTGGGACACGTTCTGAAGGGTCAAATAGGCAAAACCCTTTGAAAACCACGGGGAGCTATTGTACACGCTCAGGCCAACCTACCTGGGCTCCAAAACCAAAGCCTGAGCTCATTCTTCAAGAGTTCCTCAGTACCACCTTCCCACTTCAAGCTTCCTTTCCCATCCAGACTTCCTGAGAATGCCCAGGCATCTGAAGTCACTCCTGAAAGATGGCATGTCTCAGCCATGTGAACTGGACCTTGACCAGAAAGACCAAAGTGGACCTCCCTTCAGAAGGAACAAAGCTATAATGGTCCGTGGTTGAAGTGGTGGCTCCAGTGTGGCTTTGGTCATGTAGCTGAGGCTCACTCACTCTACCTGAAGCACGTTGACAGGAAGGACCCCAGGTGTCCAGGAGGGAGACAAAGATAACGTCCAGACACTTAGCCTTTGAAAGAACAGGCGTGTTAATAGACTTAGGGTAGGGTCCCTGTCTGATAAAGGGCATACGAAATATAAGATCGGGGTCTTTGTTAAGAATGAAAGCTTATGGTCTGTGACCAGTTAAGATGTTAGAAGAAAAGTCCAAATCAATGTTATTTTTTTTACTGTACAGCAGTTTGGAAGGTGGTGTAGAGATAGGAGGAAAGTGCACACTGGCTCATGTTCACACGACTGGAGAGAACAGGTAAGAACTGCTCTCTACTCTCAGGCTATGTCCCAGGACGCCTTTGTGGGGGCAGGTGAGGGACAAGATCCGATCAGCCCCTACTTTCAGGTCATGAGTAGCCAATGGGATCAGGTTCTAAGGATGACTGACAGAGCCTGGATTGGGGTAGAAGAGTTGGGGGTGGTGGTGAAGGGGCGGTTCCTTTGCTCAGAGAAAAGTCATGATTTGGGCTTCCTATCCCTGAATCCCCATCAAAAGGGATGCCTCAGATCTTGTAGCACGCACACACACCTCTCCTACCTAGGTATCTCCTCAAACCACAGACTCAGAGTTGTAATTTTCCTCTCAGACACCAGCAGCAGCTGCATACCCTCTATTTGTGCAGTAATCGGAGGTCCTGAGTAAGGGAGAAGAGCCTTATCATACAGAAAACGTGTTTTGAACCCCAAGCACAAAGGTTTGTAAAATGTACAGACCAGCGGAGATGCTCTTTGATAAATAAAGACTCCCCAAATCCTCCAGCGTCTGTGGCTTTTTGAGGGTTTTTTTTTTTGTCTGTCTACAAGGTTCAGCTCTGGGCTTGGGAACAAGGCTGGGGGTCTTTGGTGGGAAGCCCGCTCAGCTGGGACACTCTCAGTCCTGCCCGACTGGTGGCCCAGAGTCCTCAGGGTCAAAGATCTGGCCCTGATCCCAGCCTGACTTTCCTGTCCCAGACGCTGGCGTTGGCCCTGGACACACACAGGTCACATTCCCTGCTGCCGATCATCTGCCTTCCTGACCTCCCTCAGCAACACACACACAAACACCTACCCTGTCTGCTCATTCCAGCGTGGAGCTACTTCCTGTACTGAAATTTTGGCTTTTGCCTCCCAGGTGTCCCACCTCTTTTCCCCCTGGTTGGCAGCACTCCTTCTACAGATACATGTTCTGGACCCCACACAAACCTGTCTTTGGGACAGCAGACAGTGTGAGTGTCTTATCTTTAGGTAAGGTCTATTCTGTTCACCATGAGACAGGACAAAGACAGCCTGTGATGTCATGGTGATGTCATGGCATTCTGCCCTCAGGTAGGCTACTCTGTGTTCCCGAGGAATCCTCTCTATAGCTGCTCAGCTCCACTATCACATCGGGGACCACAGACAAACGTGAAGGATCTCTTTTCTTTTTTAAAAATTTTTGAAATTTAAATTTGAGAGAGAGACAGAGTATGTCTCGGGAGGGGCAGAGACAAAGGGAGACACAGAATCCAAAGCAGGCTCCAGTCTCTGAGCCATCAGCACAGAGCCTAGTGCGGGGCTCCCATGAACCATGAGATCAAGACCCGAGCCAAAGTCAGATGCTTAACTAACTGAGCCAACCAGGCACCCCTGATCTCTTTCCGTTTGGCTTACACTCTCTTAGGTTACCTAGGGGGCAGTTATAGAATAAGTTTTATAGGGCACTAAAGAAGCACGGGCCATGGGGGCTTCTTACTGGCTGAACAATAGAGCGGGTACAGATTCTGAAGTCCCAGCCAGGAAACAGAAGGAGTATTTGAAATCTGCCAAGTTCGAGACATAGGAGTACCGTATCTCACAGTGGTCTTTGCGTCAGGCTCAGCTGGGCATCAACTCCCTCCAGCAGAGAAACAGACATTTTAGTATGACCTCTGGGAGTCATTGTAAGGATTAAACGGTGTGACGTGTGTGCGTGCGGTGAGTACCACTTGGTAGATGTTACTTTCTCTTCCCTTCCTCGCCCTAGTGATACGGGTTTTCTGTGTGTGGCACTGTCGCTGTATGTTCTTGAAAGTAGGAGCCTTAAGAAACCTCAGCTGTTTTTGTGCATGAACACATTATGATCAGATCTGAACAGTCTGACATACCAGCGTTTCCTCCGGCAGCTGCTCCCAGGTCTGTTTGGGTGGGGAGACTTTTCCTGGCCTTCCGCAGAACCATCATTTGTGCAAGCATCCCCAGGGCTCCGAACAGCAAGGAAATGAGGGGAAGCAAGCAACATCTGGTGCTAAACAAATACCATCATCTTACAAACGAGTTGTCTGTGGGATAATGATTCTTGCATATGTAGAGCAGAGAGAAGGCAATGCCAGGACCCGATCCTAGACGATAAATACCTGAGAGGCAGTCGCAGGCCCTACGGATCGCTCTACTGTGTCTACAGCTAAAATCCAGGAGAAAGCTAAATTTAGAAGAAAGAGCAGGTGCTAATGTTCATAGGTTTCAGTCACACCACGAGGGAAGCCCACCTCTTGCTCTCTGTTTGGAAAAGCAGGATTCTGCAGACACAGAAGCATGAGAGCAGGTCAGCGTTTGCACTGATGCCCAGTGGAGGGGGAGCTCCTGTGGGCCCTGAGAGCATCTCCCGTCCTGGTCCCTCGCCCTGGCCGGGAACATTCCCATTGCCCTGCCGCCTGGGTAGCTGGGAGCTCCTGAATGTTGTCCAGCATCACACAGAGTTATGTATGCAAAGGACTAAGACAGATGCTTTATGCCTTGTCTCTTATGAGGGATACATCCCCAAAGTAGGAAAATGCTAATGAGTCATTCGGTAACACTTAAAGAACGTCAATCAAGCTGTGAGTGGAATGGCCCTGGGCCAGATGGCCATGGGGAACTCTGTCTTTGGCACCCACTTGTTCTGTCCTCTCTCCTCTTAGCATGGTTTTCCCTCTCTTGACTGAAATCCCAGGCTATCAAGGATGCTCTCTGTAAGGTCCCAGACAAGGCCACTGCCACCAGATGTTGCACGCCATGACATAAAGGAGAGATGGCACAGTGACAGCCATAGATGCGTCTGGTTCATCTCGCATGGTGTTTGGGCAAACATCTATCATTTTCAGCATTTAAGAAATTTCGTAAATATCTAAATTCTCAGATTCTCATACACACACACACACACACACACACACAGACACACACACACCCCATCTGAGAGAGTAAAAGATTTGGCACGCTTGGGTTATTTCACATTCACAGCAATTGACTGGAACTGAGTGGAGGCTGCTCCTTTCAGATGGGCTGCTGCTGTTCAGCTTACCGCAGTCTCCACTGTTCCCGATTGTCCCCGTTCTCCCAGGGTGCAAATGTACAGTCAGGTAACTGGCTCCTTTTATTCACTCACATTTACCTTGCTGGTCCTGTAGGTGTTTGGCATCTCTGCTTTGGGTCTTCTTTTTGTTGCTCTAAGTTTATTTATTTTGAGAGAGAGAGAGAGCGTGCAAATACATGGGGGAGGGACAGAGAGAGAGGGAGAGGGAGAATCTGAAGCAGACTCCATGTTGTCAGCACAGAGCCTGATTCGGGGCTCGATCTCACGAACCATGATATCATGACATGAGCCTCAAGCAAGAGTTGGATGCCTAACTTACTGAGCCATCCAGGCACCCCATCTGCTTTGGATCTTCTAAGCGTTCTACCTCCTCGTCAGTTTCCTTAACAAACCTTGTCACCCTGTGCCCATTTCCACAAGCTACCCTGTTTCAGCGACACTAGATAAAGCTCTAATTGGATCAGCGAACTCCCAGAACAATATTAATGGTTGTCAACAGTTTGATAACTTTATCAGTTAACTCTGTCCATGATATTACTGCTTAAAAACCAATGGCAGAATCTTTGTGGAGACACGGCAGATGGCATTTACTTTGTTTAAGCAGTCTGCTCAGTGGATGAAGGTCAGGCTGGGCTCGGCTGGAAGGGCAGGGGGAGTGGCTCTGTTCCACATTTCTCATCTTCTGCCTGGGACCTCTCATGGTGACAGCAGAGACACCAGAGAGGGTGGAATTGACACACTCTGATTTCTGCCTCATTCTGAATCATATGACCACTGAATCATATGACCAAACCCAAGGTCAAGAGGTGGAGGACAATTCCTGCCCACAGCTCAAGGGTATGGTAAAGCTACAAGGCATTTGTACAGTGGCATGTTAAACTTACCCCTAAAGAGGTCTGACGTTCTGCCTGTGGCTATTGGAAAGTGATCCCTAGGTCCCTGAAATGCTCTCCTTGGTAGGATTATCTCTGTTAGCCTGGGAGCTTTGGCCACTGGGTAGTTTAACAATGTGGTTTATAATGGAGGCTTGCGGTAGGGGTAACGGTATCAATACAGGTGGCATGTGCTAGAACCCAGTAAGACCTCTGGACACTGAGGCTTGGGCGGGCTTTCCTGGGTGGTAACATCCCACCCATATTGTCACACACCATGGCCGGGAGGGGGCGATACTCTCCATGAGCACGCAGGGAGAGGGTGCCTGCAAACTCCATATTTGGATGCCTCCCACACTTTGCCCAGAACCTCTTCCTGATTTTGATCTGCCTCTTTTCCTTGGAATAAACCATCGCTGTGAGTGTAAAGGTTACCAGTGAGTTCTGTAAGTCCTAGTGAATTATCAGAACTGAGGGTGGTTTGGGGAACCCCCTTGAACTTGAAAGGGTGTCAGAGGTGAAGGCAGCCATCTCGTGTGAGCCGTTCCCTAACTCTGCAGTTGACCTGAACTCTCACAACACAGAAACAAGAAGGGGTGAAAATGGAAGCTAATAGTGCAAAGCGCCACAATCTCCCTCTCGAGTACATCTTTATTCACAGATTCATCCATTCAGCAAACATGTATTGAGCACCTATTATATAATATGTCTCAGGCTACTCCAGGATCTGAGACTAAAAGAAGGTAATAACACACAGCCTTAAATTCTAAAGGAGGAGACAAAATATAAAAAGCAAACAAACCTATGAGCTAATGTCAGATTGTGAGACGAACGTGGAGGAAAACAAAATAGGGTCCAGCAGGTGGCAGAGGTCGGCTCTGCTTGGATAGGGTAGTTCAGAAGGACTTTTCTGGAAAGGTGACATCTGAATAGGCTTGGATGAAACGAAGGAAAGAGTTGGGTTTGTGGTTCAGGGCAAGAAGGGTCTAGAAGAAGGGATGAGCTAGCCCACAGATGTGGGACCTAGGAGCATGTGAACAGGGCACTCCGGCGTAGAGTAACACGAGGAACTCATCTCACAGAAGGTTTCCTTCATGTGTCCTTGGAGGACTGCGGCGTGCTTTCCCCCCACGAGCCTCACATCAAGCCTGAGGCCAAGTTCTCTGCGTTTTGTTCTTGTGCAGCTTTGCTCAGGTGGCATGGCTTCTTCTGCACAGTCGACACGGGGATCATTTCACCTGCCGCTTTCCTCCCTCACAGAGCACGAGCAGCAGTGCCTTGCAGATGCTTCTGGCTTCCCAGAGGGGGATAAAAAAAGAAAGCAAGAAAAGTACAGGGACACGAGTTATTTCTGTTTATTTTGTTCATTAAGTGAACAAATGCACACAGCTGGAAAGTACAGGGTGACTAAGAAGTAGCCCAAAGGGAAAAACCTAATGGGGGAATTTTATTAAAACATAATTTACATAGCCACACTTTGGGCTTCCCTCTCAGCCTCGCTGTGGCTCTCACACCAGCAGCTCCCGGCTCCCCCCAGTGGGGAGGGCGCAGGTGCCGATGCTGGGAGCATGGGTCGTGGAGGGTGTGCACAAAGGTCCTTTCAGCTCTAGGGAAGGACTGTAGGAGTGACCTTGGGGCCAGGCTGCTGAGAGCTCTCCACATGGGGCTGCTCTGGGGGCTCAGGCTCAGAAGATGTTACCCCAAACCCGGACTCTCGATAGTAGAGAGTGGTCGATTTGTTGGCCAAATTCGTTCAAGTGTATTCTTTCCTTCTCTGGAAAGGAGGTTCAGAAGGCGCCCTTGGGGCAAAGGGGAACTCCGCCTTCCCCTTCTGTAAGGCTTCCTCATTGACCAGGTCTGTCAACCCCGAGGGTGAGAGACTGGATGGAGAGGCAGATGGGGGCACAGGGCATGGAGCCGGGCTTTCACTACCCCATCAACCAGCACCAGTCACCAGATGAGCGAATGCTAGTCAGTCTCAAGCCATCTTTTGCAAATTTGTGATGTGCTCAGCATTTGATAGGTGCCTGGAGGCCATCCTAAAAATGTTTCCCCTGGCCCCTCCCGGGAGCTTTTTCCTTGAAGGGCAAGCCCTCCTCTCATTTCCCTTTTCTCCTTATCCAATCTCTGCCTTTCCCCAATGGGCTCCTCACTAGTTCCTCCCCTCCCTGGAGAGCTGCCCTCAATCCCCTGAGGCCACAGCCTACCAGCCTAAGACTTTCAGAGAGGAATCACGAAGAATCAAGAGACGAGCGAGGTCCACGCTGAGAAGCGGTGTTCTCCCTCTGAGCTTCTTGGGAACCATCTTTCATAGGCACAACTTCCATGCTGCTTGGCAAATGTTTAACAGGGAATTCAAATGTCCTGTCTCCATGCCGGTCCCTGCCCCCAGCTCCCTGCCCTGGGAGGGGTAGGTGAGACGAACGAATAGATCATTCCAGAACTTTCTCCTCCCAGTCTCCAATCTCTGAAAAGGTTCTTAAAGGTCTGAGTTGCAAATGTGCGACATGCTTTTCCTGGCATGCATGCCTCGGAGGCAAAATGACAAGGCCGCAGTCCTGACGTAAGTCATCATAAGGACGGAGGGGCTGAAGGTCAGCAAGGTCACTGGTTATCTTCGGTTTTCTTGCCCAAGGCTGACAGATGCCTGCCGATGCCTGAGAGCATGTGTAACCACAGCGTTTTCTAACGATTTGGGGTTTTTCTCTTTTTAAAGTACAGAACAGAAAGATGTGAAGGTGACAGCTAGTGGTTTCAGAAGACAAGAAGCACTTTGTACTCGCTTTTCTTTTCGCCTTCTAGTCAAAGTGCGGACCAACCCACTCATCAATGTCTCTCCCGGGTTCAGAGAAGACCCCAAGCTAGTGCTTGGCGATGTGGCTTTCCTGCATGCATGTCACTTCAGAGACGCCTGGGGGACACGCCGGTGTTTTATTGTAACGTGGACTGGAGTAAACCCGAGAGCGTTTCATAAGGAATGGCCTTCTCAGAAATATGCTCGTACCTCAGTATGTTTAGAAGAGGAGGAAGAAGGCGTGTGAAAAGATACCTGGGTACTTGTAAGGGTTGAGAGGTAGTCCTCGTGAAGTCACATTGTTCGGCTATCAAATAATAGATTGGGTCCTTCGATTTTCAGCAGTATGGTTTTCTGTGTAATTTAAAAATTTTTGTCCATTTCTAGAACTAAAGGAATAAAGGCTGACTGATGTCTAGCTGTACCTGTGGGGGAGTCAAGGCAAGCTGGAGGGTAGAATGAAGAGCTATGAACTCGCATGAGCTGACTCCAGGGCAGGGGTGTGGGGTGGAGGATAAGGGGGTGCAGGTGGGGAGGAGCAGTTGTCCAGACTCGGGAATTGGTGTCTGATCAAAGAGCTTAGGTTTTAATGACCACCAGGCACCCAAGACGGCCCTGGGTCCTAGGAGAGCAAGAAAGTTAAATCTGAGGTTCCCCCCACCAAGAAACGGATGAACTGAAAATAACTGTCCACTTATACAGCGAATGACATGCTTGTAAAACTACAAGCTTGTAGTTTTTTTTAAAACAAAAACATTTCCTTAAAAGTCACAGTCATAGAGGTGTCCTCACATGAATATGATGTTTAAGATTATTACGCTTAGAGTGGTCAAGCATACACCCCACCAAGAAATTAATATACGATTCTGGGCCCCTGGGTGGCTCAGACAGTTAACAGCCTCCTCTTGGTTTCAACTCAAGTCATGATCTCACAGTTCCCAAGACTGATTGAGCCCCGTGTCGGGTTCTGTGCTGACAGTGCGGAGCTTGCTTGGGATTCTCTCTCTCCCTCTCTCTCTCTCTCTGCCCCTCTATTGCCCACACACTCTCTCTCTCTGTCTCTCTCTGGCCCTCTATTGCTCACACACACACACACACACACACACATACACTTTCTCTCTCTCAAGATAAATAAATGCACATAAAAATGAATATAAAATGCCATCATTGGCTAGCGGCACCTTTAGGGCATCTGGTTAAAACAAACGTAAAATCTCTCTGGTAGTCCACACCCTCCTCCTAGACCCTCCAGGATTCCCCTGTACGAGGTCTCAACTAGAGATTGATTTACAACTCAAAATCACAAAACATATGAAAAAAAATCTATACAAAATCAAGAGTTAGCACACCAAAACAGACATCAACATGAAAGAACTTCAGATAATATGGTGATCAGGTAGATTATAAAATAAACATCTCTAAAATTATGAAGGGCATAAAAGAAGGAAGGAACCCAATAAAAGGATAAGACTCCATCAAAGAAGACTTGATTGGAATTAAATCAGAAATCAATTCTAGCTTGAGAAGTTTTTAAAACATTACTAGGTTAAACTGACGATTACATATTACTGAATGAATAACTAGCAGCTGGGGAGATGGATTTGAGGAAGAGTCAGAGGTCTGCACGGAGACACGAGGAGGGGCAAAATGTGGGGGAAGAGCTTACCGTGGGGGTGGGGGCGGGGTGGAAGGGAGGGTGGACATGCAATGGGAGAGGCCCACACACACTTATCACCTGTTCCAGAAGGAAACAGCAGAGCAAATGGAAGTCAGGCAATACTCCAAGAGAATAACGGAGACTTTTCCAGAGCGAGTGAAAGCTGCAAACCTTAGTAGATTAAAGAATACCACATTCTCTAGTAGATTCAACACTGTATGATGAAAACCACACCAAATAGAAAGGGAAGATTTTAGAAGCATTTGTAGCTAAAAGAACCCTTGCCCACAAAGGAATAAGTATCAGATTATCCAGAACTTTGCTAAGAAAGCCAGAGGAAAATGGAATAATACATTCAAAGTCCCAAG
Organism: Helogale parvula; assembly: GCA_004023845.1. Taxonomy (NCBI): domain Eukaryota; kingdom Metazoa; phylum Chordata; class Mammalia; order Carnivora; family Herpestidae; genus Helogale; species Helogale parvula. Next base: position 166,815 of record PJEM01000208.1, read on the forward strand.
AGAAAAGAACAGTCCATTTACATTATAACTAAATGAGCATTTAATGGGATGCGTGGGTGGCTCAGCTGGTTAGGCGGCAGACTTCAGCTCAGGTCATCATCTCGCGGTTTGTGGGTTCGAGCCCTGCGTCGGGCTCTGTGCTGAGCGCTCAGAGCCTGGAGCCTATTTCGGATTCTGTGTCTCCCTCTCTCTCTCTGACCCTCCCCCATTCATGCTCTGTCTCTGTCTCAAAACTAAAGAAACTATAAAAAAATTAAATTAGTATTTAAGAATATGGGCAAAAGGAATATTTTTAGACAGATGAAATGAAGAGTGTTTACCAATAACAGGTTTTTGCTGTGAGAATTACTCAAGAATATACTTCCAAAGAAATGACTCTTAAAAAAGCGGCAGGGAGACAGATGACATTGGGTTTGAATAAATAATGTATAAAAAAGACCAACTGGGGAGTAGAAAATGAAGGTACTGGTCAGTCATATATAAGACAGGCAGTGAACGGACAGAGGTCAGGGCATTGAGGCATTTTGGGGAGAATGTGGCAATATTGGTTAACTTCAGACTTTACTAGATCAGCTATGCTTATTAAAGGTTATGTAAGGGTAACAACATCAGGTTAGAAATTGTGTGTACAGCTTTCGAATCAGTAGAGAGAACGTCACGGGATACAAAAAATGTGGTCAATATTAAATTACGCAAGAAAGAGAAAAAGAATCAGATGGAAAGCAGGTTACGTATAAAGCACGAAACAAGATAACTGAACTAAATTCAAATATAGCAGAATTTAGAGAAAACTAAAATTAAACTCTCAATTAGGAAGACAGATTGTCAGTTGTATTGGATTAGAAAAATCTAACTATATGCTTTAAAAAAGACATCAAGAACTTAAAGATAAAGAAATATTGGATTTAAAAGTATAAAAAAAATACCAGCTCAAAGAAGTTGTTTGGTTGTAATAAGAGGAGGCAAAATTCTTTGAAGCAAGACAAAAATATTGGGGGGGGGGGAGGTCACTAAGTAAAGCTAAAAAGGAACAATCCAGTGGGAAGAAGTAATTATAACTTGCTGTCACCTAAAACAGCGTCGTTACTATATGAAGCAAAAACAATAGATGAAATTTCAAAAAAAATGGACAATTTCATAGTCACAAGAGGAGTTTTAACACATATCTTTCACTAATTGATCATGTAAGAGGAACAAAAATTAGGACGGATATATAAAGACCCATCACACAACAAGCAAGCTTGATTAAAGACCCACGTGGAGGACGCAGGCTTTTCAAGAACATATGACACATTTATCAAATGCCCACGTATTAGGCCACAAAAATTTCTTGAGAAGCTTCAAAGAATCATACAGACCGCATTCCTGAGTACACTCAACTGCCAGGCATCAGTAGCGACAATTAAAACCAAACTACATAGTTGGGGTTTTTGGAGAAAAAAATCCTCTAAATCATTCACGACCAGGAAAGTGTCTTCATGCAGCTCTAAGAATGGACTGTTCACAGTAACCAGAAAGTTCAGCAAGATTGCTGGCTGTACGAAAGTAAGTTTTTACTCACTTGTAACGAGCAATTAAAAAAAGTTAGGTTAGAAAATAGCAACCAAAAATACAAAGGTAGCTAGGAATAAATCTACCAAAACTGTAGAAGACTTGAATGTATGAGACCTAAAAAATTCTGGAAGACCTAAATAAATAGAAAGATAAACAACAGTGATGGATTTGTAGAATCACTTTCTAAAGATGCTATTTTTCTGCAGGGCATAATTTAAATGTGTTCCTTTCAAAATTCAAGAGGGAATTGAGATTCTCAAGTTGATTATAACCTGTATCAGGTAGAGCAAGGAACCAAGAATTCCAGGACAATTATGAAGAGGAAGATTAACGTATGAGGGTTCCCTTACTCCCCAACCAGAGCAACACTGAACTATAGTTTAATTAGAAAGCGACAACAGTCCAGAAAAAGACAGAATATAGAAACACATATGGAAGTGTGTATATAACAGAGACGCTATTTCAAATCAAGGGGGAACTAAGGAATTTTACCGAGCAGCACTGAACTGGGTCTCCATATGGAAAAAATAAGTTAAATCTCTACATCAAACCGTATTTAAGTGGATTAAAGACCTGCTTATGAAAAAGCATGACTTGAAAAGTTTTGAAAGAAAATGAAGGAGAATGTGTTTATGTTCTCAGGGTAGGAAAAGATTTCTTCAACACAGCACCAGAAGCACAAACCAGAAATGAAAAGACCAATAAATCTGACTACATGAAAATACTTTTTAAAAAACCCCTTTTGTACATTAAAGGCATCATAAACAGAGTAAAAATATACAGACCTTTGACTTGGAAAAGATATTTGGCATGCACGTAACCAAGAAAGGATTTGGCCCAGAGTTTATAAGCAGTTCAAATGGTAACAGCCAGATGATATGACCAGTAATCCTCAAGAGGACACAACAGCTTCAAAATGTAAGAAAAGAACGTTCCTCCCTCCCCTAAGCAGTGCCACGTAAATCAAAGAGGAACTGATATTTTACACTCATCAGATTGGTGAAAATGAAAAAAAAAATCTGATGATACCAAGTCTTGCTGAGGAGAGTATAAATGGGCACATGACTTTGGAGGACAAGATGTTAACATCCGATGACCCGATGGGATTGCTGGGCCAGAGGAAGTGACCACCCCCAGCTTCTGGCAACATTGTTTACAACAGCGAAAGATTGGAAAACAGCCTAAATGCCCAGGTATGGGGTCTAGCAAGGGATAGATGGTTTAGTAAGAGTATATCACACACAGATGTCCTTGATTCCTTTTCTTTTCTGTACTTGTATGCCTCACAACGTCTCAAAAAATCAGTGTCAAGAAGGCTATGGAGAAAAGGCACTTAGGAATAGCTTGCTGTGACCATCCCTTGGTTTAAACCACTTCCAAGGGCAAATTAAGGTGTCTGGAGATGCTATTCTTTTTAACCCCTTAAGGGGTTAAAGATCAAGATCAAGGTGGGAGTCTGATAACATTTTCAGCTGGCAAGAGTGTTGGAAACAAGCACTCTCATAGCTGCGGGTGAGAATATAGATTGGGGACATCTCAGTGGAGGTGATGTTGGCAATATGTCACAAAATTGGAAATTCCCTCTGACGTAGCACACTTTTCTTCTAGGTATTCATTCAAAGAAAATAAGCAGTATTAAGGCAAAGGTTGATCTCCACGGAAGCTTATCACAGCAGCCACAGCATCGTTTGTAACAATAATAAACAACCTTATACCACCAAAGATACTCCCCTAACTGGTTAGACTAATCACATCTAACACGATCTAATGGAACTGTGTGATGGAATATTCCATAGCCACCAACACAATGCTGTTGAAACTCTTTAATGTTGTGGAAAATCTTGCAAAATACTAAGCTAAAACAAAGTAGGTTACAAAATCGTATGTAGTGTTCTACTTTAAAAATACCTATGTAGGCATTTACGCGAAGACACTAAATATTAACAGAAGTTACTTCCGGATGAATAGAAGGTGATTTCTATTTTCTTCTGGCTTTTGGGGGGGGGGGGTTGGGATCTTGCCCCCCTAACTGATTTTTAATAGGAGAGGTTCTCCCTGGGCTGAAACAATCTTGGCGGAAGGTGGGGGGGCTCGGGCAGGGAGGGTGCCACGTACCAGACCCGTGCCACTGGCGGGAGGCCCAAGGAGCCTTTGGTTACAACCGAATCTAGGGAAGAGTGAGGTCCTGAGTTCACCTCTGGCGTCACCGGCCACACGCTGGGCGCCCTGGGGAAGCGACGCCACCTCTCCGTGCACAGACCGGAGCACCCCGGGCTGGCCCAGCTCCCGCCAGCCCGGCCGGGAGGGGACAGGGGCGCGGTGTCACGCGCGCCCGCGCCGTTCGCAAAGCCCAAGCGCGCCGCGTTCCGCGCGGGTGGCGATCGCCGCGGCCCCGCAGCTGCGGCAGCCACGCGGGCTCGGGGCGCGCGGGGGCGGGGCGGGGGGCGGGCGCCGACGGGGGGAGGGAGCCGCGCCGTCCGCTTCCGCCGCCCGGGCGGGGATTCCCCCAGCCCAGCGCCGGGGGAAGTCCCGGGGCGCGCGGGTACAAGAGGGCGCGGCGCGGCGGAGCGCGCCACAGGTCGGCCGTCCCCAGCCATGTCGCGCGGCCTCCGGCTCCTGCTCCTGAGCTGCGGTAGGGCCCCAGACGCCTGTCGCCTCCCCACCCAGTCCTGGCGACCCCCCACCCCCAGCCCCCCGCCTTTCTCTCCCTGGCTCACACCGCTCTCTCTGTCCCTCTTGCAGCCTGCAGCCTGGCGCCCGCGGCGAGGGAGGTGAAGGTGGCTTGTTCCGAGGACGTGGACTTGCCGTGCACCGCCCACCGGGACCCTCGGGTCCTCTACACCGTCTTCTGGACCAAGGTAAGCGCGGCGATGCCCGCGGACTAGGGCTCGGCCGGCCGCGTCGGAGGCAGCGGGGACCACCTCCCCTGGGCTGGTCTCCAAGGACCGTGTCTTCCCGACGCCTTCCACACCCCCACCCTGTCTCACCCTCAGCGAGGCACAGGGCGACTTAGATTTTGTTCCCCAAGGACCGAATTCTCTCCCTGCCCCTAGAGGTGGCCTGAGATGAATGGTCCAAATAAGACGCTTTGGAAGCGCAGAGACCCACTTATCTGGATGAATCCTGGACGCCACCTGTGGTTGTGGCCAGGGGGCTACGAAGGGAGCAGCTGGGGCAGATTTGGATGTTGGACAGTAGGAATGTCCCCCAGATTTCTGATTTCTGATTTCTGGGGTGTTGGGGGACTGTGGTGTCCCTAATTTGGGGGCGGGGAGGGAAGGAATAGGCACTTTGAGAGGAAGGCCACTAAGAGCTAGTCTGATGTGATCTAGGCTTGTTTCCCAGGTGGGAGTTGTCTGTCATCGGCTTTCTGGGTTACCCTGGCCCCTAGCTAGTCCGTGCTACTTGGCGCTCTGGCAATCCTGAGCTTGGGGGGAGGGGCTTGGGAGGGGGCGTGAGCAGCATCCAACAAGTAAGAACCAGTGTCACTATGCTCTCCCCCCCCCCCCCCCCCCCAAAGAGAATTGAGTTGCATTGAGGCTTTTTCAAGAGTTCCTCTCCCCTGGAACATTTTTAGAGGCCAGGACTATAGTTCTGGCAGCTTTGCAAAGCTGCACAGTCACTGGGCTTTTGTTCACCTCTTTAATGAGGCTCTGCCTCCACAGCATCTCCAGTTTAAAGCCTAGGGCACTTGATACCTCAGCCTTACTCTGCGGCTCTGATTTAGCATCTTAGGAGAAATCTCTGTGTTTGGTGCTTTCTACAGAACGCAGGGCTTAACTTCTGCTCTCCGAAAGAGAGATGCTATATGAACCTGCACATGTATCTGGCCTTTTAGCGAGGCAGTATTGGACAAGTGTGTGTGCGTGTGTGTGTGGGTGGGTGTGGGTGTGGGTCTCCTCTCCTGACCAGATGGTCTCTTTCCCTGGAACAGTGCTGCACCACTGTTCTAGTGTATTCCACGCAGCACCCAGTGTTTGCCCTGCTAATTGCAAAGGTGCTCAGTGAATTCAGGCGGGCACTCGGTGGGTTACGTGGGCCGGAGATGCTGCTCCTACCTTGGAGCGCCGTATTGTGTAGGAAAGTAGGTTTGTTACCACTCCTACTTCGTTTCCACTTCAGTCACTGTGGGATCAGAGAACATAACAACTCCTCTCGTAAAAACAATGGCATTTAAGCAACAATATTGTAAACCCATTGTTATTTTCTCACTGTCTGCCAGCCCCTGGGGTAAATATTTACATCCATTATCTGTTTCAGTCCTTCCAATGGACTTAAAAGATCCACACTGCTACTGCTATTCCCATTTTACAGATGAGGAAACTGAGCCTTAGGGAGGGAAGGAAGCCGCTCACTGTTATACAGCGTGGCTAAATGAGAGAGATGGCATTTGAACCAAGTAGTCTGATTCCTTAGCCTGAGTTCTCTGTTTTCTTCCTCTGTTACTTAGGGTAAAGAAAAGTCTCCTTGATCTAGCCAGGCGGGGACTTAGTTATCTTAAAGAAGGGGGAAAACATGAAACCATGATCCCTTCAAGAGAGGAATATAAAAAAGAAAATAATATTACGATCCCCAGGGGAGTAATTAAAAAGTGCTCGTGAAGCAAGTAGATGGAATTTCAGACTGTAAAGTTCAAACAGTTGTCAAGGTAAATCTTCTTGCACAAGGTCATTTGGAATGATGCAGTAAACTGTAGCCATTAACCTCTGGCTTCTCCTTGGATGTCAGCTGATGATGTAACTCTATAATGTATGTGCTTGTTTATTGAATAGGGTTCTTGCATGATTTACTCTGAAGGTCTCTCAAAACTCTGCTTGTTTTCTTTTAAGAAAAGACAACAGTCTTTCGGCATTTTCCTTCTTTTGGTTCATGGAATAGGGCCATTGAAAGATCATGCCGTCGTCATTTTTCTAAAAGAGGGAACCAGCGATTGCGTTTCGGTGGAAAGGAAAGCTATGTTCTGCCAATCAACTATTCCGCCACCTTGAAAATGAAGTGCATTGTTCCTTCAAGTACTTTTTAACAGGCCTCAGCATATTCTGTAGATATTTATTATTTTCCAGCCCAGTAATTACACGTTTGCCTTGATTGTGTTTGTATAACACAAATGGATAGAGTATTCTGGAAATAAGGTCAGTGGTGGAATACTGAAACACTCGGTTTTACAGAAGATTAAGCATCTTGTCTTACCCCCCCCCCCAACTTTCTTGTACAATGTTTCATGGCAGAAGTGGCTACAAAAGGAGACATTTAAACCCGATGACCACAGCGAGCCTCTTTCATGTCACCTCTCTAGCCGTCACTAGTGTGGCTCGTCAAATCTCTTTGCACGTGCTGGGCCAGTGAAACAGAGAGTCCTTTATAGTGCTGCTTTTGTTTTTATTTTTGTTTTTGTTTTTTCCATCCACCAGACGGATTCACATTCTCTCAGGACTTCTGCATATCACAATTACGGTTATAATGACTCACAATTTAAAATTCCGTGTACCACTTAGTTCCCCCACACCACAGGGCATCCTGCCACTGTCCAATTGGCAGCGATGACTTGCGATTACCAGAGGACCCATGTAAGCCATGTGTTTCTTATCATGTGTCTTTTACCAAAAGACTCAACGCAGAGGGCGTCCAATTAGTTGGTAACATTAGGGCCAGTGAGGATGAAACAGTATCCATTTTATCCTTTCTGGATAAAGAGAGGGGGCAGCGAGAGGAGGCTGGAGGAGGCTTAACGTAGATTTGCACAGGGCGCCATGGCTGAGGCCGAGGGCCGGCAGAGAGAGCCAGTCCCTGTTAACTCAGCGTTTATTTCCCACGGACCACTGGCCTTCTAACTGGGATCCAACGATGGGCGCTCAACTTGTCCTTTCCTGTAATGTACCTGTTAAGGCAGCATGGATGGTTAAGAAGACATAGAAACGTGAAGACACGTAGCCGTTAGGACAGTAGCCAAATTTAGCTTTTAAAGTTGTGAATCGACAGTGTTTGTTTAGGGAGGTATTTGGGGAAAAAATGCAAACAGACTCTGGTCCAGCACCCTCTCCCTCTGGCTGTGTCTTGTGTTAGAGGGCACGGCATCCTCCCATGTCGCCCAGGAGTAAGGACATGCATTCAGGGACTACCTGTGTGCTTCATGCTGGGCCTAAGTGGGTCCACACTCTCCTTAATGAAGCTGCACTAGGTTTGCAGGGAGAGGTTGACCCTGGATGCAGTGTTTGGGGTGGCGATGTTTGCTACTACTAATACCAGTGAGCGGTTATTTATCAGGGAGATGTAGTGCCAGGCCTGGGAGCCCTGACACGCTACATTGATACATAATGAAAGAGGATGTGTAGTGTCAATCTTGGATGACACTGTGGGGGGTGAAGACAGAGATGCGTCACAAGACAAATGTCCTTTTCGGATGATTTCCAAAGGAAGGGAGAAAGGGGAAGTATGATAGATTTCAGAAATCAGTCTTGGGTTTGTAAGAGTGAGAAGAGATCATGGGTTTTCCCCTGAACCAAGGGAGCTGTCAGAGAGCAGGTTAATGGCTTGCATGAGGCTACTTCACAAGTTCAGGGATAGTCACCATGCAGATCTTGCTGGTCCTTGATTTGTTATGAAGCTGTCTACCATGCGTGTTGCTAATTTCCTATTCGGTGTATTTGTGTTTTGTGTCTCTACCAACTTGTGTGATCGTGAACCCCAAAGCAAGGAGGCACTGAGGAGAGCAGAGGCCCTTAGTAGGGGCTGGAGTGGATGAATGATCTGGGCAGATATAATCTGTCCAGCCACAAATGTTGATGGACCCATGAAGGATCCAGGGTGTGCCGCTCACTACAGTTCCTTGATTCTAGAATTTTACCTGTTGTAAGATAGATTTAAGAGCATGTCTTTAGGAGAAAAAGGAAACATTCCTCTATTAAGCGCAAAAGCACTGTGACACTGAAACGTGAACACGTTGTGTGTGTTAGCCTCATAGAAAAATCATGCTGTCGACATTGACATCTTGATCTGGGTGAGTCACTTCAATGGCCTCTACCTTAGGTCAAACCACGAAAGACCTAAAATTGGTTTTCAGATGTCTCTTATATTTACACTTTTCATTCATAAAGATTTCCGGGTCCCAGAAGCGGTCTAAGTCCTTGGCCTTGTGCTGGCCATCCTAAGATCAACATGGGAATTTTGCCAAAGGACCGTCTTGAGGAAAGTCATGGAAAAGGAATCCACAAGCATTTTGGGGGAATCAGTGGGGTGACCAGTGATCTGGAGGGGAGAACTATATAGGAAAGGGCTGGGAGGGGTTACAGAGAAGGTTTGGAACTGACGGTGAAGGACCTTGAATGCCCAATTATAATGCCTTAAACTCCTTTCAGCAGCAAGGGGCCATTTAAAGTTTGTAAGCAAAGAGGATGACATAATGACATGCACTGGTAAAGAAAAGATGATTTCTCATGGTGAAATCAGCGGTTCATCTGAGAAGATGGGTCAAGAGGGAGGCTTTGTTCTCACGTGATAGCAAAAAACAAAACAAAACAAAGCAATCAGGTTGACTCAGCCAAGACTTCAACACGTTTCTGAGATGTACCTTCCCTTCGTTCTTGGTCACCAGTCGTGTCCCCGTGGTGGGCAGAGGAGTGGGCAGCCCAGCACGTGGCCACCTGATAGGGGCCATAGATGTCTCAGCCCGCTGAGACTAGTCCACCATTGAGACTTTGGGGCAAACACGAACCAGACAAAAGTCGCTAACATCTTTCAGTGTGCAGAGGGGTAAGGAGGAGGAAGGCAGCTGAGAGTGAAATAGAGTGAAATCGAACACTTGTTTTCCATGAATAGAAAAAGGGGGAACCTGGGTCATGTGAGCACTGGATTATCTTAGTTCTGCATTTGGTTATGTCATTACACAGAAAAGAGGAAATGAGGAGAAGGTCTTGGTGACGTAAGGGAAGGTCTCAGCTAAAAGGGAAGGCAGAGCTCAAAAGAGATTCTACCTAATAAAGGGTTTCTCCATCTAAACCTATTTGCATAATCTTTTCCTGGCCATAACCCCAAATGTTCTACCCAGAGCCCTAGCTCGAACCAGAGCACGACACAGGTACTTCCCTGAGATTTCGAGAACACCCACAGACCTAGTTTGGGGTTTTGTACTGGGATGCATCTGGCTGACATTCCGGTGTGGGGCATGTCATGGTGGTACAGGATTGGGAGCCCGAGGTTTGTAATAAGCGTCACCTTTCTGTGGAACGCCACCCAGTGTGCCCTTGTCCCAGTTCTCTGGGAGACGAGAGCTTCCAGAAGAGTGGGTAGGTGTTGAGGATTATAGGTCCGGGCGGGGAAAACCTGTGGGGAAAGCAGGAGGCCCAGCTGCCGTAGACGATTCATGATCATGTGCTATCAGACACTCTGGGTCGGTTCTTAGGCCTGGGTGGTTCATTCCCTGAGGCGTGGGGAGCATCTGAGCCCAAGGGGCAAGCAGAACAGGCCTAGAGGCTGGAGCCTCGTGCAGATAGCCCCCTCCACGCCACGGTTATTCGTGGGCCGGTTCAAGATGCCCCTACCACGCAGGGGTCTTTAGGTTGCAAAGCATTTGTAATCCAGTCAAAAGGAGCTTCAAGTGGGGCACCTGGGTGGCTCCGTTGGTTGAGTCTCTGACTTGTGATATCGGCTCAGGTCATGATCTCACGGTTCATGAGTTCGAGCCCCACATCAGGCTCTGTGCTGACCCCGAGGAGTCTGCTTGGAATTCTCTCTCTTCCTTTCTCTCTGCTCCTTCCTGACTCATGCTGTCTGAGTGTCTCTCTCTCTCTCTCTCTCTCTCTCTCTCTCTCGCCCTCCCTTTCTAAATAAATAAATAATTAAAAAATGATATTAAAAAACTAGCTTCATGTAAAGGGAACATATTGGGTTATATAATTGAGATGGAAAAGGCTTTAAAATGATTCTGCACACTTCAGTTATGCCCGGTATTGTGGGTAGAATTGTGTCCCACAGAAAGATTTTCCCTGGTAGTTGTGAATGTGACCTTATATGGAAACAGGGTCTTTGCAGACGCAAGCAATTTAAAGCGAGGTTGTACTGGATTTGGAGGGGGCCCCCATCCAGTGGCTGGTGTCCTTAGAAGAGGAGACAGAGAGACAGACACAGACACACTGGGCGAACACCGTGTGAGGGTGCAGGCAGAAACCAGTCGATGTGGCCACGAGCCAAGGGATGGCAAGGGTGGCCAGGCACACCAGAAACTATTGGAACGAGGCGTGGAACAGACTCTTCCGTAGAGCCTTCAGGGAGTGCGGCCCTATCAGCACATCTTGTCAGTCATCAGCCTCTAGAACAGTCAGCAAATGCAGTAGTTTATCTTTGTGTCACCCACCCACCTCCCCTCTGGCCATCCATCAGTTTGTTCTCTGCCGTTAAGAGTCAGCTCTTTTGTTTGTCTCTTTGTTTTCTTTGTTCATTCATTTTGTTTCTTAAGTTCCACATAGGAGTGAAATCACACAGTATTCGTCTTTTTCTGACTGGCTTATTTCACTTACCATTATACCCTCTAGATCCATCCATGTTGTTGCAAATGGCAAGATCCCATTTTTTTTTTATGGCTAATAAATTCCATTGTATGGCTGTCTCCTATCTGCTTTACCCATTCATCTATCAAGGGATCCTTGGGCTGCTTCCATAATTTGGCTATCATAAATAATGCTGCAATAAATATGGGGGTGCGTGTCTCTCTTCAAATTAGCATTTTCATATTCTTTGGGTAAATACCCGGTAGCAGAATTACTGGATCATATGATATTTCTATTTTTAACTTCTTGAGGCACCGCCATACTGTTTTCCACAGTGGCTGCACCAGTTTGCATTCCCACCAACAGTGCAGGAGGGTTCTGAAAAAATACTGTTATTTTTAAGTCACTCAGTTTGTGGTGCTTTGTTTTGGAAACAAATACAGCTAGTTTAGAGGTTCCTAAATATCCCCAAGACCTGGTTGTCTTTCTGTCCCTCAGTCTTCCTACCTTCATATTGGTTTTATCATCAGCCTCCTGATGGCAATGAGATAGTAGCCAATAATGGCAGCCTTGTGTGTTCTCAGGGTCATGTGCGAAGGACAAGATTGTGCCTCCCTTCTGATATCTCAGCAAATGCCTGGTTATATTTAAGTGGCTTTGGTTGGGTCATGTGGCTGTCAGAACCAGTCTCTCTGGTCACAGATATAATGTCTGAGTTACGTGTGCCTCCTGTAGGACCAGATGCTATGCCCCTGAAAGACGTGAATCAGAACTTGTAAGAGCGCCCTCTTCTGGGTCCAGCAGGACCCACCGGTGCACATGGATGAATGATACTTGGCATGGACAGTGGACAAATCCCAGGGCCAAAGGGTTTTGCTACGTTTCTTACCATGATGCTTTAGAAAATTTTCAGAATGTTGTTGATATTTTGGACACACTGAGGTCCGAAACATAATTTCTTGCTAGAGCAGATGTTGGGACTTCTAGAACAACTTGGCCAGGGAGGAGACGGGACGTATCAGTGGTAAAGAATGAGAGCATGAATGGAGTGGAAAGCGATCAGATATGATAACATCTTCTGTTACCAACATTACCATTTGTAAAGCACTTGCATGTCTTTCCTCTCCTGAAACTTTAAATAGCTCCATGTAGAAAGTAAGAAAGTTACAGCTCAGGAAGCAGGACTCACAGATTAGGTGGTTTACCAAAGATGCCTCCGCTAATGAACCACAAGTTAGAGGACTTTGCGCCTTTGATTCCATCTAAACTCAGTGCTCTTGTAACACACAATCTCTCCCTCTTATTTTTTTAATGTTTTTATTTATTTTTGAGAGACAGACAGCAAGCAGGGGAGGGTAAGAGAGAGAGGGAGACACAGAATCGGAAGCAGGCTCCAGGCTCTGAGCTAGCTGTCAGCAGAGCCTGACGCAGGGCTCGAACCCACCAACTGTGAGATCATGACCTGAACTGAAGTCAGACTCTTACCTGACTGAGCCACCCAGGCGCCGCCCTCTCTCTTTCTATTAATTCACTCATTCACTCAGCAAATGCTTTTTGAATAATCCCAGCGTGCTGGGAACTATTTAGAATGCTGGATGAAACCTGGGCTGGGAAAACGAGAGAGAATAAGACACATTCAGCTCTCTGTGTGATCAACAGACACTATAAAGTACTATCCACACCCATTATCCCTGGTGTCTTCTCACCCCCCTTGTGAGATGTGATTACTCCCCCCACCCCGTGCTCCCACATCTGTAGAGCAGACGGAAGCCCGAGAGCTGAACGGTCAGTTGGCCAAGAGCAGATCTTAGCCGTGGTAAGGCTGGGGCTTGCGTCCAGGTCTGTTGGACTCCAAAGCCTGTGCTCTTAATTATGTTTCCTCTTGGCATACTCATAACTCTCTTAGTCATAAATTCAGCTCTGTCTGTTAGACCCAGTAAATTTCAAAGTGGAAAATCATTTTTCCAATAAAACTACACTTAGGAAAAAAACGATGTTAATGCGCATACATTCTACCCTCATTATGACATCAACCTCGGAGCCAAACTATTTTGCACATTATAAAGAGCTGTTTTTATGATGAATGGGGATTATATTGGCACTTTAATTGAGTTAGAAACCAAGGTACATGAAAGTCAGTGCATGAGAAATGCAATAAAGGAAAAGCTGTCCAATGTGATCGGAATATATCAGATTACTTCCATACCACCTTTAAATACATAAAGTCCATACCTTTAAATATGTTTAGTCAAGTTGTTGGATTAAATATATATATATGCACACACATTTTGACCCTCAAGAAAATCTCTTCCTTTTTAAAAACTTTTTTAAAATTTTATTTTAGAGAGAGAGAGGGGGAGAGAGAGAGAGAGCATGCATGTGAGCAGAGGGAGAGAGGTGGGGGCGAAAGGGAGAGAATCCCAAGTAAGCAGTCTCCATGCTCAGGTGGAGCCTGACACAGGGCTCAATCCCACAACCCTGGGAGCACGACCTGAGCTGAAATCAAGATCTGGACACTCAACCAACTGAGCTGCCCGGGCACCTTTCTTTTTCTTTTAGTCAGTTTCCTATCATATATATTTTTTTAACAGATCTCATGTAGGATTCGTTTGGAATCTAGACTTGTGATCAAAATTCTTTCTTTGCTATAGGTATGGAACTGTTGCTCTCTCTTTCTTAAATGTTTATTTTTGAGAGAGAGAGAGAGGGTGAGTGGGGGAAGAACAGAGAGAGAGAGAGAATCCCAAGCAGGCTCTGCACTGTCAGCACAGAGTCCGATGCCAGGCTTGAACTCACGAACTGTGAGATCATGACCTGTGCCGAAATCGAGTAGGATGCTTAACCAACTGAGCCACTCAGGAGCCCCCTTTTTTTTCTTTTTAGTGTTTATTAATTAAATTTTGAGAGGGAGCACACAAGCAAGCAGAGGGAAGGCAGAGAGAGAGAGGGAGAGAGAATCCCTAGCAGGTTGCATGTGCTTTCAGGACAGGATTCAGCGCAAGGCTCAATCTCACAAACCATGGACATCGTGACCTGAACTGAAAACCAGAGCCTGACGCTCCAGGCACCCCTGGATCTATTGATCACTTATATTCAAATATGGTAATCTAGAAGGTGAGCATATATTTGGATAAAATTATTTCAATTAAAACATAAATTTTGGGGCGCCTGGGTGGCTCAGTCAGTTAATCGTCCAGCTTCAGCTCAAGTCATGATCTTACGGTTCGTGGGTTCGAGCCCCACGTCGGGCTCTGTGCTGACAGCTCAGAGCCTGGAGCCTGCTTCGGATTCTGTGTCTCCCTCTCTCTGACCCTCCCCTGCTTGCACTTTCCCTGTCTCTCAAAAATAAATAAAAAACATTAAAAAAAAGTTTTAAAAAGACATATAATTTTCCACAATAGCATTTTTGACAGAAATATCAGTTCAATTTCAAACATTCTAATTATTTATTTGATTTCTTTTGTTCTAGTTCAAATGTGTCCATCACTGAAACAAAAACACGTTAATTCACATGCCCTTAAAATTAGTACGTTTTTGTATTTGGTTGCTTTAGTATTCAGCAAATTTAAAAGTTTATTTAATTTGGGGCTTGCGGTTTCCTTAAGGTCAAATCTCCATTTTAGAGAAAGAATATGTTACTTAAATTATTTAGTTACATTAAAGGACTTGATTCAAATAAAAAGTCCCTAGGTTTTCTGAAAACGAGTTGTCCTATATTTTACCCTTCTCTAATCCAATCAAAAATATAGAACCGTCCGTATCAGAGTTAATACACGGAGCGTGGATTTTTAAAACATAATTGGGATGACTGTTTTGAGGCATTAATTTGAGCAAATCGTGTTGTGGCTCAGCACACTACAACATTAGCTTTGTAAAGTGCGCATTAAATAGTTCCCATCAATTACGGTTGGCTGTGATGAATCCGAGGGTTCCTTTTGTTATAAATTACCATTTCCTAAAATGCCTTTGCAGAGAGGCAATGAAACACTTTCGGATTCGGAATGTTTAAAGAGCGTTCTTTGCCAATGGTTGATTTTGAGCCAACTCAACTGTTTATAAGAACTCGTGAAACAAAGCAAAGTTGAGGATGGCCCATTGGCTGGTTGCTTCGTTTACCTCTTTCTGGAATTCTCCTTTGGTTCTTGAACCAAAGGCTCTTGCCACAGGGACTCCCCTGATACTGTGGTGTGCTGGCTGCCTGACCACAGAACTGAAGTTAATGATTTGAACTGCTGCGTAAAAAAGTCTCCTGGTTCTGCTAGTGCCTGCTTGCAACATTAACATAAAAGCTACAACCATTTTTGCAGCTGGAGGCAAATCCCAGATTGCCCAGATGGAGTCACAGGAGATCTATCCTGAGCTGGCATCGAGAAGGGGGAATAGGCCTTGTGTGTGTACACTTGAACTTGAGCACTGCATTGTGTAGGCACCTACAGCTTGAAGCCAGAGGGTGGGTTCTGAAATAGTGCCAGGTGCATTGTGTGACTTCGCAGCAGGTTCCCTTTGCTACAGTTAGTCATCAGGCAGAGACCGCCGCTCATGACTTAAGCAAGAGTTCCCAAGTTCAGCCAGTAGTTCTCTGTGTTCTGGGTCTTTCAGGAAGACCCAGGAAGAGGTCATTAGAAGATGGCCCCATGACAGTTGAACTATTTTGCCATGATCCCACTGACGGCTCAGTGGGTCCGTAAATCACAATTCTGCAGGTCGTTTGAGGTTCTTTGTTTCGCCTTTCCCCTACTTCTTCCTTCTGCCTCTCTTATGACCTCCCTCTGCCTTTGTTTTGCTATTTGAAAATAACCAGAGACCCACTGGAGGGTTTGCCAGAGGCCCACGGAAATCTGACCACCAAATAGACTACTTCACCCTGTTCCTACTGATTAAAAAAAATGTATTTATTTTTGAGAAAGAGAGAGGGAGACAGAATCCTGAGCAGGCTCAGAGCTGTCAGTGCAGAGCCGAGGTGGGGCTGGAACTCACAAACTGAGATCATGACCTGAACTGAAGTCAGACCCTTAACTGACTGAGCCATCCAAGTGCCTGGTACTACTGATTTTTAAAGTAAAATTCTTTTCTGCAAAAAGACAGAAGAAGGACACCGTCTGCCAGTTCTGATCACCTGCAGACTTGCTTCAGCCAGTTTGGCGGCCAGCATGGTAAGGGGGCCATAGTTTATGTTTCCAGAGGCTCCGGCTTGGGTAGGGTCTGCAGTTTTGATCTTGACTTTCAGATGGATCCTTCCCATTGGAGGGAGAGGATCACTGAAAGGGCCCGGAGGCCCCAAGGAGAAAACCAGAGAGAATCTCAGAATGATTGTTGTCACCAAGTTTACATCCTTTCAGACACAGGAGTTATAGCAAAACAGAGTCCAGTGAAATGTAATATAAATAACTCTGCGTTTAACATATTTGGAGGCTAATCCCGAAAAGAAAGGCAGAATGAGTGGCTTCCTGGAGGTGTGAGGGCCGAGCTTGGAGCCGAGCCCCGGAGGGGCCCCAGCCGCCCCCCTCCCCCCAACCAAGGGTCCCTTAGGCTCCCAGCCGCCCTCTCCCCACGGGCCCTGGTAGGGGGAGCCACGCTGCCTGGCGGAGGAGGGGAGGGGAGGAGAGAGGAGGGAAGCACCTGGGAGGCCGCAGTTTGCGTTGCGATGTAATTAGGCCTGAAGGGGGACCCACTGGGCTAAATGAGATGGACTCCTTGGCCCCTCCTTGTGTTTCTGCTTCATTTGTGAACACCTGAAGGCCCCAGGGTGCGGATCCTTGATTATTTAGGGAGGGACCTTTCAACACTAGAAGAACCGTCCAGAAATGGGCTCGACTCTCCTAGACGGTGCGGGAGAAAAGCCGCTCTTCTGGGCCCCGTGTGGCGGCGGGGCCGGGGCAGGGCTCCTGCGGGCGCGGCCGATCGGCCACCAGGTGTCTCTGCAGCCCGTCCTTCCGCCGCGTCCGCCGGGCGCCCGGGCCGGGGCGCTGCGAGCCAGCCGGCCTTCCGCGGGCTCCGGGCTCCCTCCCGGGTGAATGCGGAGGAAGCCCGGTGTGTGTGCAGTGTGGGTGCGCGTGCTGTGTGATTTGTGGGTAGTGCGTTGTACAGAGTGTGTAGTGGATCTGAAGTGTGTGCACAGAATGTGTGTGTTGTGGGTGTATAATGTGTGTTGTGTGTGGTATGTGTGTAGTGCGTGTATAGGGCGTGTACTGCGTTGTGTTGTGCGTGTGCATGTGCGTCGTGTGTGTGTGCTGTGTGGGTGTGGCATGTGTGTGTCTATTGCATGTGTGCGGTGTGTTGTGGGTATGGTGCGCACATGCAGTGTGGGGGGGCACGCGTGGGTGACATGGGTGCAGGGTGTGTGTGGGCAGCATGTGTGTGGTGTGTGGTGGGCGCGTGTGCCTGCTCCTTCCTGAGCTCCCCCCGGCCTCACTGCGCGTCCCCCCACCCCGACTGATTCCTTGGTTATGGATTCTGTGCTGTGGTCCCTTTGCAAAGTGGGACAGGAGCTGGCGGCTCCCAGGACAGGCGATTAAGTTCCGCGGCGGCAGGGAATCCTGCTCATCTCCGGGTCTTTCCCTGAGGTGGCTCCTCGGTGCTGTCACCATCCATGGGCGGGGAAGGGGTGCCGCTGAGCGCCCGGCTCCCTGCCGGTCCCCGGCCATCCCGCAAAGGGCACCGGCTAGTGTGGAGCACAGGCGGTGACTTGCCTTCCTGTTTGCGTCAGTCTGGTTTAGAAGCTTGAAAACATGTCGGTGGAGGACCCACGGGCAAACTAATTCGGCAGATTACAAATATGTCTGGGGGAGAAAGAACTGATGGGAAGGCAGTCGTTGCCTAATCTTTCAAAGAAGAGGTGATGGAAAGACCCCGCCAGTTTAACAAAAAAGAGAGTCCAGGGAGGGAACACCAGCCAGAGGAGGTTGGCTGGATTTGGCATGTGCCCCAGTCGGGCTGGTCTGTCCCGAGTCCAAAGATGTAAGCTGTCACGGTCCTTCCGTGTGCATCTCGGCATGACTACCACATGATGTGACACAGTCTCTGTGGGGCACCGCTTTGGCTGTCTTCTTGCCCTGGTAGAGCATCAATGTGGTGCATCCTGTGACATCATGGGTGACCCCACAGTCACCCAGTTATTTAAGAACAAGGTGACCATTTACAGGAGGCACTGCTCATGCATTTCTGTGCTTTTTGCAAAGTCGTCGGGCAGTGGTCTTTGATTTCAGGACATTTCCTAATAAAAGGCTAAGATACCAAACTAGGAATCATTCAGTGGATGAGTTGGTATCTGAAGAAAACAAGAGAACGTAATCCAGAACCAACAGCAGCAAAATCTGACTCACAGTGATTCACGCACATCCTCGTCAACACGTTACTACCGTCAGCAGCAACGACACTCTGTCCTTTATTGGGGGTGGAAGGCGGGATACCCAGAATCATAACCTGCAGTCCTGATCTTATTCCAGAAAAGACAGAGCCTTACAGAACTGTCATGGATTTTCTCCTCTGCCCCTGAAGGTCACACCTACACTTACTGTTTTGTTTAAAAAAACTAGTTGAGGATGGATGTTATGAAAATGAGAAGCAGAACCTTGATGCGGGTGAGGACAGTGCATGCAGGTTCTGTTAATAGAGCCTGATGCAGCGGGATTCTTTTTCGACAGCTTACAGAAAATGGCGAGGAGAGGATGGAGGTGGCCCAGGAGGGTCTGTGGCACCGCCACCACCAGGACGGCTCCTTGGGAGCTCTCGGAGAAAGGCTGTACTCCCTGAAGATTGAAAACACTACCAGCGCTGACTCAGGGACATACAGGTGCACTCTGGAGGAGCCTGAAGGCCGGAGAAACCAAAGCGGCACCGTGACCTTGAAAGTGACAGGTGAGGGGACCTGCTGCGCTTCTTTCCTTCTTGCAAGTTATGTGTGCGCCTGCAGTAGGCTCTAAAATCCGTCCTCTTGATTGAATTCTAACCGGAGGCTTTGGGTCGTGTTTGTGGCTAGAAGCTAAATTCTCCTATCAGAATGTCATAATTTTTTCTGCTCCCTCCCTCCTTCCCTCCCTCCTTCCCTCCCTCTCTCCCTCCTCCTTCCCTCCCTCTCTCCCTCCTCCCTCCCTCCTTCCTTCCTTCCTTCCTTCCTTCTTTCCTTCCTAATAAGGACAGACCTACCCTATTGGGTAGATGCCAAACGTAGCTAAACCACCAATCTAGGTGTTGCTTATTTGTGCAAGAGTCCTTTGAAGCCAATAGGAAGTATCAGAGACAAATTTTCGGAAAACAGAGAAACTGTGTAGTCCTGAATACATCAGCTGATATTCTGCCCTGTGGGTCTTTCTAACCTGGTCCGGGCGGCGGGGGGCGCATCACGTTTCCACCTTTTAAACTTATAAGCTGCAGCATTTCCCTCCCATTTACGATGGTTACATCACCTAGTGCCTCAACTCAGGCCGAAGAAAAAGGGGCAGCAAGAAAATTATATTCCAGTGACAGAATGCACATTTTTGCTCTGTGCAGTAATCACAAGAATTGAGCTCCAAGATGAGGATTACCTCTTTGGATTTTTTTCCCATAATTTTTCCTGATGTAGCTTAAGCTCCGCCTTGCATTTGACTTTTGCCCAACGTTTATTAGTGACTGAGGCTTGAAATGACAAACATGTTGTCCGAGTTCCTGATTTTTATACACTAAATACTTCCTCCTTTTATTGGGAATATGAAGGGAATCTGACTTAAGATAATAGTATTCCTTTTTTCAGAAGAACACGATCACTGTTTAGAGCTCAGTGTTTGGATTTGGTTCACTGTCACACGCACACATGCACACGCACCTTACACCCTTCCTCAGTCTCCATCCCCTTACGCTGCTTTGTTTGTCCACATGCACCTCCCAGGACTGACATCTGTTTTATTCTCTGCTGTGTCTGGCACACAGTAGGCTCTCATTCAGTATCTACATCGACGTGATTGACAGATGAGAGCACCCTTGCAGGGAAGAGCAGAGAGAAGAGGAACAGAGAATGGCGGGCTTCCTTTCCTCTGCTGAGGACAAGCTTGCCTACAAGTTCAGTGGCTAGACCCCAGAGTCCCTTGGATCTGGTTCACTTAGGAGCTCTGTGGCTCATTAGTGTGTACCCTGGGGCACATCTCTGACAGCCTCCACACCTCAATTCTCTCATCTCTGAAATGGGAGTGATGACCTCTCCAGCATGGGCTCCTCTGAAGGTTAAATGGGATATTGCACTGAAATGCTTAGTTCAGTCCCACGGGTACACTGAGTGCTGAATCAATGCTGGGCTTTCAACTTTTCCTTTCTCAAGTCACAGATCCTAGTGAGAATCCATCTCTACACTATTCAAGAAATGTTGACTCCAGCTTCAGAGGTTACCACCTCTCTTGAGGACCATTCATGGCCCCAGGGGAAGGTCCTTCCTGCCAATCATTTGCACTCCACCTGCCCCTTCCCGGGCCTTCAAGCAGGCTTAGCAATCTGGCTGTCCCAGACAGCACAAGTTGGATGTCATGTTTGAGTGAGGAGAGGCCATCTCCTTCTGTGTCTCCTCCTGGGCTGAAGGCCTGGCTCTTCCTGCCTTTGCATCCCCGAGTGCTATAGCCACAGCCTTTCATGGCCCCTTGGGAAGCCCCTTAGCCACCTTTGCCGCCAGCCTTGGTGGAGGAGATTTCATGATTCTACAAAAATGTGATGACTCATTCGGTAATAGCTTAGCAGCTCACCTTTATCCCCCAGTCCTCCTGCGATGAGAATGCCTAGCATTCTACACAGTATGGATGAAGCAGACTCACGCACAGATTAACAAATGGTGCGTCGTCTGGTGCCAAGACATAAGAAAAGCCAAGAAATGCCTGGCATCTGAATTGAAGGCAGACAGGCAGCAGGGTTCATGTGGTGGGGATACCCAGACCTGCCTCTGGAGCCCGAGGGGGATGTGTACGCTGGGCCTGTTGCACACAGCTGGGCACAGGTGTGAGCGAGTGCCAGCTGCCACCATCACTGCTGTCACTAGCATTGTTCTTCTCCATGGCGCAGACATGTAGTTGGGAGTAGGAGACAAGAAGGACTTGGTGGAAAAAAAAACAACAACAGAGCAAAGCATTCTTAGCTTTTTATCATGACAGGAAAGTCCTGTTAAATGGCTTCATATTTTGCCCATTTTTCTTTTTTTTAAGGATGCTCTAAGGAACGCAAAGAAGAGACTTTTCAGAAATACAGAGCTGAGATTCTACTGCTGTTGGCTCTGGTCGTTTTCTACTTAACACTCATTATTTTCACTTGTGTAAGTATCTTTTTAAAAACACCTATTTTGATTAAAAGATCACCTGGGGGCACCAATCGGAATATATTTTGTAAATACTGTGAATCATTAATGATGGCAAGAGATGGTTTTCTGTGAGCCGTGTGCTTGCTGAGGCTTCCTTGCTGTGAGGGTCCGTTTGAGAAGTGCCCAGTGTGTCTGGCATCTTGTTGCTCCACACAGAGCGCTGCCAAGAGAAAATGAAGTAAGGTGTGTGAAGGAAATTTGAGAAAGGCCACAGGATCCTTCTAGAGCTCCAGAGGCTCTGGTGGTGACAGTGGTGGAAAGTGAGGCTCTGACTTCCCATCATCCTGGGACAAAGGCACGACTCTGCCGTAGGCGATTGAGGCAGCCCCACCACACGGTGGTAGATCTGTCTCCTTCTCTTTCCTCCTGGTGGTTCTCTTATAGTTTTGGAGCTTCCATGCACTCTTTTGGAATTACTCCTGAGAAGCCAGAGGAATGGGGCATACAGGCAGCGTCCTAGGGTAGAAGATGGCTGGCCGGTGCTGAAGTATCCTTGACAGTCGCCCTTGAACTATGGTAGTGGGCTCCAGCTTACAGACCCTGAGTCTCTTTCTGCATGACTACTCACCTGAGTTGACCAAAGTTATAGGAGAGCAAGGCCAGCTTTGGGCCTGACCCACTTGGAAGTGATCTGTCCCATATGTCTCAATATTATCAGGAAGGACTGGCTACTTAGGGGCCAGGACAGACCTCACCCAAGAGGGCCAGGTCTTGTCATTCACTGGGCCCCTGTATTCACTTCCTGGCCTCTCTGGCCATGTGCTCATCTCTCTAGTTGCTGCTGTTTTGGACATCAGTCAGTCAAAAAGACTCCCATGAGCCCCTACTGGGTACAGGCATTAAGCGAGGCACTGTGGAAGATATAAGACATAGTTCCAGCCCTCAGCTTATGATTTGGCCATTAGAGTGCTTTGCACACAAGATAATTAGAATTACTGGAGGGTAAATTTAAAACATGAATGGCTCTAGTTTCTCATTGGAAAATGCGTTTCAGTGGGCCCTAATTTTCCATCCAGATAATGAACAGTGGGGGCTTGAAATGGCCCCAGGCTGTAGCCCATGAGTCTCCTGATCACAGTTTGGAGCTGCCAAGGCAATGGTGCAAGCCCACTTGCACAGTAAGCGAAGCAACCGGTCTAACAAGGGCTTCCAGAACGAGCTGTGCAGCCAACTCTTAGTGCACGGAGCTTAAATTGAGGCGTCCACTGTTGCATTTTCCCAAGTGCTCTATTTCTCAACTCCTCTCTTTTGTTTTTCAGAAGTTTGCACAACAGCAGAGTATTTTCCCAGATTTTTCTAAACCTGGCACACAACAAGCTTTTCTCCCAGTCCTCTCCCCAAATAAGCATTTGGAGCCAGTGACTCTTCACAAGACAGAACTGGTATGAGCAGGATTTCGGCGTGTTGTTTTCTCTAAAGCTGAAGATAGCTCAGCAGTGTGCCTTGTAGGTCACACTGGACAAAAGAAGAGTGAGCCCCACACTGATGAAGGCATCCTTTCCGTGAAGTCCTTCCGGAAATTGTAGGTAGCAGCCCACTCTGTAAGCCGGACTTTGGAAACTATTATGGGACCACATTGCGTGGGGCCCCCTGCAGGGAATTTCTAGAGCTGCTTCTTCATGGCTAACTCCTTAGCATTGTATTCAGCTATCTGGTCAACCTCTTGGAAAGCTTTTCGGTCTGACACAAGCTATGGTGAGATGCAGTTGGAAAAGAGTCTAGGGAAGTATGGATGCCCGGAGCTGGCCCTGTGACAGACTCTGGAGGACCTTGGTCATCTTCACCTCTGGGAAACATCTCTGTAATTTGCCGTGTTCTCCTGTACTCGCCCAGATGTTTCATGTCTGGGAGAAGTTGACAGGCCAAACTGTGAGACAGCGAGGGACAGTTAGCAAATCGTTTCCTCGCATGAAGGCTCTGCTGCTATTAAAGAATAGTATGTGTACCCAGAAGTATCAAGTTGATGAGCTGTTTCCCAATGGAGCCTTTTCATCTGGAAAGACACGCATAAAGAAGCAATAAAGAAGAGAGCCACATTTATTTTGATATCTGTAGATACCTGCTGAAGAAGGATTGGTCTTTCCTTTTGAAATCTGTATCTATAGTTAGGTATCAATGCTAACGGCACAAGTGACCTCAGTATGGAGAGAATGAAGTCAGAGAGGATGACCCCAGGATCGTGAGCTATTGACGCCCTAATGGAAATGCTGGACCAGTCATGCCATCTGAGTTCCAGCCCAGTTGTCCCACTACCTAACTGTCTGATCTTGAATGGGGTCTTTATGATTTCTGTTTTTTCAGTTGTAAACCAGAAGGTGGTTGTATGAGTTGATTGTGACAATATATGTGAAAATGCTTTGAAAAAGCATGAAACACCATAAAGATTTGAAGCTATGTTGGGTCATTATCCTTATTCTTACAGTGGTGTTCTGGGCAAGAGAGTGCATCTCATCATTCATGTTTGTCTTCATTCCAGTTAAAGAAGGCCAGACATAAGGCTTTTCCATCATTTTCTAGGAGTTCTTTTGGGGAAGCAAGGAGGCCAGGTCAGAAAAGCACCAGGCCAAAGTCCTCCAAGTTACGGACACACAGGAGCACACTTGTTGGGTTTCTCTTCTCAAACTTGGTGGCCCTTTCCCTACTTGTTTCCTAAAGAGATTTTATCCCATTAGTAGTGTGTGTGTTGTCCACACTTATATGAGAGAGTGGAAGAAAGGCTAAGATACTTCAATGTTCCTGCTTCTTTGTCATAGCCTCATGCCATTAAGTGGCTGCATGTGAATAGTGAGTGTTTCTCTTTTTTATATTTAAAACTACTCACAGAACTTTGGGACAAGTAGTCTGTCTGTAAAGTAGTTTGAGAACTAGAACCCAAGATGGAATTCTATAGAGAGAACGTTGGCTGAGTCCTTCCTCCCAGAGGGAGGCCATTTATGGCAGGTGGACCTCTATGAAACAGCACCTCCTTCTGCCTAAGGATGCCCCTGCATCCCTTCTCAAGTTGCTTGCCACTGGGTAGTACATGATTCACTTGACCCCGTGTATGACTGCTGGTCGGGGTGGAGAATAGGGTGGAAAGAGGGAGGAGTTTGACTTCAGAAGGTTGTGTATGATCAGGGTCTCTGTACCTGAGATTCATGGGGTTTCACTCAAGATTCTCGAATATGTCCATTGGCCTCAAAATGATAAGAACAATCTAGGACAAGTGATTCTAATAGTTACAAATGTGTCATAGATACCTTTTTTCATCAGAGATGAATCCTCTTTGGAAAATGGCTCTTTATAAAGATGAATGCTCATAAAATTTCTGTAAAAGCTGTAGATTTCCTTTCAGTGGAATCAACTCCATTCTTAAATGCTCAAACAGAAGTGCTGGGGAGACCATTGGCATGGTCATTAAGAGCTCAGAGTTCATACTCAGCCAGGTTTGAAGCTGCATCCCTTAGAAGTTTTTACCACTCTGGGCAGGAGACAGACCTCTCTAACCCTCAGTCGGCAGATCTTTAGAATAGGAATAAGGACAGTGTCTGCCTAATAGGTTTGTTGTGAGGATTAAATGAGATCATATATCTCGGGGCTGAGCCCGGTATCTGACATCGAGTAAGCCATTGAGTAATCTTGGAACAGGAAAGAACAAAGAGGCAGCAGAGAGGTGGCAGTGGCCATGAATCTTTAACAGACAAAGTGGTTTTGTTAAAAGGAAGGAATTGAATTGGTGTGGGGAGTCATGTTGCTTTCAAGAGATTAATACCCAATGAAACCAAGTGCTTCATGGTCATTAGGATTACAGTTCAGGAAAGACCAGGGAGGGGGCTGCCCTTCATTAGCATGAACTGACTCAGGCTAAAAACATGATGCAGATTTGAAATTCAACTTGACATTTTGTACCTAGTCTTTGGCAGGAGAAAAGAGGTGTAGAGGTGTGTGTGTGTGTGTGTGTGTGCGCGCGCGTGCGTGTGTGAAAAAGACAGAAGGGTAAGGTGGGTAGGGCAGAATTCATCAAAGAGAGTGAAGTGCTTTCGTTGAGGAAGGTAGACGATCATGGACCATATTTGTTCTTTGTCTCCACTGCCGTGGAGAGCTTTATTCTCACGGTCCTTCTTTGTCTCTGGAGTTAGCTCTGTGATTAAAATAATTTCATCTTCAGGGGCACCTGGGTGGCTTGATCAGTTAAGTGGCCAACTCTTGATTTCAGCTCAGGTCATGGTCTCACGGTTGGTAAGTTTGAGCCCTACGTTGGGCTCTGCACTGACAGTGGGGAGCCTACTTGGGATTCTCTCTCTCCCTCTCCCTCTGCCCCTCCCTGACTCATGCTTGTGCTCTCTTGTTCTCTCAAAATAAATAAATAAACTTAAAACAATAGTTTCACCTTGGGGGTATCCCAAGACACAAATACACACATGAATATCAGCTCTACATCTTTCCAAAAGAAGGCCTATGGGTTTTGTTTTCATCAAAATTCTTAGCAGGTTTCATCATAGAAAACACTGACTTGTGCTTGCAGAACCCAACAAAGTCTGATTATTTGCTGGGGTTGCAGGAGGAGAGATCCAGCAGCTCATGTGTTCGACCCCACAGCTGAAAGACAATGGGAGTCTCAGAATTATTCCATCTGGTTCCTTCGCCCTTTCCTCGCTGGCAACTTTATTTGGCTGGATTAAACGGCTAATTGTTTGATACTCCGTCTTTCCTATGTAAAATAGCCCAGACCCTCAAACTCCTAGAAGAGGAGCTGTTTGCTTAATTTAACAGCAATTATCCCTCCTCGTTCTGTGACCGACTATTCACAGAGCCAGATTTGATCAACTTGGTTGGTAAGATAGAATCCATCAGTTCTTTGGTTGGAGCCTTTTTTTTAATGTTTATTTTTTTTCATGTTTATTTATTTCCAAGAGAGACACAGACCATGAGTGAGGGAGGGGCAGAGAGGAGGGAGATACAGCATCCGAAGCAGGCTCCAGGCTCTGAGCTGTCAGCACAGAGCCTGATGCGGGGCTTGAACTCAAGACCACGAGATCATGACCTGAGCCGAAGTTGGACGTTCAACTGACTGAGCCAGCCAGGCACCGATGTGCATATTTCTTTTGAAATTAGACCTGATTTCCTTTTTTTAAAATAGCAGAATGGGAAGAAAGCCTTCCCTTTGATCTCTCTCTAACACCTTGAACTTTCATCATCTTAGAGCACGGAAAAGGCCCTCACGTGACCCCGCCGTCGAGGGAGCCGCCTCAGTACTTGACATTGCATGGAGAAGGCTGTCTTGCTGCATCTCTGCTCTCACTCCTGCCTCAATTTCCCTTTCCCAGCAGAATATTCCTGGGTTTCCTTTTATAGAATCTGGCACATTTGGTCCACGGTTAGTTGATTAAGGAAACGTGGAGAACATCATCTGTGCTCTGTATGTTTATATTTTCCTGTGTTTACAGCCACACGGTGAACTTGGTTCTGAGCCCTTAGACCTCTGTCTGGCTGATCACAGGTCACATAATTGCTCCTTTAGCAAATTTTAAAAATACAATCTTCCAGCAGTTGGTTGACTAACAGACTCTGCCAACACAGCATTATGATGAACCAAAGGATACCTTCGAGGGAGCCTTCTAGGTTGTGTGTGGCTAGCGGGGGAGGGGTAGGAGTGACTGTGTCTTAGGGAAAGGAAAATGGTGCCCAGGATCGTTGTTTGTTGCTCCAGAGCTTGATAAATTACATACGAGCCCCGTTCTGGTTTCAGAGACCAGGCATTTCACTCGCAGGCATACTTTTTCTTTTCCACTACTTCCTTTCATTCTCCCCATGGGATCCCAGGCAGGCGCACAGTTAGGTAACAAAAGGCTATCAGGAAAACACCATCTAGGAGAGGTGTATTTGTTTCCATGGTTCCTGAGAAGTTAGGGCGAAGGGAGGAGGCAAAACTTGAGCCCCGCAAGCAAATCTTCTATTCTTTTCTCCTTTTGATGCACAAACACGTACTGAATCCCTCTGGGCAAGGGAGACAGACCTCACTTAGTGGTTCATTTAGATTCTGCATGAGAAGAAGATATTGTTTTATTCTTCATTGTAAGAGGGGCTATTTCTTCAAATTGACCGTTCTTCCCTGCTTTTTGCCGAAGTCGCCTGTCTACAATCCACTCTTGTAGATTATGGCACTTAGTAGAGACAAGGAGAGGGAAATTCGGGCACTGAAAAGGTTCAAGACATCCCACAGGGTTGGAATGCCTTTTTCAAACGGGGAGAAGAAAATCTGCAAATGTGTATGTACTTGCCTACGTACCCAAAAGAACGGCAGCCGGACAGCCCATAAACGGTTCCTATTCAGGAACAACAAAAGCCCGTGTCAGAAGTCAAGGGACAGGAGGCTGAGAACTAATAATAATTTTGCTCTGACGCAGCAGTTTTCATCCAAAGACCTCGGAGTGCTTTAGAAACGTTAATTAAATGGCCCCGCAGCCCCGTGGGATGGCTGTGTATCACTATTTCCAACTCGCAGGGGGCGGAGGGAGGAGCCATGTGGGCACGGAGTGAAGCTGGAACAAAGCCGTGCTATGGCGCATGTGGACTGTGGACTCAGAAATAGCAGCAGGGCCTCGTCCCCTGTGCAGTCACGGCGAGGGTCATGTGCCACGGTCCCTGTTGGGCTGGAGGATGAGATGGTCTGGCCACGTGGAGCAGCTTAGGGCGACCCCCCCCCCCCCGCCCGCCCCTTACGCAGAAGGCGAATAGACGGCCACCTGCGCTGGGCTCGCTGCGTGCCAGATCGCCCTTGTGACAGACTCACCCCTTCAGCGGCACTCATGACGGCAGGTCGGGGTCTCCAGAGGTGCTGGCTCTGGTCCCCTTTCAGTTCAGCCAGGACAGCTGTGTGACGTGGGACTGTGATGTCTGCTCTGCTCAGCAGAAAATCCCATGATCAATGGTTGAATCGTTACCTGCCCCACGTGGGAAAAGGTAGTTGTGGGTT
The DNA here is from genome assembly GCA_004023845.1 of Helogale parvula. Taxonomy (NCBI): domain Eukaryota; kingdom Metazoa; phylum Chordata; class Mammalia; order Carnivora; family Herpestidae; genus Helogale; species Helogale parvula. The sequence continues at coordinate 195,118 of PJEM01000208.1, forward strand.
GAATTTCCCCCCTCCCCCACCACTCCAAAGATACATTGAATTCCTAACTCCCAGCACCTGTGCACATGACCTTATTTGGAAACAGAGCCTTTGTAGATGTAATCAAGTTAGGATGAGGTCATATTGGATTGCACGGGACCCTAAATCCAATGACAAGGTCCACGAGACAAAGGAAGTTTGGGCACGGACACAGAAGGCAAGGCCACGCGAGGGTGGGGGCTGAGACTGGGGTGATGGGTCTGTAAGCCCGGGAACAACCGGGATTGCTGGAAACCACCAGAGCTAGAGGAGCGGGGGAGGGTTCTCCTCTTGAGCCTTCAGACGGTGTCTCATCCTGCAACCCCTTAGTTTCAGACTATCGGCCTCCAGAGCTGTGAGAGAATCAATCTCTATTGTTTCTAAGCACCACAGTTTGTGGTGTTTTGTTACAGCAGCCCTTAGAAATTAACACAAGAGTAGAAACATTGGGGCGTCTGGGTGGCTCAGTCTAAGCGGGGACTTTGGCTCAGGTTATGACTTTGACATCAGTGGGTTCAAGCCCCACGTCCGGCTCTGCCCTGACAGCTCAGAGCCTGCAGCCTGCTCCGGATTCTGTGTCTGCCCCTCGCCTGCTCACATTCTCACTCTCTCTCTCTCTCTCAAAAATAAATAAACCTTAAAAGGTTAAAAAAAAGAGTCTAAACTTTGGAAGTTCCAAATGCAGGACCATAAAAGGGTCATTTACTTAGGTCATTCATTAAAAACTCATTCCACCATTGTAATAAGGGAAGGAAGGTTTCCTGGAGACATCGGGCCATGACAGTGGTGGTGAGGATAGGGTGGACACATTGTGATGCCAGTGACAGTGACATCGCCGTGTCCCCTGCCATGGCACACGCCGATGGTTCAAAGCCACATAGATGTTTTGGCAGGTAAGTGCTCTTGCAATGTGTTGAGCAAGTACATTGCAAGTGTGCAAATGTATTTAATGCATCCTATTTCCTAATTCCTGTAATGAAATAGAAAGAACACCAAGGAATGCATCTAGAAGCTAGATCAAGTGTAGCAAGTAGGAAAAATAATTTATAGGAATTAAGATCCGGGAGGCTCAGTCGGTTGAGTGTCTGGCTTCAGCTCAGGTCATGATCTCAAGGTTCGTGGGTTCGAGCCCCGTGTTTGGCTCTGTGCTAACAGCTCAGAGCCTGGAGCCTGCTTCAGATTCCGTGTCTCCCTCTGTCTGTGACCCACCCTGCTCACACTGCCTCTCTCTGTCTCTCAAAAATAAATGAAAAGCATTAAAGAATTAAAAAAAATAGGAATTAAGATCCAAACTGGGAGACTTAGTCTGGGTTGGGCGAGGCGGTTGACGTTTGGGGACAAGAGATCATCTATTGGATCAGCTTCAGTATTGCCCTTTTCGGGATCCTTTTTTTTTTTTTTTTTTTTTAATGCAAACAGTCCTGGGAGGGGTAACACATAAAACAATACAAGAACGCCAGGCTACACACTGTTCTGGAAAGAAAATGCTCTTTGGAGTCAGACAGATGTGACTTGGAATCCAAGCTCTGTCATTTACTAGCTCTGTGGTATCCAGCAAGTCACTCGACCTCTTGCTGCCTCGACTTACTTATCTGCTAAGTGGGAATGAATGAAACGAGTTGATATTTGTTTCAAAACCTGCTGCGTGGTATGCGCAGTACTGTGCACACGGTCGTGCTTGCTGCTCCTCGGTCAACGGCTTCCTTCCCATGGAGAATGGATATGAAGAGGAAAAGACGGGCTGGGGAGAGGCAGAAGGGGAGGTCGGGGGGGAGGTGGCCCCCGTCAACCAAGGCTGCAGATCTGAGTCTGCCATGAGACAGTGGTTTGAGAAGTTGCTTCCTTGTCCACTTGGCGTCCGGTTAAGCCTGTCCCTAGGATTCTCTTTCCTCCTTGTCCACGGTCCCCCAGAGCTGCTGGCGGAGAGAGCAGGACCCTCTCTGCTCACCTGGCCCGCTGTGGGCGATGGGACTGCTTCCTTGTCTGCCTTGTGCTCTGAGGCAGGGCCCACGCTCAGGATGCTGCGGGGGGGCGGGGGGGGGGCACTGGAGGCAGCTCCAGCTGTCACCGGAATCCTTTTCACAGGTGGGGGCCAATCAGTGCAAGGAAAAAAAGCAGAAGTTGCTTCTATCAGACTGGGCCAAAGGAGAAACCAATAACCTTGCCTCCTTGGGCAGTGATCTCCGAGACCCGGTTGAATGTGTTGTCAGCTCTAATTTACCCCAAACCAGAACAATCTCTGCCAATTGACTCATTAGCTTATCACTTATTTATGTATTTGTTTGTGTATGTATGTATGTATGTATTTCAAGTGCTAGCAAGTTTTGAGTATAACTTCTTACTCTCTCCAGGCTCCATACAACCGAAGGCACGAGTGTCAGCCTGAAACACAATAAAAATACCTTTAAGGCCGAGTTCTCCCCACCAAAAATGGCTGGTATCCCACACACAGACCCAGTTCCTCGTGGGTCCTGAGCGGCTCACCATTGCCCTTGGCCACCACCATGTTTTCCTCTTGGGTGACCATGCTACTCTCGCTCTGCCACCTGGTGGCCATGCTCTGCAACTGCATGCCCCGTTCCTGCTCCTTACCTTTCTTTCAGAGGCCGACGGGTGCTATTTGTGGCTGTTCCCGCTGCCGCTGCTGAGCCCAGGAAAGTTGGAGAGGCCTCTCTTGCCAATAAAAAGCTCCCTAAACAAGTTAACTTCTCGAAATATCTTTTCTCTCTTCTTAGAACTGGGGCCCCACTCCAGTGCTGTGTTCAGAGACATCTTGTCTCCCTGCAATTAGTCTTAAACCTACCGTAGGGCCAGGCACTCAAGACTCTTTCCTTTGACCAAACCTTAGCCAGGCTCCTTGGGACCTTCCGCTGGTCTCGACCTGGCCTTGGTCTTCCCTCTCTATTCTTGCAGCATCCCGTTTGAGCGAGCATACTATAAATTCAGCTTAGGGAAAACCCCCCACCCTTGCTTTCTGACCCCTTGTGAGAGCATGCTAGTATTGGGCTGGCCTGCCTTCAGCAGGGTTTCTGTGGAGTTGGCCCACCAAGAATCGCTCTCACTGCTGATGTCTTCTCTTAGAATTTTCCATCCCCTGCCCCTCCCCGCCCCCACCGCCGCTCTGCTTCTTCACTGCAAATCCCCACATGTCCTTGGTGGAGGTGGAGTTGAGCCCAGACTCTCTCGCCTTCTGCAGTAGCCCCGGTTGGACAAGGGGTTGCCTTACCATCTTCTACAGGTGTCATGCATAATTTTTTCTAGAGCACACTCCCCGCTTGTCACTGCAGGAGGCCTGCCCCGCCCACGTGGGGCGTACCGGTTGGGGTCGACTTTCTCTCTCATCTTTCAGACTCTTAATGTCAGGAAGAACCTGACTGGTCAGATTCAAGGTCTCTCAATAATCTCCCCCAAGAGGCCTACTGAGGTCAGTGGTCCTATATCCTAGATTTTGATGGGAATTTGTAATTCCAAACCTTCTTTCTCACTGCCAGCAAACGAGTCTGAGTTTTTTGTTTAAAAAATTTTTTTTAATGTTTTTTATTTACTTTAGAGACAAAGAGAGACAGTACGAGCAGGGGAGGGTCAGAGAGAGAGGGAGACACAGGATCTGAAGCAGGCTCCAGGCTCTGAGCTGTCAGCACATAGCCCGACATGGGGCTTGAACCCACGGACCGTGAGATCATGACCTGAGCTGAAGACGGACACTTAACCGACTGAGCCACCAGGCACCCCTGAGTTTTTTGTTTAAAAAAAGGTCTCGGGTTGCCTGGGTGGCTCAGTCAGTTGAATGATCAACTCCTGATTTTGGCTCAGGTCATGATCTCACCATTCCTGAGTTCAAGCCCCGCATTGGGCTCAGTGCTAACAGCACGGAGTCTGCTTGGGATTCTCTCCCTCTCTCTCTGTTCCTCCCGTACTTGTGCGCGCTTTCTCTCTCTCTCTCTCTCTCTCTCTCTCTCTCTCTCTCAAAATAAACGAATACCCTTAAATTCTTCTTAAAAGGTCCCTGTATATTCTGCTCAGGCATACCAGGGCTCTGGACCATGCCAGGGGGACTGTTGACATTCCCTGGGGCTCCTACACCCCCCATTCGGTGAGCGGATGTGAGACCCAGTATCTGGCCTCTGCCTGAGCCTCACAGTCTCATCTCCTTCGTGATCCTCCCCACAACTTAGCTCAGGACTAGCTGGCACGTGGCTGGAAGGGCGGCTTGCTTGGTTTCCCAGGTCCTGGAGACTACGTAAGGGGACAGGAGGAGAGGGAGAGGAAGAGACACGGCTTTGTTCCTGTCGCTGCTTCCCTGTCTCCCTCCCTCCCTGCCTTACCTCATGCCGGCTGAGAACGCGATGTGCTAATCTGGGTATTTTTCTTTTTTTTAATGAAACTCCAATCCTATTGTCTCCGATTCCCAAATGCTTGCTAAAGAGAGGGCCAGGCCAAGCCTCGAATGTGAGGGCAGGAAGCAAAGGTAGCCCTGAGATCCCGGGCACTAAAAGGATCAGTTAGGAGGCAGTGAGACCAGAGGAAGCCTGTGGCAAGTCTTTGCCGCGAACAGGGCTGGACTCGTGTGCGGGGAGCACGGGCTTGGGGCCAGCCACTTCACATCCATTAGCTTTTCCCCACTGCATAGATTAGGTAACCGAACCTCATAGAGGTGAAATCACGTCCCCAGGTCCCAGAGCTCCTGAGCGGAGCCAGGATTCAGACTTGGGTCTGCAGATCTGTTTGACTTCCACGCTCTGGCTTTTTCCATGAAACCCGAGCCCTCCCACCGGGGAGAAAACGTGTGTGCTCCTGGGAACAGGTGTGCGGCTCTCGCACACCTACAGAGGAAGCCTGGGTGCTCTCTCTGCCGGCCCTCTGCGCCCCATATCTTATTACCGTGGCGAGCTTTCCAATAAAAGATTCGTAATGATCTCTGAGGTGACCGAAGTGGCACCAGTCCGCGCACATCTGGATGGGCTCAGGACCGCCGTGGCCACCGATCCAGGCTCCAGGCTCTGCCTGCATCCGCGGGAGACCGCAGCTGGCCCGAATCTGATACCCGAGCAGGGAAGGGCCTGAGCAAAATGGCAACCAGGTTCTGGAAGGTTTCCTGGAGATAGAGTCGTGAGTTATGTCCCTTTGGTAAGGCTGATCTGTGCAGCAAGCCCTTGGGGAGTAGATAACCCAGGCTGACAAGTGACCTTGACAGAATTACAGCAGTAATATTTTCAGTTGGTTGCGCCAGTCTTGGCCGATCTCTCTAGAGCGTTAAGTGCAAACAGAAGTCGGCAACTCTGCGTTGCACGCGCACGTGGCCGCCCCTTCCCCGTCGCTGTTTCACGTATTTATCCCGGGGCTTGTACAAGCGACATCTTCCCCTTCCCTGGTGAGAAGGAGCGTCTCCGGGCTCCCCCTTCCCTCCGCCGGGCGTGCATCGGAGCAACGCGGATGAGGATCTTGTTCCAAGCCCGTTGAGCAGTGCTAGCATTTAGTGACCTTCTGCACCAGTAATTCTGTCTTTTGGGGATTGAAATTGATTTTCCTCCTCTCTGTGTGTGAGCACAACCCGAGGGTACGGCTCTGTTACCAAAGCTGATCTCAGGTGTGTATTTAAAGGCGAACGGCAACACGCTTGCAAAGATAAATGAGAAAAGTTGTTTTAAGAGTGTCCTCTCTAACCTTTACAAATGAACAGGCTGTGTGCTTCTGTTTCCAAAGAGGAGCTTTTAATTTCTCCATGCCGTGGTGTGAGTGTGTGTGTGTGTGGGGGAGAGCGTGGGGGGTGCCTGATGTTGGGGGAGAAGGTGTATAAAACTCCAAATTCCTGCCCTCGTGGCCAGCCTGAGAGTCGGGCGCTCAAGGTGCTGCCTCTGATGCAAGATTTAAGGACGTGTCCAAACTACAATGTTTTAGCATAATGTATTTTTATTTGTCCTTTTAAATTTTTTAAATGCTTATTTATTTTTGAAAAAGAGAGAGAGCGAGAGATGGGGAGAGCAGAGAGAGAGGGGGAGACACAGAATCTGAATTAGGCTCCAGGATCTGAGCTGTCAGCACGGAGCCCGACTCGGGGCTTGAACTCACGAACCTCGAGATCATGACCTGAGCCGAAGTCAGATGCTCAACCGACTGAGCCACCCAGGCGCCCCCATAATATATTTTTAATAATAAGAATTAGTGCAAAAATATCCATAATAATCATCATTTTAAATATATGAACAATGGATGTTACTGAGCTCACTTTTAGCCTCAGACTCCAAGATGACTCAGCACAGAACTTTTTCATAAACGTTTGCTCTGTCCTTCATCATTGACTTTTTTCACATTAATTTTGATTTTTAAAATCTTGCATGACGATATTATTTATCCTGATGACTGAGTTTTCCGGCGTCCCTGGAAGTTTTGCGTGTGGGGGGAATTACCTCTCCAGGTCCAGCCCCTTCATGAAGATATGGCCCGAATCCGAGGCAGGGCTGTTTTTGACATTGGCTGAAGATACTAACTGGGATTTATATTTGGTTTCCAAGCCGAACACGAGTTGTTGAGCGATTCCTCTAGCTGGTAACTATGTGAGCCCAGAATGGCTCTCAGATTTCGTCATTAGCTTGGTCATGGCTAAAGCCATCTTGAGTGCCCAGCAGGAGGAAATTAGAATTGGTTCTCTTGGGGGTAGTGTTAATTCTGGATGTCCCATGCATGGTCCAGGAACTCTCCAGGCCATGGGAAGATACAGTGAAGGCCTTAGCAGGTGCTCAGCTTTAATTTTGATGTCCAGACCTTGCTGCTGCTCTTTGCAGAGGACCCTGACCTCTTCTCCCAAGCTACCTCGCTCATTGGCTGGTACTCCGCTGTGTGCCCAGAATTCCTCCCCCGCACACGTCATTGTCACTGTGTGCTCACTCTCGAGAGGCCCTGTGGGTATCATTTCAATAGCTGCCCAATGACTTCCGGTGCTTCCGGAAAAGCTAACTGTTTCATAATTGTGGAACTGACCTCTATTCCTCAGGTCTACGACACACGGGCACGTTTCCTGGGAAATGCATCTAACCCAAAGTCAAATGACGTTTCCTGGCAAGAGATGGGCAAACGGTTGAAAATATCACAAGAGCTACTGCACGCAGCCGGTAGCTGTCCCCCAGGGAGCTCAGGTCGTCCCTGGGTCTCTTAACGGTAAGGTGGAGGGGCAAAATCGTGAGCATCGAGTCCTGCCGTTTGGAATAAGAGGTCACCACGGGGCTAATGCTGGTTTTTAGTGTGAGCTTGCCCAGTGGTTCTTTCACACCTCAGCCCTCCCCCTCCTGGATGCCTTCTTTGAGGAATTGATATTATCGCTTGTACCCAACCAAACCTTCCGAATTCTACCTCGTTAGCCATTTAGATCCCACTCTGCTGCCAGAATGATCTTTTAATTTTATTTTTTTTAATGTTTATTTATTTATTTTGGAGAGACAGAGAGAGAGAAAGCACAGGAGGGGCAGATAGAGAGAGGGAGAAAGAGAGAATCCCAAGCAGGTTCTACACCGTTACCACTGAGCCCTGGCAGGGCTGGAACTCACAAACTTGTGAGATCATGACCTGAGCTGAAACCAAGAGTTGGTCGCTCATCCGACTGAGCCACCCAGGCCCTCCCAGAATGATCTTTTTAAAATGCTGATGTGATTGTGTCACTTTACTTTCTAGGACCCTCTGCAACTCCTTCTAGGCTAGAAGATGAGGATCAGGTTCCCTGTTTTGGCTCTGCTCATGTCGCTGTGCTCACAGCTCACTCTTCTCCCTGTCCATCCACGCGCAGCTCTGTCTCAACCCCCGGGCCTTGGCACACACCCCGTCCTCGGGTCGTACTCCAGTCTTAGGGTAACTGCATGGCTGCCAGCCTTCTCAGACTGAGCAGCTGATGGGGTGATGAGGTCTTAGGGTTCAGCATGTGGATTTTAAACAAGTGTTTATTTCTTTTTGAGAGAGAGAGAGAGAGAGAGAGCATGAGCAGGGAAGGGGCAGAGAGAGAGGGAAACAGAGGTTTGGGTTCTGGAGCCTGTCATATCATGGCATCCCCCAAATAAGACCCCTGCACCCCTGCTGGGCGGGGATGGGAACCAGTTGCCTGTCTGGACGAGCTGATGGAACCACCTGGAGATTGTGGCTGTCGTGACTTCCAACCAATCCTTCGTTTCCAGTCTCCCGCCTCCTTCCTGCCTTCGACCACACTCGGTTTGCGAATCTTTCTAGGGTTCTAGAGACCAGATCACTGTCGGACACTCAATATGCCTTTTTGGAGGCACTTAACCTAGAGCCTTCTCAAGGGTTTGCTGACATCCTTGGTTGGACTTCATTTTACTTACCTGTAAAATGACGAAAATCATACGTCATTTTCAATTCCATTGAAGAAGTTGGATGAGCTAAGTCCTTAGGTGACCTTCTCAGCCAGCATCATCCTATCCTGTCTTATGATTAGTCGGGGAACTAACTATGAGATGCTGTGACATTTCTTTTTCTTTCCTAGTTGACTGCAGTTGGAGGGAAGTTAGGCACTGTTGGCTCAAGGAAAAAATGGCTAATGAATGTATATTTGGTTTTAGATAAAAGTAAGAGGTTTATTGATTGTATGTATCAGTCTTTTTTTTTTTTACAATTCCTTATTTTATTTGGTTTATGTTTTTATTTATTATTGAGACAGAGAAAGACAGCACGAGCGGTGGAGGGACAGAGAGAGAAGGAGACACAGAACCCAAAGCAGGCTCCAGGCTCTGAGCTGTCAGCACAGAGCCTGACGTAGGGCTCGAACCCACAAACAGTGAGATCATGACCTGAGCTGAAGTTGGACCCTTAACTGACTGAGCTACCCAGGCGCCCTTATAATTCCTCATTTTAATTGCCTAGCAGTGATAGGGTGGATAATGTATTGGGTATGAGAGTGTGAGGAAGGAAACTAGCAGGCGTTCATTCTGGGGAAGAGAGGTGTGAGTGACATCACCCTCTGGTTGGGGAGAGGGGTAAGTTCCTGATTACCAGGGTCCTCTCTGTGACTGGGTATATCGTCGCGTAAGGGAGAGATGTTATTGGTTGGATCCATTAAGTAGATCATAGCCCTAAAACAAGACCAAGTTTTTGTTATGCTCTTCGAGAGTGGGCTGTAACGTTAATTTAAGTACCAGCTGGCCACAGGAGTCTGAAATGCGTCATGACTTATGTAACAGTTACGGCTGCTCGGTGCATGGGACATCACCCTGAACTGTCACTTGGGGAGCCTGTGTGGTCACCGCTGGCCACGGCCAGTTCCCGGGCAGTTGTCTCCTGGCCAGCGCGGCCAGGATCTTAGAGCCACGATTATTTTGGAAGGGAAGATGGGCAGATGTGCCCCTGGCCTGACGCTCGGGCCACCTTGGGGACTCGTTGGCATGTTCTATGGGGCACTGATACCCTAAGGCACGTAGTTTGCTTTGGGTTCTTTGTTATTACTGTGGGTAAGAAGAGCTCTGGGGGAAACTGCCAGGTCTGTTGCCAAGGCCAGAAATGGAAAAATCTTTCCAACAGAAAATGAAGTTTCGTTTCGCATTCTGATAGGTCATTAGCCTGAAAGCGTCCATCCACTTGGCCTTGCTGGTGGGTTTGAGGAAGGGATGGTGATGGTGCACTGTTTATGTGCTCTGTCATCCGGGGACAGCCTCCTGATCCCCTGTATACGGTCTATACCGTCAAGTTCAAAATGATAGTCCTGTGATTTCTTCTACTGTCTGAGTCCCTTCTTGACCAGCTCGTGTCCCTGGAAGATTTTGTATGACTTTTTTTTTTTCGGTGTATTACATGGTTCCCACATAGGCAGTTTACCCAATTTCTTTTAAAAACATTTTAAAATAATCATTTATTTTTTGAAGGAGGCAGGGGGTGGAGGGGCAGAGAGAGAGAGAGAGAGAGAGAGAGAGAGAGAGAGAGAGAGACATGAAGCAGGCTCCAGGCTTTGCGCTGTCAGCACAGAGCCCAACACAGGGCTCGAACTCAGGAACCGTGAGATCATGACCTGAGCCGAAGTCGAACGCTTAACCGATGGAGCCGCCTGGGCGCCCCGGTTTACCCAGTTTCTGACGTGGCTAAATTTCACCCCTAGTGCAAAGAAATATATCAATCTTTGGACACTTACAGCTGGGTTTGAAAGCAGGTCGGTATCACTGACAATGTATGGGTTCTGCGGATTTATGTGAGGAGCCTGTCTGATAAGCCATGGCATCAGGGCGGCAACCCCTGTCCTTTCCAAGTTGTGTCCAAAACTTCTGTCTCTCACAGTGTTCTCCCAGTGAAGATCACACTCTCAGATGAGGTGTCAAAGTCAAAACGACATGTCCCGTCCTGAGTTGACTCTGTGTGAGGGAGGGTGAGTGGGAGCAGGGAAGGGCAGAGAGAGAGAGAGAGAGAGAGAGACAGCCAGGTGTCCTGGACAGAGACAACAAAACTGGTAACTCGAGTGGCCATATAGAAAATTCCAAAGAGACAGAAGAGGCAATTCTGCGATTGGTTTCTGGGCTTGGCCCTGGCATAGCTCGCAGAGGAACTGAATAAGTGGACCAGGGCTCGACATTGCTTGAGGGTCAAATACGTGGTGTCTGAACCTTGACCATGCCAGTCGCTTACGTTGACACCCGACCCTGTGCCCCAGTTTCCTGTGTGGCGGGCATCGTGACGACTAACGCATCAGCCCTGCGATTGCTCCCTGGAACTTGCAGGAGTCTGTTCGGAGGGTGGAGTGAGGTGTGACTGCAAGGTGACAAGGACCAGGGCTGGAAACGCTCCACTCTGACTGGAGGTCAGGCGGTAGAACCGAGGGGTGCAGCAGGAAAGGTGTCATTTGCTCAGGGACCAGCAGGGATGGAGCATGGGCGAGCAAGAGGAGAGAAAACACCTTAGGAAGAAATCCAAATCAAAGCCAGGCAGGCCACCCTAAGGGGCAGGGTGTGTGGTGTTTACTGTACCTCTCAAATGTGGCCCCCAGAAACCCCTAGAACGTGCAACACCAAGGGTGAGCTGTAAGGCAAACTGTGGGCCTTGAGTGATCCTGACGTGTCGATCGCTTAAGGTTCACTGATTTCAGCCATGTTACCACTCTTGTGGGGGATGCTGGTAATGGGGGAGGTTCTGCATGTGTGGGGGGCGTTATGGGAAATCTCTGGACCACCCCTCAATTTTGCTGCAAACCTAAAACTGCTCTAGAAAAAGAAAAGTCTTCCCACATTATTTTTTTATAATATGGCCCCAGGAAGCAAGTATTATGCATAGATAGATGCTGTCTGATCAAGGACAAACGGACCATTACACCTGGGTCTGGGCATTTAAACCTCTTAAAAAGATTTTAAAACTTAAAAAAGAAACAAACTTTTTTTCTTTTCGTTTTAGCAATCATTTTATGCTAGTGGCTCGAATTGGTTAGAGATTAATTGAAATTATAGTTAAACCTACAGCTAGGCATCCTCTTTCTGATGTTGTAGTTATGTGTTTGATTTTAATCATCCTAAATACAGTATGTTAGGGGTGCCTGGAAGTCAGTTGAACATCTGACTTGGTCTCAGATCATGATCTCATGGTTTGTGAGTGCGAGCCCTGCGTCTGGCTCTGTGCTGACAGCTCAGAGCCTGGAGCCTGCTTCAGATTCTGTGTCTCCCTGTCTCTCTGCCCCTCCTCTGCTCATGCTCTGTCTCTCTCAAAAACAAATAAATGTTTAAAAAAAATTCTAAATACAGTATTTTACATTCAGTTCCACCAAATTGAATCGTCTTTGATTTAGACCGTTCCTCCAGCCTACCAAGTTCTTTGTGAGGCTGAGATCCATCTTCCAATATGCAATATGATATCTCCAGCTTTCTGATAAATGTAGATTTGATATTCATGTTTGATATGCTTTTACTGACCGGAAGTGCTGAAAAGGTAAGGCGAGGAACAATTTCTGTAGAATGTCTTTCCAGCTCAGTATCAACCCGTTTCAATCAGCCTACGCAGCGATCATTCCAGCCAGTGTGCCTGATATGGAATCATTTGTCCTGAGTGGCTAGTGGCCATGCCACATAGACCAACCCCTTCCTGTAACCCTGGCTCTCCCATCTCTTTTCTAAAGGAAACTGCTTTCCCTAACCTCCTACTTAGGAAAACTTGCTTCACATCTGTCACGACTCCGCCTTGCGAGCTTATCCTGTCACCTTTGGCCTGATGCAAAAAAAACAAAACAAAACAAAACAAAACAAAAAACAACGGCTGGACCAATCTCAATGTTCATTTTCATAAAATGAAAAGAATTTTATAATTTGCAGTTGATCTGGTAGTGAAAGCATATATCAGGATGAGTTGGAGCTGAGGCACCCCAAAGCTTGCCTCTGCCTAGGAAGAGAGAGAGAGAGAGAGAGAGAGAGAGAGAGAGAGAGAGATGAGGAGGTCAGAAGTCTTCCTTTGTATCTGGGATCGCTCTGAGAAGGGCATAAAAGTGTGGACTCTCTCCCCCAGGAGAATGGACAAATGAACACATATATGACATTCTGCCTACAGTTTCAAGACATTTATACATCTTCTAAGTCTTGGGGTAGTTAGTCCTAGAAAAGAGCTAATAAATCTGGTTGGTACTGAGACAATGGGAGGATTCACAGAGACAAATGGGGTTGGAGAGAGACAGAGACCCCTAGACCTGCCTCATTTGCTGAGGTCTACAGGTCAGGTTCCGGTCCACCTGATATTTCCAATAAACTCCACGTTTTTTTTTTTTTTAAAAGGTTTCTTGGGGCACCTGAGGGGCTCAGTAGGTGAAGCATCTGACTTCAGCTCAGGTCATGATCTCATGGTTTGTGGGTTCGAGTCCTGTGTTGGGTTCTGTGCTGACAGCTCAGAGCCTGGAGCCTGCTTCTGATTCTGTGTCTCTTTCTCTCTGCCCCTCTTCTATTCACACTCTGTCTCTCTCTGTCTCTCACAAATAAATAAGTGTAAAAAAAAACAAGCAAAAAACAAAAAACCTTAAAAAAAAGTTTCTTTACCTATTTTGAGAGACAGAGACAGGGCGGGGAGGGGGAGAGAGAATTCCAAGCAGGCTCCACACTGCCAGTACCAAAACTGACATGGGACTTGATCTCAGAACCATGAGATCATAACCTGAGCCAAAACCAAGAGTGGAATGCTTAACCGACTGAGCCCCTTGTGTGCCCCAGCCCCCATTTTTCTTGAGATAAATTGAATGAGTCTCTGTTTTTGCAGCTGAAGGTGCTGACTTCAATACTCAAGTCATCATGAACCAGTAACACAAGCCACACACCCTAGAGTCACTTATCTGTAAACATCACTTTCCAAGGGCATCATGTAAAAAAATTTTTTTAATGTTTACTTTATTTTTGAGAGAGGGAGACAGAGTGTGAGCAGAGGAGGGGCAGAAAGGGAGAAAGACACAGAATTCGAAGTAGACTCCACGCTGTCAGCCCGGAGCCCAACACGGGGCTCAATCTCACAAACCGAGAGATCATGACCTGACCTGAGGTCAGATGCTTAAGTGATGGAGCCACCCAGGTGCCCCTCCAAGGGTGTCATCCTTGACCTTCCATCTTTCTTATTCTTGCTGATATTTCAGAGACAATCCCATTTCTTCCCTGTCACTCATAGAGAACCTTATCCTAACAGTTTCTATGCTTCCTTCCCAAACTATAGACCCAGTATCCAGCCACTTGCGAAACATGTCTATAAATTTTTGCTCCATAAATATTGCAAATGAAATTCCAAAAATGGACTCACAGCTTTTCACAAAAAAAGAAACAGAGAGCAAAATCAGAAACAAGGCATACCCAATTGCTCTCTCTAAATAGGCTTTGTCTTTTTTTTTTTAATTTGTCAACAGTGTCCATTCTGAGAAGCCCGAGAAATGTCCCTGACACCCTTCTCTCATCTGCCCTCAATGGAGCCAATCGTGAGAGCTTGCTGATTCTGTCCTCTGGAAAGTTCCCACACCTGTGCGCTTCTTTCTCCCTACCTCCATGATCCTATTCTGCTTCCTCATCCACCCCCTGGATGAGTTTTGTCGTAAAGTAAAAGTCTAATCTGTCTCCCTGTTGTCAGTCTCGACCACTCTGATCTGTCCTTCAGTGGCAGCCATGTGGTCGGAGTGACAAATCTAAGAACCCCCCCACTTGAAACTCTTGGGGCTTCCACATAAGTGCACGTGTCCTACAGGGCAGGGGAGCCTCCACGTGTCTCCTGCTCATTGTCCCTTTGGCACATCCCCTGCCACTCCCAGCATGTCACTTCATGCTCCCGCCCGCTGACCTGCTTACACTTCCCGTGACTCTGCTGGGGACGCCCTCCCCCCGCTGAAGGTTTCTCATTGGTTCCTCTTCAGCTAAATTCCTTTTTTAAGGGGGTCTGAAATACAAATATGCAACGTCTGGTGCTTTCGTATAGAAATTGAGAAGTGCACATCCTACACGACGTAGCCAAACACCATAAAATTCCATTTAGAGATATATAACACGTTAAGTATATCTGATGTCTACTAGCTAAGGTCCCCAGCGACCCTCTTTGCGTGATTTCTTCATGGCTCTTTTCTGTCCCCAGGGACATTTACCTGCAACCTGTCCAGCCACCCTCGCTTCAGCCTTTTCTGCCTCTTCTATTTCTACCCGTGCACCCTAGTTTTCTCCCTCCCATCTTTCCTTGTCTTCCTCCTTCTCTCCCTCCCCTCCCTCCCTCCTTCCTTCCTGTTTCTTTTCTTTCTTCCTTCCTTTCTTTCTTCTTTTCCTTTTTTTGTCTTTTTCTTTCCTTTTCTTTTTCTTTCTTTCTTCCTCTTTCTTTCTTACCTTTCTTTCTTTCCTTCCTTCCTTCCTTCCTTCCTTATTTCTTTCCTTCCTTTCTTCCTTTCTCCCTTCCTTCATTCCTTCCTTCCTTCCTTCCTGGAGACAAGTATGATTTTCTAGCTCGCGTCCTTCTATCAGTACTCCCTCCGCAGAAGTGACATTTTTCTAGGGATTGACCTTCTTCGGAAAGCAGGGTGAATCTGAAAAATATGAATTTTAACTGATACGTGAATTTTAAAGACCATATAAATTTTTAAAGAACACATTTTTTTCTAGCTATAACAGGGACTTCTGTTCATTGAGGAAATACTAGAAGTCACAAAGGAATATAAAGAAGAGCACAGCAACTACCTCATCACTAACTACCACAG
The DNA here is from genome assembly GCA_004023845.1 of Helogale parvula. Taxonomy (NCBI): domain Eukaryota; kingdom Metazoa; phylum Chordata; class Mammalia; order Carnivora; family Herpestidae; genus Helogale; species Helogale parvula. The sequence goes on from PJEM01000208.1 coordinate 210,293, forward strand.
GTGTGACCTCTCTCTCTCTCTCTCTCTCTCTCTCTCTCTCTCTCTCTCTCTCTCGGGTCGGCTAGGATCCGGACCAGGAACCAGGAAGAATGTTTCCAAGACCACTTAGAAGGCTGAAGTCAAGCCTAACTTGCAACAAATTCTGGAAAAACTTGAAATTTTTCTTTTCTTTTAATGAGAACAAACAATTGCAACCAGGAAACCCATAGGTATTCACTCTCCAGAAGTGATTGATTTAACATTTGACTAGGTAGTCCACGACACGGTTCAGAATTCTAGAAGAATAAAAGCCTAGCGTGGTTTTTAAAGACGTCTGCAAAGTCTTTGCCATTCCTCCCGTCAAAAAGAGAGAGTCGGATTCCTCTCCCCTTGAATACCAACTGGCCTTAGTGACCCAGTTTCTTGAAGGTCCATCCAGATATTTTTATGCACTTGAAAAAAATATACATATGTATTTCCCCCCCTTCCTTTTTATACATCGTTATATACTTTGATTTTTTTCAACCATCAGTGCATTTTGGAGATCTTTCATTCTTTTTTTTTAAAGTTGAATAATATTGCCTTGTCTGGGTGCCTTTTTAATGGACATTTAGATAGTCTCTGATCTTTTGCTCCTCCAGTGTTGTGACAAATAATCTGGTATATACATCACTTTGCATATATGTGAGTATAACTGCAGGATAAAGGTCTCGAAATGGAATTGCTGGGTCAAAGGGGAGGCACATTTGTAATTCTAATAGATATCGCCATACTGACCTTGGTAGCCTTCCAATTTATTTCCCCTCCAGTGATAAATGAGTTCCCTATACTCCAGGCCTCACCAATCCAGGACCATATTGGACTTTTGGATCTCTGCCAGTCTGAGTGACAAAAAAAATGTATCTCAGTGCAATTTTAATTTGTACTTTGTTAACAAGTGATGTTGAACATATTTCATACGGTCAAGAGCCTTTTCATATTTACTTTTCTGTGAACTGTCTGTATCCTTGGCCCCCTTTTGAATGGCTTGATAGTCTTTTAAAAAATTAACTTGGACTCACCTATTAGGAAAATTGAGACTTTGTCCCTGATGGGAGAAGTAGACATTTTTTCCTAATTTGTTGTTTGTCTTTCTGACTTTACTCATCACACTTATTGTATGGGAAAGTTTTATTTTATTTTCCCATAGTAGAATGTATTATCTTTTCTCTTGTGGCTCCTTCATATTATGTCACAGTAGGAAAAGTCTTTCTTACTCTAAAATCACTAAGTAATTCCCTTATGCTGTTTTCTTCTGCTTTGGAGTTTTAATTTTTTACATCTGGAATTTATCCAAGTGTAGGGTGTAAGGCGTGGACCCAAATTTATGTTTTCAAGATGGCTTCTTCAACACTGTTGATCAAATAATCCACTTTCTCCCCACGTCTTTGAAATGTCACTTATAGTTGTATTTTGCCTCATTTCCACATTCTCTATTTTGTTCCATTGACTTGTATGTCTGTTCTGAAGTACTTTCATATGTTTTAGTTGTTACTGTCTTAGAATGTGTTTTCATATCTGATATACATAGTCCTCATTCATTGCTCTTTTTATTCAGTTTTCCAGATGAATCTTATTTATTTGTCCATGTGAAATCTTGATTCACCATATCTGCATTTTTAGAAGTGCATATCTGAGGTGAATGTCCACCAATATCATTAAAACTTTGATGACATGGCCACCTTCTCTCAAAGTTCTTATCTCTTTCACATTCAATATTAAATGGTTCTCAACATTTGGTCAGAGACAATTCTAAGGGACACAGCTTCCTCTCTTTTCTGAAAATGAAATTATTAGCAAGACAAGTCCAAGAAACCATGCATTTGGTGTGCTCGGTCTTTAGCACACATCTGGAGAGTTTAAATCCATCACTCTTGAAGGGTAGATTTTAGGAATGCGTTAGTGATGTCCTCTATCTGGGACGTCAGTCCGTGGCATGGTGCAGAATCTCTGCCCACACACTCTGCACCAATCTTTCCCTTCATTAGCATGGATTTCCATACTCATTTACTCATCAGCTACTTTGGGGGAACCCACCATGTGCTAGGCAATGTTCTAGAACATGGCAATGCAGTAGCATACAAAAAAGACTGATAAAATCGCTGCCTTTGTGAATTGTAGAATTTATTTTCTAGAAGCCTGATGTCACACAAACAGACACACATAATATAAAATTATACTATTCTGTTACCAAATCCAAGTCAAGAGCTCCTGACCAATGTCCCAGACACCATTGTTCTTGGCTACTCAGACTTCCTTGCCTCTTATTTTGACTGCAGTACTCTGGCTCTCCTTTGGGGAACTGTCCTTCCCACCTCTGGCTCTCCTGGAGCCTACAAGAGTACTTCAAACCCTTGAGATTTGTGACTGGTTCAGGCATATGTAACATTAAACCAGAAGAATGAGAGCCCAGGACTTTTCCTGGAATCATTGAAGAACAGAAATTCTTTTTTTTTAATTATTATTTTTTTGAGAATGAGACTGCGTGAGCAGGGGAGGGTCAGAGAGACAGGGAGACATAGAATCCAAACACAGGCTTCAGGCTCTGAGCTAGCTGTCAGCACAGAGCCCGATGTGGAGCTCGAACTCACAAACCATGAGATCATGACCTGAGCTGAAGCCAGACGCTCAACTGACTAAGCTACCCAGGTGCCCCAGAACAGAAATTCTTTACACTGGGTTTAAAGCTCATGGAAGGTAAACTACTTCCTGTGGCTATCTCAATCATGCTTCAAGTATGGGACATTTGTAAAGAATGAAGATAGCACAGAAGAGAGCAAGACCAAGATAGTTCATGCCTATTATACCAACTGAACTCCTTGATTCACCTCGTTTAAAACTAGATCTACGCTTACACCTTTTAGTTCCATGAGCCACCAATTGTCAGCTGAACCCATGACATCCTATTTATTTCCTAGTCCTAGAATTTTACTTTATGACCCACACTCTGTGTCTGTGCATATGAACTGTGAAACTGTAAGCATTGTTTTAAACGTATTTCTCCATTGTTCTTTTCCGAGAGTAACTGAATACCCACTTTACTACTTGTTCATTCTATATCATGTCTGTTTTTGCTGTGCTGCCCAAACTGAAGCAAGATTGGGAGAGGACTGCCTGGAAGAACTCTGCCTAAGAAATGAGGCACAGTGGTCATTCCGAGATGATCTGTCCAGGTTGCCATGATGAAGGAATAGTACAAAAACAGTAGCCAGAAAGCCACACTCTGGTTGGGAGCCAGCAGTTGGCTGCTCTGTGGACAGAAGTAGAAAAGCCAGCCAGAGGGTAAGATGAAAAGCAGGGCAAGAATGAAAATGAGGCATTCAAGGCCTGAAGTAGGGCATAAACAAGTGAAATGGATGGGTCTTAGGACCTAAGTCTGGAAACTCCAAACAATCAGTGGATGTTTAGTCATGGGGTAAACCCTTGAAGGAGGCAAGCTGAGAAAGGCAGTGACATAGTGCATGCTTGAGTTTTTCTCTTATTCACACTTGAATAACATTCACAATTATCTTGAACACATTATTACGTCTTGCTAAATATGTGAGTCTGATAGCTACAGGACAAACCCTATCCTTTCCCAAGACCCTATGGTTTTAGTATAACAGACTATGATCCAGAAGACTAAATTTAAGTTCCTTGGGAGAATTCATTTCTACCCAACTGCATAATACACCCCGGGAGGGCAGTTGGAATTGTGTTGCAACATTCGTTGGTTGTCAGTGTGAACACAGGGTGTTAGCTGGTATTTGATGGGCAGGAAGTGAAAACAGTGCTCCCCCCAAGTTGAAAAACTCTGAGTATATCTTGGACGGTAGCCTACCACTGCCTCCTTCCTAAAGGCTCCTTTGCTTCCAGTCATGGGTTCAATGGAAGAAGAGCTAAACACACTACCTCTGCCCCAAAGTCAAGTTTGCCTCTTAAGTGGATGCTATCTGTTCACATCTGAATCAGATAGGCTGGTAACTCCCAGGATGTCTGGGGAATGCTGAAAACGTGCTCGTCATGTTTCCTTTACTTCCCACTGGCTGTTCCAAGCATACCCACAGCTGCCCCCAGACCCTCAGTGGAGAGATATCAGCTACCACGATGAGTCTCTTCTTTCCAGGGACAGCACAAAGTGTTATTTTCCCGTGGATTATAAGATGCTTATGCTGCATTTTTTTGAAGCTCCAGATTCACCTTCCATGGAAAGAGGCTACTCCTGACACGATGGATTAAACCCTTTCCACTGATTCATTTAGGCTTTCACTTATTCCAGGACACGCATGGAGGAAGTATTTTGTGCCAGACACACTGCTAAGGGCTGGGTGCATTTCTTCCTCATGTCACCTGTTCTCCATTCACTAGTTTCTTGACCTCCTTTTTGCTTCTAAGAGTTATTTTCCTTGTGAGGCTTTTGACAATCATTTTGGTCATTGCATCCAGGAACTACTTATTCTTTCTGGTCAACCAGACTTTAGGAGACTGTCTCTCACACCCCTTTCTCTCTAACAAAAAAGTTTGTGTTTCTATCATACCCAATCCACAGGAAGACAAAGGTACAAAGGTATGAAGGTACGTGTGCCCTGCAATTCTCCCAAACAGCTCAGTCCTTGAGACATCATTCTAGACCCTTCCCTGTAAACTCCTGTGGTATCAAGACTATTTGTCCTATTCCCACTTCTGGTCTTGAGGAATTACTGGAAACTTCTACTTAGAGGCAGCAGGATACCTACCTCACATCTAAGCCCAGTGCTTCGGCTAGGTGATTGTGCATTTCCTTGCCATGTGTATTGCACAAATCATTGTTATTTATTTAAAAAATTCCCCCACCCTGGTGATGGCGGTATTACCAAGCATCCCCTTCAGTTCACTGAGCTTTTATGAGGACTAATTCTGTCCCTTCTCAAATCTTCTGGCCCTAGGGTTACTGCATTTCTTTAATGGCCAGAATTGGCCTAAAACTTCTTTATCGAAGTAGCCTAATAATCATGTTAGAATTGAGAGAAACTTCAGTTTATCTGGTCATGTAGCCTTTGTTTACCCAGTCCTGAATCTCATTCCATGTGTTCACATCTTCATTCTGCACAAGCACTGGGGTTTGGGGATGAGCCTGGCTGCTGGCTTATAGGGAAGGCAGAGTTAATGTAATGCCACAAGGGAGCCCCTGTAATTCTGCCTGTATGGGTAGAGAGTGTCATGGCCCACAGAGACCCAACTTCAACCACAAGGAGTCTCACGGTTCACAACTCTGACAGTGAGCAGCAAGGATACCAGAGCGCACCTGTGTCTAGTTTTTAAAAATCCCATCCATCCCAAACATACAGCCCTTGCGATGGAAGATCAGCTGAGGTTTGATCTGCTTCAGTCTAACGTTTCGTGTGCTCACAGAACTGGATTCTCTGAGATGAAGAAATCCCGCTCCCCGCAAGGAGAATGCCCAGCTCTGCTCTTCACTCTCAGGGGCAGCCTTCTCATCCAAACTCCGGGTCTAGATGATAGACAGTGCTCAGTTCTCGCTGGAAGTGACCCCATGCGGAAAGAAGGCACTTCCTGAAGGTCAGTTTATGACACCACCTCAGGGTCTCTGGAAGGAACCTGCCTCTCAAGACCTCAGTGGGGATGGGTGGAGGGAGACCTGAGGGAGAGGAGGCAGGAATGAGAGCAGAGTCTGGCGGGGAGCGGGGGTGGAAGGTAAAGAGGCATCAAGCTTGTGAGAAGGAAGATGGAGGGGCACCGGCTGGATCAGTGGATGAAGCATGCGACTCTTGATCTCGGGGTTGTGAGTTTGAGCCCCACGCTGGGTGTTGAGATTACTTAAAAATAAAATATTTTAAAAAAAAGAAAAGAAAAGAGAGATGAGTAAACCTTAGCAAGAAGAGGACAGAGAGCTGCTTGCTGGCAGCTCTGATACGTCAAGAAAAGCAAGAGTTAAATCAAACCCAACACCAAACAGTAACAAGAAGCGGAAATCCCTTTTCTGGTGTCCCTTGAAGTGTGAATCTTGAGTTAATTGTGCAGTTGATGGGTATGAGCCGATTCTAAAGAGTGACACTATTGATTTGTTTATCGTTGACTTACATTTTCTGGGACATCTGGATTTTCACAATCCTCTTCTTGGCGTCTGTGGAAGCAGCTACCCTTGCCCCGAGAGTCACAAAACAAGGGGGAGGTACTCTAGTTTCTGATTAATTTTGGTGGTCTGGAAAACGTTTAACTCAAGGTCTGGACAATGCTAAGTACTTGTTCATTACCTGTGCTTTGAATCAAGAAATGAGAGGAGCAAGGTCAAGGTCGTTTCCAATGATGCCGACCACGTGAACACTTTTGCAAGCCCTGCAACAACACAGCGGGGTTGAATGTGAGCTCTCGACACTTCTTACAGAGAGTAATGACCTTGGGCAGAACAGACCCACAGAATCTTACACCAGTGTTTGGATTGGAGAGTAACTGTCCTTGCATCTGTGCGTATAACTGAACATAATTTCCACGGTCACTGTTGAGCTCCTGGGTGAGCAGCAGGGACGCTCTTCCTCCAGACAATCCAACATGAGAGTTGAACTTCTACTACTTGCAGAAAGTTGCTTGTGTTATATGGACTTGACTGTGTGCTCCCCTACCCGCACCCACCACAAGCTCCTAGGTTGAAGCCTTTGCACCCAGTGCGGCTGTCTTTGGAGACACAAATTTGGAAGATTGTTAAGGCTAATTGAGGTCATAAGGGTGGTGCCATGATCCAATAGCACTATGTCCTTATAAGAAGAGAGGTGACTGCCAGGGGGACTTGTGGACAGAGCAAAGACCATGTGAGGACACGGACAGGAGGTGGACATCTATGAGCCAAGGAGAGAGGTCCCAGAAGGAAGAAACCTTGCTGACACCTTGATCTTGGACTTGTCACCTCTAGACCTGTGGGGAAATCAGTTTCTGTTGTTTAAACCACTTTGTGGTATTTTGTTATGGCCGCTCTCACAGAGTATATAGCACTTAACTTCCCTTCTGCGAGTTTTCTGCTTCCATGGGAGCCATGCGGGTTCGGGCTTCAGGTTATGCTGTGGCACCAGAACTTTGGCATATTAATGTACTAAACAATATGGCACAGGAGAGAGACCAGAGCTCTAGCCCTGGCTAAAGCTCTGACATACTGTAGGTGCTCAATAAGTGCTTATGGACTAAATGGAAAAGCCGGTAGGAATGACTTTTCATAAAACGTGACTCTGGAACTTCTGGGGCACTTGGATGGCTCAGTCAGTTAAGCATCTGATTCATGATTTTGGTTCAGATCATGGTGCCACAGTTTGTGAGTTCAAGCCTTGTGTCGGGCTCTGTGCTGATAGCGAGCAGTCTGCTTGGGGTTCTCTCTTTCTCTCTCTCTCTTTCTCTCTCTCTCTCAAAATAAATAAGTAAACTTAAAAAAAAGAGACCCTGGAAATTCTGATGAAGTAATCATATACCTTGACCCAAAAAATAATGAGAAGATTCAGAGGGTCCAGCTTGGAAAAGGGCCATAGAGGGCAATACCAGCATGGAGCAGGGACAAGTCCCCTTGAAGGAGGAGCAGAGGTGTCTCAGAAGTAGTGACAAAAACTGACAGAAAACTTCAGAGGTCTTTTTTGGTGGGGAGGGGGCATGAATGAATGAGCTAGTTAGGATCCAAGGAGTGGGCTTAGGGTCAAAGGATCTTCGTGGATGATCTTTATGGGACTCCAGAGTCAAAAATCATTGTCACTGTGAAACTACAGATTCAAAGTCGGGGTTGGGGGGGGGGGAGTTGAGTGTGGCCTGGGGACACAAGACCCTGCTAAAAACCGTTCTTCTGTGGACCTCCATGGCCTCCTATTTTTCATGCTTGTCTTGGGCAGTGATGCTAGCACCCCACAAGAGGGTCAGCCAGAAACAGGAAGTGAAACACAGAGCTTGGTCAATCTGGTACTGAGAGAACCCTGGGGAAAACACTGTATTTTGTGGCTTCACAGCCATTCCACTCCTGGAGCCCAGTGGGAAAACAGAAATTAGCATTATAAGTAGGGACAGGCTTTCCTCACTAGGGGCTTTCTTCTTTCCTTCTTCCTTCTCTGATTCACTGGAAGTTGTTCTATGCAAGATGCCAGCCCAGGATTTCTCACTTCATTTCTTAAATAACATATAATTATCTTTTTTTTTTTTTAGACAGAGAGAGACTGCGTGAGCAGGGACAGGGCAGAGAGAGAGGAAGACCCAGAATCTGAGGCAGGCTCCAGGCTCGGAGCTGTCAGCACAGAGCTTGACTCAGGGCTTGGACTCACAAATGGTGAGATCATGACCTGAGTTGAAGTTGGACGCCTAACAGCCTCAGCTATCCTTGTGCCCCTAATTTGTCTTTCATCTTCCAGAGGTCTCTCCAATGCTGCATTCCTGCCTTCCATTCTTGTTCAAAAGCCCTCTCTGGCCTTTTCAGAACGCTTCTACCTGCTCCAACCTTTATTTCTTCCTGTCCCTACTGACTGGCCACATGCAGCCTTCAGGAACAGTCTGTGTTGCTCAGCTACTTGAACAAATTCCCAGGAGGAAGTCCCCCTCTACACCAGGAGATGGCCCAGCTCAGAAGGCATTGCCCTCCCACTATCAACTTGGGCTTGCTTTGCAAACACTGGTTGCAGCAGCAGAGAGATGTCATGACCCTCACCCCACACCCTTCGAGGTTGACTTTGGTGCTCTTTTGTTTGATCCAATATCTGTGGAGACTTCACATGCCCTTGGCATTGTCACTCCACAGCTGAGAGCAATGTCTTGGCACTCCAGAATATTCTGTCACTGATTATGTATGACTCACTCCAGATGAGAGTGTCTAATCCCAGCATCATGAGGAAGCATGAACGAACATCATTTCCTAAAAAATTAGATTGCTAGAAACGAAAGCCTGTCAACATGAGAAGCACAGTCTCAATGTAGAGAAAGCTGAGAGTTGGAGAAGGCTTTCTGGAACCACAAAATCTGCATTGTTTTGTTAAGACCTGAAAGAACAGCTCTACAGAGAAAGAAAAATGGACACACAGGGGGGAAAACTCTCCATGTAGAGCAGTTTGAAAATGTGCATTTGTTCACACTCAAGAGTACAAAACCTCTTGGGTTCTCTCCTTCCTACAATTGCTTTCTGTCTCACTCTAGCTCAACAGCTGTAAATGGCTTCGGTGAATCGTGCCATTTCCATTAACATTAGCAAAATTTATGTCAACTGCACTGACAACAGCTGTCAGTCTTTAAAGACCCTAATCTTCCCTTGCAGGAGAACACACATCTGTGTCACACGTACAGTTTCTCACACGTCCTGGTACCATTTGTCTATCTTGTTTTCCTTTTGTTCTCCTCTGGACTCCGAAAGCTCCTTGCTCATCAATCAGCTTTGGTGTCAAGGAGGTATATTCTGACTTGGTAAAGACTCCCCTTCTCACCCCCTCCTCTGGCACAGATGCCTATTTATACCAGTGAATGAGGTTTCCCTTGCCAAGCAGCTACATGTGTGTGCTGCAAAGACAGAATATAAATCGGGGGTGCCTGGGTTGGCATCCAGCTTCGTCTTAGGTCATGAAGTCATGGTTTGTGGGTTTGAGCCCTGCATGGGGCTCTGTGATGACAGCTCAGAGCCTGGAGTCCGCTTCAGCTTCTGTCTGTCTCATTCTTTCTCTCTCTGCCCCTTCCCTGCTCTCTTGCTCTCAATAATAAATAAATATTAAAAAATTGAAAAAAGACAGAAGATAAATCGATTTTGAAACTTCATCATACTGCAGAACTTCAGGGTAATGTCCATTGAATCCATAAACAGATGTTCCCCCCACCGGAACATGTACAAGGGCATATGACTCCCACCCATCAGGAACCATTACCCCAGGTTTGCAGTTTTTCCAGAAAGTCACGTGACATGGACAGTCCTCAAGCTCACAGCCTGTTGTACAGGCAGATAGAATCACCTCTACTTGTGATCCAGTGGAGAACTCAGCCAGGGCTTTGCACACTGCTTACGGTGAAGGGCCCTTGCTTTTTATTTCCAATATGCCATGGACTGCTCCTTTTATAAAATATAATACAGACATTCAGATGCTGTGGCTATGTCAAATTTCACATAAAAGTTTCTAAGTGCTTATTCTTGCTTTCTATGCTTATTGAAGATGGTGACCATTAGCTCCTGGACCAGTCCAGATCTGGAGACCAAACAGTGGGTAGCATTCAGTCTGGGTCCTTGCTCACACTAATTCTAAGGCTCATCCTGCAAAAACCATCACATGACACAGGATGGGTCCTCTGCTGCTTCCTAGAGCAGGATAGATTTTAGAAGCAGGAGGAGGGAAATAATTTAAACATGCTTTTAAAAGAACAGGTGCTGAAAGCATCTGTCTTTGTTGGAACCCTAAGTCACTGCAGTCAAAGCCTGATGATGGACGACATTCAGGTGGGAAAGAGCAAACAAAGGAACGTGTACAAGGGCAAACAAATCCGTTAAATGGCTGCTTGAAATTGGAAAGGGAATCACAACCCCAAATATGGATGCGTTAGAAAAAATGGAAAAAAAATCATTTAAAAGAGGTTTATTTCATTCCTCCCTTCACTTGTCAATGAATATTTGAGTGCCTACTGTATACCAGTCTAAGTACTGGACATACAGATCCTTGAGGAGGCATAGCTAAAATACAACACAAAAATAGGACAACAGGACCAAGCCAAACCAAAGATGAAGCCAGTTTATTACTATATGCATTATTTAAGGGAAGTTGTGGGTACTCATTGTGTCTCAAAGAGGGCCGTGAAATGACAATAGTATGTTCTTTGACTAAGTGTTCCTGGATGATATTTTCAGAGAAATAACACTGGTTGGGGTGGACCACTGAAACAAACTAGGGTATAGATGAGTGGTGTTTCCTGATGCAGATGTGAGCCCTTGTGGAGGGGAAATGGTACAGGACACACAAAATGATAGTAACAATGCCATCCAGTCACTTAGCAATAAAACAGAAGCTTATTCTGGGCAGAACCATGTCCAGAGTCTGTAAAAACTGAGCAATGATTTATCCCTTGCTTTCCATGGCTGGTTTACATCATATAACTCTATTTTTTTAAATTTTTTAAATTTATTTTCGAGAGACAAAGAGAAACAGTGCGAGTAAGGGAGGGTCAGAGAGAGTGGGAGATACAGAATCCAAAAACAGGCTCCAGACTCTGAGCTAGCTGTCAGAACAGAACCCGATGCGGGGCTCGAATCCACGAACCACGAGATCATGCCCTGAGCCGAAGTTGGATGCTCAACTGACTGAGCACCCAGGCACCTCTTAACCTTATTTTTGCAATAGCCCTAATATTAGATATTATTATATTCCTATCAGACATGAAAAAAAAAAACCAGTAGTGTTTGATACATCTGGGGTTGAAAGCCAGGTTTGCCTTATACCAAAGCCACTGACTTTCCCACTTTACCACACTGTTATCCCTGCATCGCTGTCCTTTGTTGAAAGATGAAGACAAAGAGGGAATCTTGGAAACAATAAGAGATCAAGGTGTAAAAGGCATCCTCGATGAGATGTAAAGCTTGCTTCTCATCAGAAACCACAGAGGCCAGAAGACAATGGGATACCATATCCAAATTGTTGAGAAACAGAAATTTTCAACCAAGAAACCCACATCAGGCAACGTTATCCTTCAGAAATAATAGAGAAATTCAGACATCCCTAATTAAGCCAAAGATGAGAAAACCTGCTTCTACCAGTATAGGCGAAGTTTTAGGACACTATTGAAATTGACTTGGTATGAATCTGAACCAGCTTCTGCACAGCAAAGGAAACTATCAACAAAACCAAAAACCTACTGAATGAAAGAAGATATTTGCAAATGATACTTGCGATAAGGTGTTAATATCCAAAATGTATAAAAAACAAATACAACTCAACACCAAAAAACAACGAATCCAAACAAAAAAATGGGCAGTGGACCTGAATATACTTTTTCTCCCAAGAATATACACAGATGTGAACAGATACATGAAAAGATGCCTAACACCACTCATCAGCAGGGAAATGCAAATCAAAACCACAATGAGATATTACATCACACCAGTCAGAATGGCTGAAATAAAAAAAGACAAGAAATAACAAAGGTTGTTGAGGATGTCAAGAAAAAGGAGCCCTCTTGCACTGTTGATGAATATGTAAACTGGTGCAGCCACTGTGGAAAACATAAAGGAGGTTCCTGAAAAACTTAAAAATAGAGGGGGCACCTGGGTGGCTCAGTTGGTTAAGTGTCCAACTTTGGCTCAGGTCATGATCTCACAGTTTGTGGATTTGAGCCCCATGTCGGGCTGACAACTTGGAGTCTGGAGCCTGCTTCAGATTCTGTCTCTCTCTCTCTCTCTCAAAAATAAATGAAGATTAAAAAAATTTTTAAACTTAAAAATAGAAATACCATATGATCCAGTAATTCCAATACTGGGTATTTACCCAAAGAAATGAAAACACTAATTTGAAAATATATGTGCATCCATATGTTTATTGTAGCATCATTTGCAGTAGCCAAGATATGGAAACAATCCAAGTGTCCAGTGATAGATGAATGGATACAAAAGATGTGGTATATATATAATGGAATATTACTCATCCATTAAAAAGGATGAGATCTTGCCATTTGTGACAACAGGGATGGAGCTAGAGGGCATTATGCTGACTGAAATAAGTCAGACTGAGAAAGATAAATACCGTATGGCCTCACTTCTATGAGGAATCTAAAAATCAATCAAATTAATAAGCAAACAAACAAAAAGTAGAATCAGACCTATAAATACAGAGAACTGATGGGTGCCAGAGGGGAAGGGGTGGGGGCTAGGCAAATGAGTCAAGGGGAATGGGAGAGATCAGATTCCAGCGATGGAATGAATAAATCACAAGAATAAAAGGTACAGTGCAGGGAACATAGTCAATGGTACTGTAATAGTGTTGCATGGTGAAAAATGGTAGCCAAGCTTGGGGTGAGCACAGTGTAATATCTAGAGCTGTTGAATCGCTATGCTGTACACTTGAAATGAATGTAACTTTGTACATCAACTGTACTCAGGTAATAAAAAAGATGTGACTATTATTGAGCCTTATAAGAGAAGGAATCTTGCCATTTGCAACATGGATGAGTCTTGAGGATGTATGTTAAGGGAAATCATTCAGACAGAGAAAGTAAAAGGAATGTTGCATGACATCATTTCTATGTGGACTCTAAACAAACCAAGAGGATAGATGGGTGGTTTCCAGGGTCAGAGGTGGATGTGGGTGGCAGTTGGTTGGGGAGGGAAGTGGGTGAAGGTGGACAAAGGGGACAAGCTTATGAGTTTTAAGCTGAACAAGGGAAGTAATGCACCTACAGTGTGGTGACTGTAGTCTACAACACTGAACTGAGTACTTGATTACTCATTGTGTACTCAGTATAGGAGTATACTTGTATACTCATTAAAAATGAATACAATTCTGATGAATGTATAATGATGAATTCAGCTTGGATTATATCTATATACCAGCAATAATGTTTAGTATAAATTTTATGGCAGAATGGGTCCAGAAAGGCAAAAGTACCCAGGGTCCACTGGAGATAAAACGTGACTTGGGCCATGAGAGCAGAGGGGAAATTGACTCAGAAAATAAAAATTGATGGGGTTGCTGATTGGCTCCATGGTTGGATGTGGGGACCACGCAGCCGGGCGTTGACAATTGCTGAGATGGGAAACAGTGGAAGAAGGCACTGGTGGGGAGGGGGGGATGGTGGGGAGCTCAGCTTTGGGCACAGTAATCGGAGATGTCGGTGGGACGTGCAGAATGCGGATAGACCGTGCTGTGGTCAGACTCACAAAGTTTCATTCCTTTGTCTCCACAACTGGAACACAAACGCTACTTTGCCAAATAGAAGCTTCTTTGGAAATGGCATTTATTAGGCCGGGATTTTACCTCTCTTACTTTTCTTACAGCAATAGGAGGTCTGGGGACTGTTTGGAGAGATTTGAAGAAGTACTATTCTTGTGCTGAAATGTATAAACTCTATCAGCACTGATTACATTTTGCAAGATGCAGAAAACCCTTGTTGATTTAAAAATTAAAAAAGAAGGAAAAGAAAAACAAAAACAGCTATTCACTCAGCCCCTCTTTGCACATTTAGGCAGATAATGCCATGAATGCTGGAGTATAAACAACAAATTACATTAAACAAGCCATGCTATGTACGTCTCCACTGGAAAAATGTTAGAAAACAAAACTCAAGCTGCCAAATGTACTAAATGCTCAAGTCAGAAGGAATTGAATGTCTCTGAGCTCTCCAAGAAGAATTTACAACTGAAGTGTTAAAAAATGAAATTATATGCGTTCCATGGTGACCCTGAACCATCTTAAATACTTTTTGACAACATCTTCAGGCTTTATTAAAACTTCTGTTTCTTCGATTGCTATGACAATATAGAGCATTTTGTACATTAAAGAGAATCTAATGTCTTTTGCTTGTATTAAAAAAACTCACATAGGGCGCCTGGGTGGCTCAGTCGGTTAAGCTTCTGACCATGGCTCAGGTCATGATGTTAAGGCTTGTGGGTTTGAGCCCCACTTTGGGTTCTATGCTGACAGCTCGGATCCTGGAGCCTGCTTTGCATTCTGTCTCTCTCTCTCTCTGCTCTTCCTCCATTCATGCTCTATCTCAAAAATAAATAAGCATTAAAAATTTTTGAAAAAACTCTATAAAAGATATGACGTCCCTTTTGGTCTTTTTTTGTAATGAAATAAAACTTGACCCAACACATCGTAATAAAAGAGTAGTTGAACCATACCAGATGATCTACCTCTGTGAAATGCACAAGTCATCATTTTGTTAATTTCTTCTTCCTCAAACATCAGCAGAAGTGGGTCCTTTGTAAAAGGAATTATGCTAAAAATCTGTTCTCTTTAAATTTCTTCCCAACAATTATTAATCTCTTAGATCAACCGGAGCCATAAAAATCTCCACACATTGAGATCTAACCCTCTCCTTTCTTGCTTTTGATGATGATGCCTGGGGTAACGGTCAGGCCAAAAACAAGCCGAATGTAGGTCAGTTCACAGGGGGAGAAATTTACCCATTCCTTTGGGTGCTCACTCTGAAGATTCTGAGACTAACACTGTGGCAGGTGCTATTTTGAGCAGAGATGAAAGAGAAGGGTCTTCAAAGAACGGGGCTGCACAATGAACCACGTTTCCAGAGCACGTGACAGAAAGGCTGGTGGGAAGGGGTTCTCAGCTTCAAGAGAAGCCCGCTGTCCTAGAAGCGGCCGGGGAAACGGAGTGGCTACATACCGCGACGCATTTCTTTTAAGAAGAGTGCAGACACAGCCTGAAGTGGAAGAAACTGGCTGGAAGGATTCCACGGTTTTGTGGCGAGTGCTGGACTGGGCCTCAGGCTCGGGATTCCGGCGTCCGCTCAGTCACCAGCTTGTGCCTCCGTGTGGCAGGAACTTCACTTCTCCAGGCCTCAGTTTCTTCTTCTGCAAAGAGGTTGTCTGTTCATCTTTCAAGCCTATGTCCCGGGTTTCCATGAAAAAATCTTGGGGACCTAAGGACCTGCTGTAGAAAAGTGTTCATGTTTTTCAGTCTGGGCGTCTTGTCGTCTGTTCTAGTGTGAGAGGCAGAATCACGCCCCTCCCCCAGCATGTCCACACGTCTAATCCCTGGAGCCTTCGACTGTGTTTCCTTGCTTGACAAAGGGATTTTGCAGGTGGAATTAAGGATCTGGACTGAGAGTGGTTATGCTGGGTGATCCTGGAGGGCCCCATGTCATCACAAGGGTTCTCATCAGGGAGAGGCCTGGATGCCCCCATTAGAGTGGAGGAGGTTTTGAAGGTGCTATCCCTCTGGCTTCGAAGATGGAGGAAAGAGCCATGGACCGAGGAATGCAGGTGCATTCTAGGGGCTGGAAAAGGCAAGAAAACAGATTCACCCCCAGAGCCCTTAGCAGGAAGCTTGGCCAGCCCATTTTAGACTTCCGCCGTCTGGAACTATGAAATAATAAAGTTATTTCAAGCAGCTGAGCTTGTGATGTCGTGTGTTCTAGCAGTGGCCACAGGAAACTCAGACACCGAGAAGATGGGGACATCTGTGTCTGCATGCGACCTCTGGTGGCGTGGTTGAGTGGCACAGTGGCAGTCGGCTGGTTAGGATCTATCCAGCCCCTAGGAAAGATCTTTCATTTACAGGACAGGAACTCTCTGCAGATGATGGGCACCTGCGAGGGAGGAGAGCCAGCGGTTCAGGCGGTGCCCAGTCAGAGAAGCCACCTTTCTGTTCCCGTAAAGCCGTGTCTGTAAGCATCGGCT
The DNA here is from genome assembly GCA_004023845.1 of Helogale parvula. Classification (NCBI taxonomy): domain Eukaryota; kingdom Metazoa; phylum Chordata; class Mammalia; order Carnivora; family Herpestidae; genus Helogale; species Helogale parvula. The sequence continues at coordinate 226,620 of PJEM01000208.1, forward strand.
CCCCGTGGAGGCAGTGGAGCTGCCGCGGGGGGTTTGATTCCAGACGCTGAGCCAGTGGAGGGCGACAACATCGTCACTGGGATGAGGCCTTGTTTAGATTTGTACCACATCCAGGGCCTCAGAGCCCAAGAGCACAAGACACACAACTGGGAAGTTGGTGTGGCTGAAGCAGGAGGTTTACTTTAGGGATAAATTTCAGAAACCGTAGACAGTGGCAGACTCCGTCTGCCAGACAGACAGACGCAGTCCATAATAATTACCTGTCGATCAATAATGCACCCGGGTCACAGGAAGGTCGGGGTGTGTCTATGTTCATCTGAGCTGGTTGGAGATACCCAGAGCTGAGGCCCAAGGAAAACTCTAGCTAAGGTGTTGGTGAGGCCAACATGACATACTGCATTAAAGTATGAAACAGTCATGTCCAGCAGCTATGGCAGGCAAAGGGACATGGAATGGGGCCACACCGGAACTACCGTATCATTGGCACTCACAGATCTTCCCAACAGGGAACCCGTGGCCCCAGATCTAACACGGGAGGCTTCCCACCCACCGTGCTCTGCATTGCCACGGTGTCTTACAGAACATGCCCTGGAGGAAGAAGGGCTCACCCACAAAGCTCAGATTGTCCAAACAAGGAGCCGCTGGATGAGACACTGGGCAAAACATATTGGAAGGAAGCAGAGTCCTGGAGAAATCAATTGACATTGAGTCAGTGCTTGAAAGTGCTTTGGAAAAGGGCTTCAGAAGATTTAGTCTTGTTGGTAACGCAGTTGGTTAGGGAGGCATTCCAGAGGAGGCCACGCTGCTTGAGACAAAGATGGCCTGTGACACTCTGGATTATTCACATAGCCACGCTGGGTGTCCCTTAGATGACCCGAGGAGGAATGTCAGAGTCTGCTCTAGATTGCTTAGATTCTAAAATGTACATAAATTCGCAAAGCAAATGTCATCATTCTTGTTAACGGAGCCTTTCTGTTGGGTTCGTGATGCAAAGGACTCTTTGTGGGATTAATAAATACAGCCCTCCAAATTATGGATGCCACTGAGGCTTGGATTCCCTATCTTCCACTCTGTGGTGGTGGCGGTGATCTGTGTTCATCATTCTCAATGAGACGGCATCACCTGGTGATAAAGCAAAGAACTTGGAACTCCGAGAACATGGATGCATGTCCATGTGACAGCTCTGTAACACCCGGCGGTCACTTTGTCCATTTAGGGTTTCAGTTTCCTTGTTCTTAAAATAGAGGTTAGAATAGCACCTCCCTCTAGAATGTTTATGAAGAAAAGGAGTTAATGCATAAAGATCCTAAGCAAAGTAAGTGCCCCGCATAGAATCAGCGTTTAATGGGTCTTCATGATTATCACGAATGCGTCTCTCGGTGGGTTGCTTCCGCCTGGGCCGGCTAATGTGATAATTGGGTAGCCAGAAGTTGTGCGTTCAAAATCATACCCACGAGCAACTGCTTTGTGCAAGAGTTGAGCCTGATAGCGAAGCCCTCACTACCCAATATTCAGTAAGTCTTGAGCACCTGCTCTTCCGTTTTCATGGACTTGGCAGCTGCCAGCAAGTTCTCTGGCAAGAGCTGTTGCATTTTGTGGTGGAGATTTAAACTACCTTCCCATCCTGTGCAGGGCCAGAGCGTGCCTTGGGGGCCTGTAGGTTGATTAAATATGAAAACTCCAGGACTGGAGAGAAACATTTCTCTCTTTCTTTCTCATCAGTGAGGAGGCGTAGCAGGTGCCCTTCCAAAGGCAAAGAAAGCTGACGTTCACCGTCAGTCCCTACTGACAATGTCAACACTCTTCAGGGTTCCTGAGGCCCAAGGCAAATGCTGTGCTTTCACAGACCCAGGGAGCCCATAGGATGCCAGGGGCAGATGCGTCCTCGGTTCGGGGACAGGGACCAGCTGCCTGTGAGAGAGGGCACTCAGCTTTCCTTCTCCCATCCCCAATTTTGTATTTCTCTCGGGGGAGAGGGCCACCCTGTTTCCCTGTCCCTCCGGACAGGGGAGCCCCAATGCCCTTGCCGCCAGACGGGGCCTGCGAGAGAGGAAACCGGAATCGTGTTGCCCACCGGGACTTTGCTTCTTCCTTGAGGCCTGGTCGGAAGGACGATGACTCTGCCCATCTGCTGGAAAACGGTGGGGTTTGGCCCAGGCACGGAAACTGACTACATTCTTTACTTTTATCTCTGCGGGCTAATGTGCTTGACTGGGATGAGGCAGGTGCAGGAGAACACAGTCCAGGGGACCCGACAGGGTCTGCGCGCCCCCCCCCCCCCCCCCCCCGCCGTGTCCACTCTGGGAGTTTACGCACAGGCAGTGCCACAGTCAGAGCAGATGCTTTCTTTTGAATAAAGCCTTGGACCTCACCAAGCAGATTCACAATTCTTACCTCGTTTGGTGCCCATGATAACCTGGCGGCTTGGAGAAGGGAGACCAATAGTTACTGACTATCTGTACATCTCACAGCTGCACTACGTGCAGATACCTAAGTAGAAGAGTGGCTGGTATTTAGTACTTGCCATAGGCCAAGTGCTATTTTTTAAATTTATTTTTAATGTTTATTTATTTTTGAAAGAAAGAGTATGAGTGGGCGAGGAGCAGAAAGAGCGGGAGACCCAGAATCGGAAGCAGGCTCCAGGCTCTGAGCTGTCAGCATAGAGCCTGATGCGGGGCTCAAACCCATGAACCATGAGATCATGACCTGAGCTGAAGCTGGACGCTTAACTGGCTGAATCCCCCTGGAGCTCCCCGAGTGCTATTTTAAATCTTCACAGGATTTTTTTTCCTTAAAGTTTACTTATTTATTTTGAGAGGGAGGGAGGGACAGAAAGAGAGAGAGAAGAAGAGAGAGAGAATTCCAGGTAGGCTCCACAAGGTCAGCGCAAAGCCTGATACAGGGCTCAAACCCCCACGCTGTGAGATCATGACCTGAGCCGAAGTCAAAAGTTAGACACTTAACTGACTGAGCCGCCCGGGCTCCATGAGACTTTTCCTCCCCATCCCACCCCCGATTCTCATTATAGTCCTATGAAGAAGTGTGTTACCACCCTCCCCTCCTTTAAAAATAATTTTAAGATATGTTTTTTTTCTTTCCAAAGTTTTCTTTGAATTCTGGTTAGTTAACATCCAGGGCAACTTTGGTTTCAGGAGTGGAATTCAGTGATTCATCCATCACTTATACACAACACCCAGGGCTCATCACAGCAAGTCCCTCTTTAATACCCATCACCCACCCCCCTGCCATCCACCCCCTCCCCCATACAGGTGAGAAAATCGAGGCCATTATAGGTTGAATCACTCACCCAAGATAACCCAGCTGGTAAGTGTCCAAGTTCAATGTAAACCCAGCTGTTTCAGGGCAAAGCTCTTGCACGTCATTCTCATGCTAATGCATCCTTTGCAGGATTCCAGAGGAATCTCGTGACAAACCTGTAATCTAAGAACCGTTTTTTTACACTTGACAGATGAGGATGTGGGTCTTAGAGACGATAATGAATTTTTTTCAAGACTATACAATTTTGGTCATTGAGAATGTAGGTGGATCTAATCCGAGACCTCCATTCTCTCTCGAGTCCAGGATCCCATCATTTTGCCCTTCAGTCGGCTCACTGTCAAAACTGTGGGCTTTTAGAGACAGGCGTTTCCTTTTCTGAGATTGGCTTCAGGCCCTGGATGGTGGCGATGCAGTGAATTCTCGAAGAAACCATGAGCTCTGGAATTCTTCTGATCCTAGATCTGTGTCTCGTGAAACTGGGGCAGGCACAGGGACCATCGAGCTCCAGCTTCCACATGCAAAAGCTACCATAGTGAACTAGACAAATGGAAAAAAACAAGGCTGTATTTTGTTTCCAGCCTCTCTTCTGTGTGTTGATGGTCATGTGAAGCAATTTGAGCCAAGAGACAAGCCAAACTTCAGCTACCGGGGAAGTGGGGGGAGGTTAGGAAAGCTTTTACAAGAGAAACTCATGCAACTGACATTACTTCCTTTCTTTCTCTCTGAAACCCAAGTGTGATGCCTGGAGTCTCAGCAGCCATGCTGTGACTGTGAGGCAGTCCACTGGGAATGTCAAAGAGCAAAGATGAAAGAGCATGACTGAACTGCTACACCAGCTTTGGTTTGTCTGTCTCTAGATTTACTGTGTGAGACAAACTCCCTACTCTTTTTTTTTTTTTATAAAGCTCCTCTTCGTGGGAGTTGCTGCCACTCTGTGAATGTTAGGAGGTCTAGACACCCACGCTAGCTCCAGGAACCCTGTATCCTTGTGCCTGTTGGGGTAAGCGTAGTTCCATGCTGTCACCTCTCTTTTCCCCCTGCTCTTGTCCAACATTCGGATTAACTCACCTTTTCTTCATCCCTCTGTATCACCTGTGAAATGTGGATACTTTGTCTCCTGCTAACAATGGAAACACACTTAGAGGGAAGATTCAACCATATATTTTAATCTCTGGACAGGAAAACTCAAAAATTTTTTTTAAGTTGAAGATTTAACCCGAGCGTTCTGCTTTCATGCAGGAAAGTCCAGAAAGCCTGTATTCTGTATTTGGGGTTATGCAGCTTGGAATTAGAGGGGCTTTCCCCCCAAAACAGGCTATGCATTTGTCTGTCCACTCTACTCCACGCCGGCTGCGGAGATGAACACGTGGTCTGTTGTTCATCCCCCTCCCCAGCCAAGCGTGACCAGGGCCTCCTGCTCTTTCTTAATCTGGTGGTGATGACTTTGATTCGTTTAAAAAAAAACCATGTTGTTTCCAGGAATTATATTCTTACTCTATCTGAAACAAATTACTGAAAATCATTCTCTTTGAATCAAATTTAGTTGATAATTTCCACCTAGGGGGCCTGGACCTCAATAGACGAATTTAAGGGAAGCAGTGTAATATGAAAAGTTATTGTCCAAACACACACTCACGCACTCACATGTGTGTGGGCACGTGTGCACACACACACAGACACATGCAGCTGCAGCCGCACGCTCAGTGCAGGGATGCACACCGGAATAGTTAGAATAGTTATTCTACTCTGGTTAATTCTAGTTAAATAACTAGAATAGTTATTTTAACCAGTTTAAGAAGTTGTAGGATTCAGAAAGCATATTCAAGTGATGGTGGCTGAATGTGTTTAGAAGAGGCTCTGTAGGCAGGAGAGAGATTTAGCCCGGCCCCAGGCAGACTGGGTTTGATTTCCGATTCTACCCCTACCCCTCTGGGTGGCCTCAAGTGGGTCACTGAATGTTTCTGGACCCCTGGTCCCTTCTCTGAAACAGTGAAAGTTGAACAGAGTGGTTTTCTTCGTGGCTCTGACACTGTGACTCCAAATTCTCCCCACAGATTACACCTTCCTAGATTTTTATTTTGCTTTAAGTTTTTATTTATTTTGAGAGAAAGAGAATGCAAGTTGGGGAGGGGCAGAGAGAGGGAGAGAGAGAGAATCCCAAGCAGGCTCCACACTGTCAGCACGGAGCCCGATGTGGGGCTGGATCCCGTGAACTGTGAGATCATGACCTGAGCTTATATCAAGAGTCAGATGCTTCACTGACGGAGCCACCCAGGCGCCCCGCCCTTCTAGATTTTTAAAGAAATGGCTCAAGAGCCCTGGCTTTTATTTAATGAAAAGTAATGTTACTTCATGTCAGTTTTAAGAATATAACCAGGATGGGGCACCTGGATGGCTCCATCGGTTGAAACATCTGACTTTGGCTCGGGTCATGATCTCACGGTTTGTCGGTTCGAGCCCCACGTCGGGCTCTGTGCTGGCAGCCTGGAGCTTGCTTTGGATTCTATGTTTCCCTCTCTCTCTGCCTCTCTCCTGCTCATGTTCTGTCTGTCTGTCTGTCTTTCCCTCAAAAAAAAAAACCATTAAAAATTTTAAAGAAAAGAACATATAACCAGGATATAGTTTAGGCATAATTTAAAAATTATATAAGGAAATATGTGGCTTTGTTTATAATTCTATGTAGGAGACACCTTCTGAGAGACACAGAAAACCGAACTATAAAAGTCACCGTACACAAATCGAACAATATCAAAATGAAAAGATCTGCATTGTAAGACATAACCCGGGGACCAGAGGACTCTATTTGCCTATGTGAAACAGACAAAGGACTGATATCCAGAAGTACATTTGTGTGTTGATATTGACAAATCAGTTTCTGTTTCAGGGCTCATCTCATGGACCCTTTCTCTGGGGGCATTGCAGTCTTACAACCCCTATTTCCCATGGTCTGAAAGCACTGGCAATCCTATGAAGACTAGAGGTTGAAATCCTAAGTTAATAAAACTTCAGTTTCCCCAAATCTAGAAAAGCAGGTAATCTATACATCAATTTGCAGAAGGGGATATAAAAATGGCCAGGAAGCGTATGAAAATTTGCTCCACTCGCTCCTCATCAGGGACATTGTGAGCAAAGCAGGAGATCACACATTTCATAACGTGCTGGCGAATATAAAGGAAACTTGGGAATAAACACTATGCAGGTTGGATGCTTGTATTCTCATTTGGGAGGTAATTTGTTGATACTAGAAATTAAAGTCTTGCCTGTGTGTTTCTTTTTCTTTGTTTTCTCTATGGCTTCTAGTGCACAAATTCGGATTAGTTATAATCTTGGATTGTGGCTTGCTTTAAACTTGGTTTCATGTGTGTCCGCATTCATTCATTAATTCATTCATTTATTCATGTTTACTTAATAAGCCATGTGAACTCATCACCCAGTATAAAATGAAGACCTTGACCATGACTTTCACTGTCACCATCCCCAGGACAACACATTTTTCTATCCAAGGGAAGAACATCCAAAATCAAGTGCTCTGACTGTTGTCCTTTTAATGTGCATATAGTATGTCTCCTCCGTGTGAATTCCTACTATTTTAAAACCTTACTGTTCTGTGGTGCCTGGGTGGCTCAGTCGGTTAAGCATCTGACTTCAGCTCTGGTCATGATCTCACAGCTCGTGAGTTCGAACCCAGCATCGGGCTCTGTGCTGACAGCTCAGAGCCTGGAGCCTGCTTCGGATTCTATGTCTCCCTCTGTCTCTGCCTCTCTCCAACTCGTGCGTGTGCGTGCTCTCTCTCTCTCTCTCAAAAATAAACACTAAAATAATTTTTTAAAACTCTACTTTTTTTAAAACTTAATATAAAAAGACACAAGGCCATCTAAAAAGACAAAACCCCTGACTTTTCCAGGAAGCATTCACCAAGACCAGGCCAAGCCCAAGGAGAATCTGGTTTCACGGCTCTGTATTTATAGAATGATTTCCATTTTGAAATTGTTTTCCAAATATTTTAGGAAGCCACCGTGGGAGACTTTCTGGTTCATGGAAAAGAAAAGAAAGAACTCATGCCTCGGTGAAATTTTTATTAATTGAGACTTCCTGTTGAGAGTTTGGGAGAGCTAATATGAGGTATAGCATGGAAGGAAATTTTGAAACATTCACCTGAGGATTCCATTAGGAAGTCTGAAAAGGCTTGAAAAGACATGTTAAAAATAAGTTCAAAAGAGAAAAAGAGAGAGAGAGTGAAGAAAGGTAATTACCAGATAAGGAGGCTTTTTTATATGGTGGGTGATAAAATAGCCTGGTTATTAACCCGGCAGGTAGAGGGACAACCACTGACGGTAATTGGGGAAATGAGTGCTCAGGCTGGCAAATCTCCTCTTCTTCTGTGGAAATCACTGCTCCGTTGAAGCGGATCCAGGAGAATCTTTACAATTTCTTGAAAGAGTTGGTAATTCAAGAGGCTTCTGTGACTACGAAACAGTTACTTAAAACATTTTCTGAGGAAAGAAGTTTGGAAGAAGATTGAAAAAAATCATGTCAGTTTAGCTATGAACGTGGAAAACAATCAGGACTGAAGTGGGTGTTGACCAGCTGCCCTGTGCTTTGTATGGCTTTAGGGACAATGTGACGTCTTGGCATGTGTGGGACCAGAGTTCCGTGGGGCAGACTAGAATCACTGCCTTCCACGTGTGATACCTCGATGTCATTCTGGGAATGCCTCAAAATATATCATTTTATGTGTCAGAGCTTATGGTAAAGGGGAAAAAAACAAGGAAAATCAGGGGAAAGAAACAGATATCCAGATCCAGAAAAAAACTACCAGAGTTGATAATAAATGAATTCAGTACCATCACAGGATACAAAATCAATGTGCAGAAATCTGGTGCATTCCTGAACACTAATAATGAAGCAGCAGAAGTGAAATTTAAAAATAAAAATCCCATTTACAATTGCACACAAAACAATAAAATAACTAGGAATAAACTTAGCCAAAGAGGTGAAAGACTTGTACTCTGAAAACTATAAAACACTGATGAAAGAAATTCAAGATGGTGCCAAGAAATGGAAAGACATTCCATGCGCATGGGTTAGAAGAACAAATATTGTTGAAATGTCTCTACTACCCAAAGCCATGTAGAGATGTAACACAATCCCTATCAAAATACCAAGTGCATTTTTCACAGAACTAGAACAAACAATCCTAAAAGTTGTATGGAACCACAAAAGACCTCAAATAACCAGAGCAACCTTGAAAAAAAAAACAAAACTAGAGGTATCACAATCACAGATATCAAGTTACATTACAAAGTGGTAGTAATTAAAACACTATGGTACTGGGGCAAAAATAGACACATAGATCAATGGAATAGAGCAGAAAACCCAGGAAAAAGCCATAATTATATGATCAATTAATCTTCGACAAAGCAGGAAAGAATATTCAATGGGAAAAAGACAGTCTCTTCATCAAATGATGTTGGGAAAATTGGGTAGCTACATGCAAAAGAATGAAACTGGACTACCTTCTTACACTATACACAAAAATAAATTCAAAATGGAATAAAGATCTAAATGTGAGACATGAAACCAAAAAAAAAAAAACAAAAACCCTAGATGAGAGCCCAGGCAGTAATGTCATTGACATTGGCTGTAGCAATATTTTTCTAGATATGTCTCTTGAGGCCAGGGAAACAAAGGCAAAGAAAACTATTGAGACTACATCAAAATAAAAGGCTTCTGCATGGCAAAGGAAACCACCAACTAAACTAAGAGATAACCTACTGAATGCAAGATGTTTGCAAATGACATATATGATTAAGGGTTAGTATCCAAAACATATAAAGAACTGATACAACTCAATACCCAAAAAACAAATAATCCAATTAAAAACTGGGGAGAAGACATGAAGAGTCTTTTCTCCAAAGACGACATTCAGATGGCCAATAGACATGTGAAAAGATGCTTCTCATGACTCACACTATAATGAGCTATCCTCACATCTGTCAGATGGCTAAAATGAACAATACAGGAAACAACAAGTGTTGGCGAGGATGTGGAGAAAAAGGAACGCTTATGCACTGTTGGTGGGAATGCAGACTTGCATTCACTGTGAGAAGCAATATGGAGTTTCCTCAAAAAAATTAAAAATAGAACTACCCTACAATCCAGTAATTTCACTACTAAGTGTTTATCCCAAAAATGTAAAAATGCAAATTCAAAGAAATACATGCACCCCTATGCTTATTGCAGCATCATTTACAATAGCCAAAGTACGGAGGCAGCTTGAGAGTCTATCAATAGATGAATGGATAAAGAAGACGTGGTGTAGATTTCCAATGGAATATTATTCAGCCATAAAAAATGAAATCTTGCTATTAGCAACAACATGGATGGAGCCAGAGAGTATAATCCTAACCAAATATGTCAGATAGAGAAAGACAAATACCATATGATTTCACTCATATAAGAAGCAAAGCAAATAAGCAAATAAGATAAAAGAGAGAGAGACAAACCAAGAAATGGACTCTGAATTCTAGAGAACAAACAGATGGTCACCAGAGGAGAGGAGGTTGGGGGAGATGGGGAAAATAGGTGATGGGGATTAAAGCATACACTTGTCATGATGAAAAAAAAAGCAACAAGGAAAATCGAGCTAAGTGACCTGTTTCTCTCCCTAAAGGAAGAAGAGAGACAGGTGCGTTTCATTAAAGGCTCATTGGAAAATTCTTTGAGTCTAACAGCTTTGTCCTTTGGCCACCAATCTCAGCAGATAATCAGAACCTACGTGATAGGATCACAAAGTGATTTTTGTAGAGGATTTTAGCACCATGAATATATAGGATGGACCAAACAGTTCTGGGAAAGAGTAGCATGAACCATCGCTGGACTGAATTTATGTGCTTTCTTAGATACATAAAATAAATAATTGTGATCTCACAAGATCGTTATGTTAGGTCACAGTGTTTTCACTCTGGATACAGAAAGTACATTATGATTTTTTTTTTTTACAAATGCTGCCTTAATTATGGGCATTTATAATTTGGCTTCGTTTTTAAAGAGCTTATTCTTAATATCCTCTTATAAAGAGAACAACTATATGTTTGCTTAGCCATTCTTTCAGTATTAAGTGTGTGGATAGATGATTTCCTTTTTACAACAGCGTCCCCTCGCCTAATTCTCTTAGTGGCATAATGTTCTCGTGTGTGCGTGCGCGTGTGTGTGTGACATCGGGCCCACTTGCAGAGTGATGAATTGAGTGTCACTTTGAAGCAGTCACAGTGTGTCATGTTAGTACTTTTGCATTAAGTTGCCAGTTAATTAAATAACCTCTGTCTTTTACTGCAAAAAATCGTGAGCTCTATTAAGTTAGAAAATTTACAACCAATAGCATAATCAATAAAACATTAACAAACATGTCACCCCCGACAAACCTTTTGTATTGATTTTCACATTCTTACAGGGCCTGCCTGTAGCCTAGAATGAAAACACCACTGCGGTAATGGGTTGTAACAACATTGGCCAAACACCCCATTCCACGGGGCAGCTGTGAAACTTTTGGAATTGCTGTTGGTTCTAATTATTTGGAAATCTCGATTTCAAAGGCTTCACTGCTGAACGAGTCTGACTCCAGAGCCCACCAGTGAAAGGTAGAAATAATAGCAGTAATGTCACTCGAACTTTGTTCAGAGGGAGCTGCAGATTGAAGGAAGAACTGATGCAATTTTCTTGCTAATCCAAAAACCCACAACACCGGCTTCAGCCTTAGTTGTCTGAGTTTTTTAGGAGGCTATAATTGCGTTCGGTCTGAAATATCCAAACGATATTCCTCTGTGAGCATGTGGAGACCACCGCTTTATGGGGTAAGTGTTAGGGAGTTGGGCTTTAAGAGATGCTGGAAGCGGATGACTGAGCTTGAGCACATGGCTTTTCCTGCATGCTTATTCGCCAAAATTCAAGGGCTACAAATGTACCCTTGGATACATAGAAAGAAAGGTCTATGTCGCTCTGTGGAAAGGCAGTCTGTGGCCTGGATTTGCAGTTCTCTGATTGAAAGCTGCCTACGTAGGCTTCAGGAAGGACTGATTCTGTCTTGTGGCTCCCATATATGGAGCCATGTTTGTGGAGGTGATGCTGCTTCCCGAGAAGCAGAAGGTCCCACAAGTGGGGTGGCAGCCAGGGGGTGATTAGGCACCTCCCCTATGCACTCAGGAAGCCATGGTGTAGAATTCTGCTCTTAGCACTATCAACACATCCCAGGGCAGGAGGACTCACCCTGGGCAACGGCAGAAATGGGGCTCCTTCTAGACATCGTGGTTTCCCATGTAAAGAAAACTCTCACAGGATGGGTGTGGGGTCGTGGGGACTCATATGTGAAGAGTGTACACAACTCGTCTCTTGAAACTATTACTCTTTGAATGCTAGGATGTGACTCTCCCCAGATCACAAACTCACGCACTCATTTATTCACTCATTCAACAAAACACGCTGTGCTCCTACCACAGGTCAAATATTGTGCCTACATCTTGATGCACAACTTTGACCAAGTCCTCAGTCCATCCAAAGACATAACACAGTTACAAGGAAGACTGCTCTTTTAGCTTTTGGAAGCGGAGGGGAGATATTTGGCAGTGAGGATTCCAATGCTCCCTGAGTTTGGAGAGCCAGTGCAAGGTCACCAACTGGTCTGGACGACCACTTGGGGGATGCGTTTGCTTTCTTGTGCCCTTGGGAGGATGCCTTTATGAAAGGCAGTCTTGAAGGACAAACTGTTCTATGTTTAATATCTGCTGTGTCTCCTGTGCCCTGTGAGGAACAGTGATTTGTTAGACTAATGCAAGATGAATACCAGGAGAAAGAGAAGACAGATGGAATTTTATAAATGAAAATGGCTCTGTGGGTTCACTTTTACTGACTCTTTTATCTGTTCAGACTTGACGCCATTTTCCTCAACCTCTCTTCATATTTTCAGTGGTAACCACGATGAACTGAAATGCTTATCCTCAACAACAATGGTTTTTGCGATGGGTATCTTCAGTAATAATGATAATTCAGTTGGACTGGAAATTGGAAAGCAAAAGGCTTCTATCCAAGTAAGAACCTGTAGAGAAAATTCTGGAACAAAAGCTTTCCAGAGAATGGAAATGAGACAGAGATTACACTTGCTGTGTATTGTGTGCTATGAAAGACTAAGTTCCTATTGTTTTAAACCACCCAGTTTTGTGTTAGTTTGTTTTAACGACCCTGGTAAAATCATACAGAAGCTAATTCACTTCTGCCAGAATTAGGTACTACTACTATCATCACCCATCATATAGATAAAGAACCCAAGACTCAAGGACACACATTCCTTGGCCTTGGACCTAGCCAAGGTGCCATTGGGGCTGGAGCCCAGGCTGACTGGGTTTACACTCCATGAGCATTGTCACTGCATTGGGAGTCCCCAAGCAGACACAACTTCCTAAGCTATAGAGACCAAACGTCTGCCCTCTCTAGGTCCCTCCAGCTTTGCATTCAACTTTTTAGTGCTAAAAGCTGAAAATGTGGACAACTCAGACAAGAAGAAGACACTGGATGCATTTACGATCCCACCTCCCGACGTGGACAACTGTTTCCATGTAATTTACATGCACCCCTAAACCACACGCCCACATGTAACATTTTACTCCAAAGTGGTATGTGTTAGCATTCACCATGATTCCCAGATTTCCTAGAAAAATTTCAAAAACAACACATCATTGTGAATTAACGCCACTGAAGTGGCTGCAAAACAAGCAAAACCTACCATCCCCCAATCACTGGATAAAAGAAAAGAAGCTGAACCCCGTAGAAGCAAGCTTATCATCTCAGAAGAAAGAACAGTGCTATAAATTTTTACTGGACTTTGTGAGAAACTCAATATGCTGAGTGTTCCCTCTCTCGCGATGCCATGGACCAGTGGAAATAGCAGGCTGTAGTATAGACCAGTCGATGTGCATTCAGAGCCTTAAGGCTTCTTGTTGAAAGGCAGATTTGGTTCAGTGGGTCTGCATGGGTCCTGAGATTCAGCACTCCAGCAAGCTCCCAGTGATGCTGACGTCAGTCCAGGGACCACCCTTTGACCGATGGATTGCAGGCCCTTAGATGGGGACGCAGCATTGCGTAGTCTGATTTTTTCATTCTTTGAAGAACCTACTGTGAACATTTTCATGTATCAAAAAGCAGTTCTACAAGATGACCTAACACCCAGTCAGCTGAATGTATCTTGATTGAATTATCCAATCTCTTATTGCTGATTGTGTTGTTTTTCTCTCTTTCCTCTCTCCTCCTCCTGCGCTCCCCTATCATAAACGCGGCAGTGACGAACATTCTCGTAACTACCTATCTGTGCGTTTCTCTCACTGGCTCTTTAGGAAGTAAATATTCTAGAAACGGAGCTGCTGATTCAAAGGAAAAGGACATTTTCAAAGCAGTTAGCATGTTTCCTTGTGTCCTAACGCGGCCCTGAAGGTCAGAAACGATGGCCACATACATGGTTGTTGCATAACTAACTGGCATCGGTTTAACAGACCGAGTCATGCAAAACAAAACAAGGGAAAATAAGAGAATTTCTAATAATTCTAATAATCTTTTAGGCCTCTTTGCCTCTATAGCTTTTAAGTCAGTCTAGGAAAAAGCAGAGAGAATGATAGTAGCTGTAGCAATGAATGGGCTCAGGGGGTGCGGTCCGCCATCACGTTTAGTTTTTACCTTCTCTTCCTTAAAGCAAGGATCTGCGGCTTTACTCCTCAGACTGACCTATTAAAGGTCTGAGAGAAGGATGGGATATTCTAACATACGTGATCTTTCTTGCTCTGTCACTGCCCGGCCACCACTTCGGCAAAAGCTCCTCTCAAATATTGTAGACAAGACAGAGGCCTGGAGCCCGCAGGTTGGCTGGGTGGCTCTTCAACTGGAATTCTATCAGGGGACAGACGCTTGGTCTCTCTGGGCATGTGACTGTGCCCAGGGCAGCACAGTGACCCATAAACACACTTTGACGTCCTTTCCCTCTGGTCTTCAACGGGTGTCGGCGGATACCCTGTAAGAATAGCCAATGGCCGTCCAAGTGGACAGGCACTCAGCAGTCGAAAGGAAAAAATGAAATTCAGCGTCTTTGTTAAAAGTCATGTAAGGGTGTGCCTGCGTGACTCAGTCGGTTGAGTGTCCGGCTCTTGATTTAGGCTCAGGTCATGATCTTATGGTTTGTGAGTTCGAGCCCTGTGCTGGGCTCTGTGCTGACAGTGCAGAGCCTGCCTGGCATTCTCTCTCTCCCTCTCTCTCTCTGCCCCTACCCTACTCATGTACGCTCTCCCTCTTGCATGCACTCTCTCTCTCTCAAAATAAACTTAAAAAAAAAGGCAATGGCAAAACATTCAGGACCATCAAAATGACCTTCTTATTTGCCTGTAGTGAAGGGGGGCAGCTCTTTTGTTTTAGTATTACCTTTGCATCGCTGTGCCCCAACTGCAAACCTGTTTGTGACACAACACGGGATTGCACACATGAGCAAAGCATGTTGGTTGGCCAAACGGAAAAGGGAGTGTATTTGTTGATGGTCCTGCAGCAGACATGACAAATATCACACACATACACACACACACACACACACACACACACACACACACACTGCAACATTACCCCCTCCGCCACCCCACGCTGCTGCCTTCTCACGCTGGTGTGGGCTCTTGGCAGTCATTGCCTACTGCTCACCAAACTCTTTCAAAACCAACCCCAGATCCCAGGGCCGGGAGCTCGGGGTGGCTGGCTTGTACCCCTCCGGGGGGCACTGATTGTATTGAACTCTAGGCGAGTGGAACGCACGCTCCCGCCTCTGCAATAATAAAACGTGGCGGCCTCACGTTGTGCAAGGGACACAGTGGGCACAAAATAAAATCTGTCGAATGAACCCAGATATGACCTCTGAATCCTTCTCAACATGGTGCTTCAAGCAGCCACTCTACGCTGATTGGATTTGGCATGCGAGAGGAACCCTTTTGCTATTCCTGCTTTAAAGAAACACAGTAAGAGGCTGCCAACACAGAACATATTTAATCGTCTTTGCACAAGTGTGTGTTGGGTACATGCATAATGTGTATGCAAATACAGTTTGCTTAGAACATGCAATTCTCTCCCCGCCCTCCCTCCCTAAATATACGATTTCATGAAAACCACACCTGTGACTGCTTATTGGTACGGGAAGGGGTCCAACTTATGTTCTCAAATTTATAACACTTGCCTGTGAATCTCTAAGCCGTGGATCCTGTACTAAACTACAGCGCCTGGCAGAAAGGTACAAAATATTTATATTTGGGCCTAACGGCGTTTTCATTGGCTTCTGCAACTTGAGTTGGTGATACCCATGTTTGTGGACATTGCTCTTTTCTTTCTCCTTCCCAGGCCAGCTTCTTACCTGTGTCTCTGCAACTCCTAGCTCAACAGACCGAGAGGAGAAGGAGACGCGATCCGTGCTAAAGTGGACTCTGGAAATGCCATGAGTTGTTAGCATTTCCATGAAAATCGATGGGGAAAGGAGCCCAGGAAAGAAAGACAGAATTGGTGCCTTTATGAATCATCCAGAAGGGATGTTGAAATCCTGATATGAAGACAGTTTCACAATAGACAACCTTTTAATCCTGTTCCTCATTGCCTCTTTCTACAAACTAGTATTTCCAAACGGTCAATTCCTAAAATATCACATGGGAAACTATCTTACTTTCTTATTCACCCGTCCTTTTTGCATACCCCTCAGAAACCTTTGGGATTCATGGAAAGGTTCCTAGACGATTTCCTTCCATTCTTTTCCGAAGCTTATATTGGATTTACAGTTTTGACACTGCGATTGTCTATCCCTGAGTCTGTGGCCTCTTTCACTGGAGAACAGAAGAAAACTTCTTCTCTAAGCCAAAAAATAAACAACAGCAGGCAATAGGGGAGCAGAGGGAAAAAACCGGGATAAGGAAGCTACGGTTTGGTGTGGTGAAGATTGTGGCATTGAGTTATTAGAGCCTCCACTGGATAAAAGGTGGCACTAAATTTTGTGGTGAGGTTGCCACTACCCTATGGGAAATGCAGAGCACTGTTCATTTATTACAGTTTTGAAGAATATCACAGGAAGCAAATTTCAAGTCCTTTAAACACTATTGGAGTCGACAGGGTTTCTCCTAGTGAAAGACTGGGTGAAAGCAAGAGTTTCAAGTTTTCTTTCTTTCTTTTTAAAGTTTATGTATTTATTATTTGGGAGACAGAGAGGAAGTGAGGAAGGGACAGAGAGAGAGGGAGAGAATCCCAATCTGACAGTGCAGAGCCAGACATGGGGCTGGATCTGAGAAACCATGAGATCATGACTTGAGCTGAAATCAAGAGTCTGACCCTTAAGTGACTGAGCCACCCTAGTGCCCCAAGAGCCTCAAGTTTTCTTTTTTTTTTTTAATTTTTTTTCGTCTTTATTTATTTTTGAGAGACAGAGAGAGATAGTGTGAGCAGGGGAGAGTCAGAGAGAGAGGGAGACACAGAATCCGAAGCAGGCTCCAGGTTCTGAGCTAGCTGTCAGCACAGAGCCTGACGTGGGGCTTGAACCCACGAACCGTAAGATCGTGACCTGAGCCGAAGCTGGACGCTAAACCGACTGAGCCACTCAGGCGCCCCCCCCCAGGAGCCTCCAGTTTTCTATCCATTCAGACAACTTTTGGCAGCAATTGATAATATGAATTAAATTAATCAAAGTGGGGGGAAAGCTAATGACCCCTTTGGGAACAAAAATAGCTCCTTAATGAAAAAAATGGAGTTAAGAAATTTATAGAATATTGGCTAATGTGCCCTTTGGAAATTCTAAATTTGCACAGTCCCTTTACATAGTTCTCAGTTGGAGTCAAATTATCACCAAATCTGGCCCCGGAGGTGTGATTTGTTGGTGCCCATTAGAACACGCAAAGCGTTGCTCAGTCTTTGAAGGGAGGGTGATTTTCGCTGCTCACTGGCACGTGAGCTGGGGGTGTGTAGGGTCTGTGTCAACTTTGGGTTGGTTTTCTCACAGTTTTTGTTTATGCTCATTGACTCTTGGCTTCCTTTCTCTCCAGTTTTCAGACACTGAGCTCCTGGGAGCAGTAATCCTCTAGTCAGGCTCTCTGAGAAGGTTCCCATCCAAGTAAAACATGAATTTTCCAAACCCATTTGACAGACAATCGATCTGGGTAGGGTTCCTGCTTTTCCAAAGGGTAGCGGTGAGGCTGAGAGCATGACGGTATGCCCGGGGCAGGCAGAGGACCCTGGCTGCCACAAGGAACACGAGGAAGAGAGCCGTTTCCCACACGCAGAGGACCAGGAGACTGTCCTCGAGGTGGGGGAGGGGGTGGGACGGGGTGTGACAGGCAGCAGCGCATGGCTTTCCCATCACATTCTTCCCACGACCTTGTCACCAACCACTTGGGGATTTGAGGGCCGTGGCAAGTGGCACATACTGTCTGAGAATTGAGTTTTCTTTCTCTTGTCTCTCCTCAATGCCCAGCATCCAGAAAGTTCTCGGCGCTGGATTTTATTGAAAGTTGGAAAGAGCAGGTTCCAGTCTGCACAGCTCTCGCCAACCCCTTTATGAGAGAGTCCCTGGGTCCATTACTTAAGTTTGCAAAACTTCCATGTTATTTTTTTAATGTTTTATTTATTTTTGAGAGAGAGAAAGAGAGAGCATGAGCAGGGGATGGTCAGAGAGAGGGAGACACCGAATCTGAAGCAGGCTCCAGGCTCTGAGCTAGCTGTCAGCACAGAACCCGACGTGGGGCTCGAACCCATGAACCCTGACATCATGACCTGAGCTGAAGCCGAATGCTCAACCAACTGAGCCATCCAGGTGCTCCATGTTTTTTTTTTAATAAAACAAAGCTAAAATACCTACTTCATTGTGCTGTTTTGAGGACTTAGCGACACAAATAGAATGCCTACTGTAGTCTCTCAATATGGGTTTGTTATCATTATTATTGTCTATTAAGTGAATGATTAATAATAATAATAATAATAATAATAAATCTGCACTGTGGTCTAGGTACTGTCCTAAGGGTTTAGAGGCAGATATGGTTACTACCCTCATCTGATAAATGAAGAAATGGAGATTCTGAGACAAAGAGGAAAGCAGAGAGGCCATATGAGGGGCTGTGGCTGAAAAGAAAAATGGCATATTCTGTGGTTACCAGAGGGGCCCAGGAAAAGCCCTCACAGACCCCGGGACTGTGCAGAGTGAGAATCCAATGAGTTGCCTGAGCTGGTGCTACCCAAGAATTTATGGAAGATTTTATTGCTACTTCCAACCGAGAACTTTTCTTCAATCATTTATGGAAAACATAAAAGCCAGTGGGAATCAAATAGGATAAAACAGGGTCGGAATCATTCTTCCAGATGCTGTGCACAGCTGTTTTTTGCTTAAGCAGTGGGAGCAAGAAAAGTGGATATTCGTTTACTATTTGGGTCAGAGACAGCGCTGTAAAATCGCTCCTACATAATTCATCTCGTCCCAAATAGAATGTGAGGTCAAATTTCAGACCCTCAACCTTTTTGCCAGTCTTCTTCTTCCCTTTTTTTTTTCTTTAATCTCGTGGGACTGGTATGAAAAATAGTAAGGATTCTATTCCATAAAGAAAAAAAATAAAATTTCTCTCTGGGGTAGTGGATATCACAATTCCAGAAACAAGATGGAATGCACCGGGCCCTTCCTTCTGTGCCAAAATGCGGAAGGTTCTTTCCTCTGACCGCATTTCATAGAGTCACTGGAGTCTTAGTCCTGGGAACAAAGAGAAAACTCGGAACAATCCCGATCTCAGTATTCATAACTCCTGTGTAGGCTGAACGTTATTTTTTTCTTTAATAAGTTGATGGGCATCCTTTGAACTTAGATGAATGCCCTTTCCACCCATGGGGCTCTGGAGGGTTTGGAGAAGTTCTAACCAGCCAGATCGCTCTTCCTTCCTCTTGATCTACAGATAGAAGTCTCTCCGGGGACTAGAACAGAGAAGACATCTGTCCATCCCACACTGGATTTCTCTGAGTCCAGAAAAGCATATGCCTGCAATGAAACTTTTTTACCTGCAAACCATGTGTAGCTATAGGCAGGACCACACGCCAGGGCTGATATCAGATTGGCACAATCACACATTTCGGGTTCTCATCGGCTGGTCGGAACTCAAATCCCATTCCTCCTATTGGGAATACACCCTGGAATGACCCAGAGAAGGAGCTGAGGCCTGCTGGGGGGAGGGGGGAGGGGTGGCCGGTGGTGTCCCCTGGTCTGGAGTTATGTCAGCATCTCCTAGACACCGGGTTCTTCTGAGGGCGGAGTGGAAGGCCCGGGTCTGTACTCTGATCATCATCCGGTCTAGGGAGATTGAAGAGAGGCCAAGGAGACACAGGAATCATTATTTAAAGGATGCAAGCCTTTGGTTTTCAAGTAGGCGAGAGGAAAAGGGTGGGATTGAAAATGCCCTTGAGTCTGCTCGTGGGAAAGAGTTTAGGGCCTGATGATGAGCAGAAAGAAGGCTTTTAGTCTTTGCCTTGTTCTTTTTGGGAATTCTTGTGAGCTATCGCAAAAGAGCCACTGAAGTCGAAACACGAGAGAAGTCCGAGATCAGGTAAATGAGTCATTTGATTAGCAGAGCGGTTCTCAAACTTCCCCAGCAAGCGTTGGGACCAGAAGGACGCAGCAATCTTCCAAGCAAGCGCATTTTCCCAGGACATACTGGGGGTGCCTTGCAATAGGTCCGGATGGGGTCTGGGAATCTGCAGACCACCCGTGGGGAAACCCTAGAGTAAGTGGGATAGTGAGGAGACAAGAGTGTAGAATCAAGAATCCTAGAAAAATTCCGAGTAGAGGCCAGCAGCCGCCGCGGTGGGCAGGTCCCTGCCTCGCAAGCGTGGGGTTGCGGGGCTCACGAGGGTGCAGAGTCCCCGGAGTGGAGTGCATTGAAGGCTGGGGTGTGGAATGCACTAGAAAGCGGCTCCGGGGCTCCTTGCTCCAACCGGCATGTAGATCAGATCGTGTCATGGTTTGTGAATGATTTAACGCCCTCCCCACTCCCCCACAGGGTTCCTGGGGTAACTGTCTCCATTCCCATCGCAGATGCAGGGTGCTGTCCAAGGGCTGATAGGCAGGGAGCACGGGGTCCTGGGCGCTCAGGCCAGCACCTTGCGGAAGTGACAGTGACAAAGTCACGGCTGATGAACCAAATGTAGTTATTAATTATGGTCCCAACAGCAGTGAAGGCCACATCTAATTCTTTCTGCGGGCTCCTTTTTGCCTGCAAGGCTCATTCCTTGAGCATCTCATTTGTCTTATAATAGCCTTTTCCCCCCCATGCATTTTTCTTCCAAAGTCAGTATATGTAATAAAGGACTCTAGTAGGAAATATATTTATTTTTAGCCAAGAGGTGGCAATACTCAACTTTTCTTTCTGGAAGCAATGTTCCCTTTTCCTTTTTCTACTTAAATATTTCAAGCCATTGTTATATTGAACTGCCATTTGACTTTTTTATTCAGGTAAATGGAGCTGCATAAAGACACACATAGAAGCCCCTAACTTCATGCATTTAAGTGCTGGGATAAAATAGAAGTTAAAATGGAATTCTTGATATTTTTTTTCCTACCATGGAGAGAGTTCAGAAATACCATCCAAGTTAAAAAAAAAAAAAGCCCGACATATTACCTCCAGGAGAAAATGAAATACTGTAATAAATGCTGCAACGCACTAGATTATGCTTCTGATTTTATTTAACACTTTAATCTTGACACACAAACTCACAACTACCTTCGTGGAAGCTGGTGTCTTAAAAAGGAGGAAAGTGAGTATTATAATAAATGCCCTAAAACATCTCTGCTCATCACCCTGCATCTCTTTCCAGTGTCTCATTTAGCATGTGCTAACATCAAGCAGGGGGTTTTTAAGTCACATTGCAGCTCCCAACTGCTGTGCTTAAATTACTTCTGGAAGCTCGGAGCCCTCTGTTGCTGCTTCAGATTTCGCTGTGGGCTGGGGAGAAAGTGGGGAGAAGTCATTTGCATCAAAAAACACTAGCTGTCTATTCCCATTAGGAAAAGCACTTGGTGTTTTAGTGCAAATTATTTTAAAAGGGCAGATAACTTATGGATGCAGAAGGGGTAATCCACAAAGACGTATGCAATTTTGTTCAGTTGGATGTCCTCAGGGCGAAAACATCAAGGATAACAAGTGTACTAAATACAAACAGACACAATCATAAAATATGACACCCATGATTAAAATACCCTTTTCAAGGGTCCTCTGCACTTAGCAGGAAAGCTGCCTTGTTCATATCAAGACCCATCATTCCTTAGATTCAGAGGCAGGTTAAGACAATGATGCCTTTTCTTTCTTGACTGTATTCTTAGAAGGTTCTGAAAGTCTGAGGCTTTAATCAGACCAGCCTAGAATCACAGAGCTGGCCGGCAGTGAGGAGATTCCTTTAAGGGTTAGGAGCTCAGGCTTCGGAGCCAGACAGATGGGGTTTTGAATCCCAGGTCTGCTACTTTCATGCTATCTGTCTTCTTTGAAGTCTAGGGGACGTCATCCACAAATGGGAAATTGAGTTGTTGAGTGGATTAAAAATACGAACAAAACCAGAAACCCGGGGGTAAAGTGCTTAGCGGAGTGTCGGCACAGAAAAAAAATGTGTGCATGTGTGTGTTTTCCTTCCCTTAAAGC
Source organism: Helogale parvula (assembly GCA_004023845.1). Lineage (NCBI taxonomy): Eukaryota > Metazoa > Chordata > Mammalia > Carnivora > Herpestidae > Helogale > Helogale parvula. The sequence continues at coordinate 248,606 of PJEM01000208.1, forward strand.
CTGATTACAGAAAAGATTTGAGAGTGGAGAATCGCTAATATATCATAGGAAGAGATTTTTACGGTTTCAGAAAAAAACCCCAAGGTATTGGTAAATTAAACAGTAACAGGAAGACGGAATCTCACAACAAAGCTATCTAAGGCTGTGGACGGCACTAATGTAATAAGTTGCTTACTGCCAAAGCTTAGGTGCATCTACTTCATTTATCCGAGGACGACAGTTAACAGCTACCGAGAGCTTACTTGATGCCGGCTGCCATGCTCAGTGCCATAATGAGTTGTTCCATTAATCCTCACAACATCTTCATGAGTAGGTCCATAGCTCAGGACACATAGGCACAGAGAAGTGACGTGTCCAAGGTCACACAGATAGTATGTAGTGGAGTCAGAATTTAAATTCAGGCAATTTGTACAGTCTTCCCTCCTAGCCACTATGTTTTGTCTATTTATTCTTAAATTCTTCACAACATTTTACGCAGTGCTTTGTACCTAGTGGGCCTTGAATATTTGTTCGATGATTGTTCTCTTTTTTTAAGTTTAGTTATTTATTTTGAGAAAGAGAAAGAATGAGTGGGGGATGGGCAGAGAGAGAGAGAGAGGGAGAATCCCAAGCTGGCTCCATGCTCTGTGCTGAGCCGGACATGGCACTAGCTCTCACAACTGTGAGATCCTGACCTGAGCCAAAATCAAGAGTAGGACACTTAAGTGACTGAGCCACCCAGGTGCCCCAATTTAATGATTACTTTAAAGATGTAAACACTTGCTAATTTTAAAGGGGGAAAGAATAACAGGGTTGACCTTTCCCTGTTGGGTTTTGGAAAAAGGAAGTCCAGGACGCTGCCTAGTCAGAAGATAGATGGCATCTTACCAAAGACCATGGGCTAACACTCTTTATGCTGCTCTATGGCCAGTGACCGTGTGACTACACACTCAGCTTAATTCTTCAGGCTGATAATGAATCTCCCTCAATACAGTCCCTACAGAATGATCTAGATGGTTAAGATCTATGGCTAAAATCCTGTGACATTATCATGATCTTTTGGAAAGGCCACAGGGATTGGGTCTGACTAGACCTAAATCAGATACTTGACTCTACCGCTTATCAGCTCCATGGATTTGGGTACATTACTCAGCCTCTCTGAGCCTTAGTTTGCCAATATAAAAAGAGAGGTAAAAAAAATAATACTTGCTCCCAGCTTTCTCAGTGAGATAGATAACATATATGAGGCTGTGTTAATAATAAAACACTGAAGAAATAAGGATTTTTAAGGCGATCCTAACTACTCTTAACAGAAAAATCCCATATCTCTATGGTGTAATGCAATAGACCTTCCCCCCACCCCCCACCCCAAATGGGTCTTCCTAACCCTCAGATAACTCCACTCTATGTGGAACCTTAGAGACCCAAGTTCCACCTGTGGCTCCTCCATCTCCACTTTTGCTGCGGAAGGGGAAACAATGGGGAGGAACTCCTTGGGGAAGTTCTTAGGGACCAGGAAGTGGCTTATTTGGTGGCTATACCTCGGTGCAAAGGATGCTGGGAAATGTAGTCTAGCAGTGTGTCCAAGGACAAAGGGAAATGGTTTTGGTGATCAGCTAGCAATTTCAGCCCTCATCTTTTCACAGGGATGCTGTGAAATCAAATGGGTTAAAGCATAGGAGGGGGCTCTGTTAACCCTAAAACATGATAGAAATATTACAATAGCTAATTGCTTATGTAGATGATTAAGCACAGAAAAATTCCACATGATGGCAATTTCAAAGCTCTCTTTGGTTTTATTTTTTTAAAATACAAACACCAAAACTAATTTGCTAAGGCACATAGTATGTGGTGATGGCCCCACCAGGTGGACAACTCCAAGGCGATTTGGGGCGGGGTAGCATGGGTAGTAATGAACAGATCAAAAGTGATTCTACCAGAGGCCATTTAGTCTTGTGAAAAGCTCACAGATCTCAGAGAAACATGGTCACTGACTACGGTGCACCAGACTCATCAGATAAAGAGATGGAGAGAGAAATTTGGAAAGAAAAACACAGCAAAGGTCAACCAATGATGTGGATAATTTTTTTGCAAAAGAACTATCACCTTGTCTGTAAACGCCATAACAACATTTTCTGAGAAGTGAATTTGCCATTCCTCCACGTACAGCCAGTAAGGATTTCTGATTGAGGAAAGATGTCACATATTTTTCATTATCACATGATTTGTTTGTGTGTTTGTTTCAGACATTTCGAAGAAAGTGAGTGTGCATTGAGTATCCCATTTTTCCAGGAAAGAATTGGAAAATGATACATATTCATTTTGTTTCCATCACTCAATATTGTTTTATTTTATTTTCCTTCGCCAAATATTTTAGATTTTCCTTTTAACATGTTATTTTTGTCTTAAGGTAAACCCAGAGTGTTTGATGGTGACAGGGTTTTAATACATTAAAGAAGCAGAATGGTGACAGATTTTTAATACATTAATTAATACATTTAAAATATATTCCTTGGTAGATTCAGATGACATGTGTATATTATACAGAGAACATTCTAAAGTATCTTGTCATTCTGCTTTGCTGCTTTATTTTTCTTCTCAGCCTAATATATATTTATGTGTTTTTTTAATGTTTATTTATTTTTGAGAGCGAGAGAGCGAGAGAGAGCGAGAGAGAGAGAGAGGAGAGAGAGTGAGCATGGCAGGGGCAGAGAGACAGAGAGAGACACAGAACCTGAAAACAGGCTCCAGGCTCTGAGCTGTCAGCACAGAGCCTGGTATGGAGCTTGAACCCATGAACCGCAAGATCATGACCTGAGCTGAAGTCAGATGCTTAACCAACTGAGCCAACCCAGGCACCCCTATGTGTTTACTGCCAATTTGTACCTGCTAGATTATAAGCTCCTTGGGGGCAGGGGCTTTGGATGTCATTGGTCCCTGTATGTCTGGTCCCTGGAAGAGTGTCTGATACGACTAGGTGCTCCGTAATATTGGCTCCCTATATGCATACATAAAAAATTAGGTCTCGGGCACTCTGGGTGAAATGATTTCTATCATGTATTTTTTTCCCTCTTAACATAAGGAATTTTCATGGTTTAAAAAAAAGTCATTTTTCTAAGAAAATCAACACCAAGATGCTGATAATCTTAGGTAAGGAGAGGAAAATGGAATCTATAACTATCTTAGTTTGTGGATGGAGCTGATTTGTAACAATGGTTCATACTCCAAGTTTATGTACATTTGTTGCATTTATTTGAGAACAACAGTTTACAGCGATTGAGCACTTAGTTGGCACCAGTTGGCATTCTGCGTGCTTTCAGCCTCTTCAGGAACATAGTGTCTGAGAAACACAGCCTGGCCCTGAACAGCCACCTCCATGGAGGTCAGTAGGAGTGAAGCTCACAGTGTCTCCTCCACCTGGCAGAGATATCTCCATCTGGGGACTGGTCCTGGTTTCTCTCCCCAGACTCAGCCAGTTTAAGAGCCAAGCTGTCTCTCCACCTAGCTTCGGAAGAACAAGGTGTGGGAAACATGAGGGCTAAGTGCCCATAGGAACAAGTAGACTCATTGACTTCTAAGGAGGAAATACTTCCACAGGAAAAGGGTGCTGTGATATCTGGTAGGGAGTGGGGAGAGTTGGGAGTAAAATGTAAGGAAACATCAGTGTTTACAGTTATTTAAAGTTTTTTCTCTTGCTATCAGAAGCCAATAAATAGATAAATGCATTGATAAACCATAAAATAACTTTTTTAGTGTTTATGTATTTATTTTTGAGAGAGAGGAAGAGAGATAGAGTGTAGGGGAAGGGCAGAGAAACAGGGAGAGAGAGAATCCCAAGCAGGCTCCACACTGTCAGTGCAGAGCCCAAGGTGGGGAGTGACTTACAAACTGTGAGATCATGATCTGAGCTGAAATCAAGAGTCAGAAGCTTCACCCACTGAACCACCCAGGTGCTCCCATAAAATAAAATGTCTAAAAATTTGCCATTTTAATAAAGATTTATTAACAATTCCTGAGACAGAACTGCCCTTGGAAATTCTTATTTGAGGTAAGTGAGGCTCTGTGGAAATGGACAGAAGACAAGGATAAAGGTAATGAGTTCACAGTTTTGAGAGGAAGTAACGAATGAAGAAGAGGAAGAGGAAATCCTGAGGGGAGTGAGGGCGAGGAAGGCCCCATGGTAGTTGTGGCAGCTGGATTTCGAGATGGTGCCCAACTACCCCTGCTTCCCGCCATTCCCATCTGGGGTTCACACACTGTAGCCCTCTGCCATGCTGTACCAGAGTTGGTCTGCGTGACTGAATTGAATATGGCAGGAACGATGCTATGTCACTTTCAAAGATGAGGCTTTAAAGGACTGTGGCTTCTGTCTTAGACTTTGGCCCTCTCCCTCTCTCTCCCTCCCTGCTTCTGTGTCTCATCATTCACCCTTGAGGAAGCCAGTTACCATACTGTGAGCAGCTATGGAGAAACCCATGTGTTAAGGGACTGAAGACTCCAGCCAACGGTCAATAAAGAACTGAGTCCTACTTACAGCCACCTGAGCAAGTTTGAAGGAACATATGTCAGCCCCAGGCAAGTCTCGAGTAGCCCGCAGCCCTGGCTGACATCCGACTACAACCCCATGAGAGACCCTGAGCCACAACCCCCAGCTAAGCTGCTCCTAGATTCCTCAGGTAATAAATATTTGCCCCTTTAAGTTGCTATGTTTGGGGATCATTTGTTATGCAGCTATAGCTAACTAATACACTAGTAGAGAGGCCACCATTACCCAGAGTGATGCCAGCTATTTAAGGGAGAGTTCTTAGGGGAAACTGAACTCTGATCCACTCCTCTCTCCTGACAATGGGACACTGTTTATGCACTCAGACAACAAAGAGAATAAGAGAGGGAGACTTGAGTGCTTTGTAGAACTTGGGACTCTCAGATTCCCCTCTGGGAGGATTTAGATGGGCCTGAGTTGAGGCGGGGATGGTCTGCTGTAAGACACAATCACCAATAAATCTGGCTCAAATCAGCAATGCTGATGGGTGTCTGCTGTAACCAACAGAAAGCCTACACAAAGTCGCTTCAGCACAGTGGGGACTGACTGGTTCGGAGATAGGTGGGCTTCACTTGGGTTGGACCCAGTGGCTCAATGACGTCCCCTGGTTGGTTTCCTCCTGCTTCTCTGCTGTCCTCAGGATCAGCATCACGCCAGCCTGGATGCTGTCACGGTCACAAGACAGCTGTGAGCTGCATAAGGAGACTGTGTGCTTCTGTGTTCATGGCCAGCCCGTGGAGAGAACTTTTCTCTCCTAACCATCAAACAGCTGTCATGTGCTCCATGTTGGCCGGATGAGATGAGGTCATTATTACAAACAGACAGAGTAACAGTGACATCACCAGCAGTCACAGGAAGAGAGAAACAGCTAGAAACAATCCTGAAATTCTTCATGAACACAAAGTCTTTTGGTCGATTTTGGGCCATCCCTCTTTCCCTCTGTGTTTCAACCGAGTACATGGATTTGCAAATTAGACCCGAATATAGAAAGCCCACAATTCTTGGTATTGTTCGGGATGGTGGAAACGAAATGGGCTCTTAGATGCCTTGACTTCAGCTGTCAAATGGGAGAACAGGTTCTCTCTCTTGGGGGTTTAACTTAAGGGCAAGTCATGGAAGATGAAAGCGTGTCACCGCCAGGGTGGAACAGCGGCAGAGAGGGAGGGACAGGCTCTCCTGGTGGGGGGCAGGAGGCGACTCTAGCTTTAATGTAAATCCTTTCTGTCCCAGGTCCCAGGACCCAGGAAAGGAGCCCCTTGAGTGCTGACTGGAGGGAGAAATGAGAACATGCCTTACAGGTGAAGCCTCCACGTGCAGACTCACTGGAATTCACCTGCCCTCTTCCCAAAGGTTCTTCTTTCCCTGTGCCCAAAATCCGAAGAACTCCTATGTTCCCCCTGGGGCTGTGAACAGTCTCTTGGGTGAGGTTTTTTTGGTTGTGGTTGTCTCTATTACTGTCTTCCAACTCAACACAGGCATTTCCAAAAGGTAGTCTCTGCTCACCAGAGGTGTCATTTTTTTAAAGTGTTTATTTAATTTTTGAGAGACAGAGAGAGACAGAGCATGAATGGGAGAGTGGCAGAGAGAGAGAGGGAGACACAGAATCCAAAGCAGGCTCCAGGCTCCACGCTGTCAGTACAGACCCCAACACGGGGCTCAAACCCACAGACTGAGATCATGACCTGAGCCGAAGTTGGTGCTCAACTGACTGAGCCACCCGGGCTCCCCCAGAGGAGTCATTCTTTATTGAACCCCTCATTCTTCCTGCATTAAAAACAACAACAACAACAACAACAACTATCCTTTCTCCTGCTGGAAATATTCCTGGTCCAATGAGTAGGCAATAAATGGTCTACTCGATGTCACACCCCGGAGAATCCCACTATATCAATCTTCGATATGTGCCCTGGGATGAAATCAGGACCTTCTCCTTCTTCCTGGGAATTTCCTGGGAATTGGGCAGCAGCCTTTACTCTTCTCTCTTCTTTATGTACGTCCTTCCAGGGCCCCGGGCTCAGCCTCCAGTCCCCAATGTCCCCTTTCTGATCCCTTCCGGGAGATCAGCGGTTCCCATGCAGGAAGGCATCCCTGCTTTCGTTCTGGAGGGTTGGACAAAGGCAGACTTTTAGAGCTGGAAGCGCTCTTAGAAAGATATTATCTAATAATGCTTCCTTACTTTTACACGGAGCTGGAGACACAAAGCAATTTGTAAGTTCACATCCAGTTAGGGCCAGAGCGAGAATCAATTCTCAGCCTCCCGGTGTCTAAGTCAGAATTCTTTCCACTGGATGATTCACTCATTCCCCAAGAGGGATTCCCCAAATGGTAAGTATTACCTCCGGGGAGCCGAAAGGGGGTTCATATAATATATATGTGGTCAGCAAAATGTGGGGCAGCTTTGAAGCAGCTAAAAACAGATTGGAAAGGAAGTACCTCATTATCTGCAAAATTGAATTTATTGGAGGAAGTATCATTTATATCCACAACCCAGATTCAAGATTAATCTAATATAAACAAGTAATGGAGAATTAACTCTTCTACTGTTATTCTTGAGAATATGCATAACTGCTTCCTCCTTCTTGATAATGGATGAGATTATTTTGTAACTGTTTCTGACAGCCCCACTATTTCAAGAAAAAATAAGCGGTTTCTTGAGGTTGACATTCCTCAACTGATTATTTTCTGTTTAATCCTTAAATACATGTTAATAATTTGTGTACTTAAAAAATTATACTTATGTCTCATCTACTTTTTTTCTGGTTTGGGGATAACTGCATTAACCCAAGCGGTCATGAGGGATAGTAGCCTAGGGGAACCCCCAGGGGACATGGAGTTTTTCAAGAGCAGGGACTACATGTAATCCATCTCTAGATTATCATTGCCCCTCCCTATACAAATTGCTATTTTTTAATGTTAAACATCATGCAAACCAAAACATTCCCGAAGGTCTATGAAATTTCATGTGCATCGTTAGGGTCATTTCATTTCACGGTCTCTTAGTCTTTGGTCACTCGGCACCAGATGGAGCGTGTGGACCCTCTGCAGGCGTCCATGCAGGGCCAGTGACCCCAGGGATGGGGGAACTGGAATCCTAGCTGAGCTGCCTCGTTTCCTGTTCTGGACGCCCCAGATTCCTAAGAAGGAGGGCTTTGCTGCTATTTCTTCCCAGCCACACATATGGTATTGTGTTGATTGGACACTTCCCAGGAGATTGGAAAGCCAGGCTTCATCTAAAGGGTGTGCGAGGGTAAGTGACAGGAAGGTCATGGTCAGGCATCCACGTCCCTCCAGCGAGGTCTTTTTCGGGCAGCTGTTGCCTTGTGGGCTCCGAATGCTCAGGCAGGGTCGCTGACCAAAAGTCTGGTCTCTTCCCCAGTCCTCATGGGGGAGAGGGGATGCTATCCGCTGCAATATCTCCTTCTCCCCAGGTAGATATTTCTACCCTCTCTTGCTTCATAACCACTTTTTGGCAATGACATTGGAGAGCAGTAACTGATTTAAAGGGGCATCTCTCTTGGCGGCTCAGAGAAAGTTGAGCGAGAGTCCAGTAGAAGCAGAAAACTAGGCTGTTCTCCTTTCTGGATAAACTCTAAGGCAGTTCAGGGATGTGAAGGTGTTAAGTGCCACTTGGAAGCTGGGGCAAAACTAGGTTCAAACGCCAGATTTGTCAGTGCTGTGTGACCTCAGACAAATTCCAAAATCTCTCTGAGCCCAGTTTCCTTATCTGACAAATGGGGAAAGTAATAATACATACATCACAAGGTGGCTACGAAGAATCAGTGATAAAGAATGTAAAGTGCCTCAGTAAACACAAACTATTCTGATAGTTAGGTTTTGTGATCTGAAGTGTGACCCAATTCAGTCTCCCTTATTTTTCGGATAAACAAAGACATGCCTCTTATGTTCCGATGGCCACACAACTATGAATAACAATAGACAATAATCGCTCTTTGGCTTCCTGAAACTCAGTTCAATGCTTTTTTACTTTGTACTTTAGTCAAGACTGCCATGTGCCGTCCCCAGATCTTGAAAAAAACCATCAAGTGAAAAGAAAATGCATGTTTTGAAATATTTCTGGCAGAATCTTGTTTTACTTGCTGCCTAGCGCTTTGGACGGCATTCTTTATAACACCAGATTATATGCAAGTAAGTGCTCGATCAATAATTGTTGACTAACCGAAAAGGGCAAATGTTACAGTTGATGGTTGGACAAAAGTTAGCATTAAATACAGCCCATTGTTACCCCTGAAACAGACACAGTTAAAGATAGCAAGTCTTAAAAGCCGACATTTTAATTTATTTTTACCTTAAGTATTTTTCGAAGAAAAACAAGATCAGAAAACAAATTTTTAAGCCAGGAGAGTGACAGTCAAACTGTATCAACTTGTTTGTGAGACTAACCTATAAACTCTGCCTACAGATAGGGTCATGGGGTTAAAGGTCACAAAGAAGGCAGATTGCGTGGCCTGATTGGCCACCATATTGTTTACGGCTTGGAATCGGATCCCTTCTGCTCCTGCTGTAAAGCACAGCTTCTTACCAGTTACTCAGTCCAAAGTTTACTTCCGATTCCACCCTTCACAGACAAGTGCTGAGCCCATCAAGTTTTATGACGGTCAATACATCTCCCTTCCGGAAGCAACTGGTCACAGCCATTTCCAACACAAAGCTCCTGGGGCCACCCTTTCTTCTTTTTATGGTCTGTTTCCAGACACTCGGTGACCCATAAAGTTAACTTACAACCAAGTCACAGCCATGACCAGAGCTATTGCTCTCTGTGGCTACCCCTAAAGTACCCGAGCTTCCCAGGCAGGGCCCTGTTGCCTTTTCCCAGGACACGCATGCTTGGAGGCAATGAATCATATTATCTGTCCCCGGTGGGGTCAATCCTTTGGGTCCAGTCCCAGGTCCTGGGTCCTTAACCCAGACTGTTTCCTTTGAACATTCCCCAAACTCTGGGATTTCCTGGTCTGCCCTCGCAAATGCCTCGCTGCATTTAATGCCTGGCAGAACCCTTATTAATGGAGGTGTGGCTCCTGGTTGAGTGTAACCTCAAGGCGTGCATGGGCTCCTGCCACCTGTGCACACACAAGGGTTCAGTTGCTATTGCTAGCTTGACATCCTGGGGTGTCATTTACAACCTAATTTGTCTTCCTCCCCTCCCCTTCGTCTCTCAGTAGGATGAGTCTATGTATTTGAAGCGTGTGTGATGGTAAGACTTGGCATGTAGACAGCTTGTAATTGGAGTGATTTAACTTAAAAAACCCATGAGGGTCCAGGGTCCAGAAGTGATCCTGTGCAAACAAGTGATCCGTTGCTCAGCCTCCTAATTGTATACCTTTGGGTAGGTTTGGAACGGTTCCTTGACATGACGAAGGTTGCAAAGCTAGTTAAAGACAGGGCCGGGGTTAGAACTTAGGTCTACTCACACCCCGTCTGGTGTTTTTCTTATTATGCAACACTGGGTCCCATCAAAATATAATGTTTTAGGACAGATAGAATGGCTTCACAAACGGAGAGAGGAATGACATGTAGTTTGATTTTGTGAAGCTGGGGCCTGTCTCCTACAACATATTAATACACGGAGGAAGAAGATAGGGGTTAAATCTCCTAGAAACACTCAGAGCATTTTGGTTATAATATTTTGATTTACAGTATTTTAGAACTGGAATTTACTTATATATTTTATTTTTTTTACTTAAAGAGAGTGAGTGAGAGAGAGCACAGCAGGGGAGGAGCAGAGGGAAGGAGAGACAGAATCCCACGGAGGCTCCTCGTTATCAGCACACAGCCCAGTGTGAGGCTCGTACTTACACTCGGTGAGATCACCGAGATCGAGACCTGAGTGAGACCAAGAGTCGGACGCTTAACCTCCGGCACCACCCAGGCTCCCCAGAACCGGAAGATACCTTGAAATAATCATCTAGCACCGTGAGTTTCACACTGGAGGACCCCCCACCCCCCGAGGGCCTTCTGTGGAATAGAGGAGGAGAATAGGCATGACCCAGAGGCGCTAGGGCACGTCTGATTTCACCTGCTTCACCAAAGGTTGAGATTTTAAAAAAAATTTTTTCTAACGTTCATTTTTGAGAGACAGAGTGTGAGCGGGTTAGAGAGAGAGGGAGACACAGAATCCGAAGCAGGCTCCAGGCTCTGAGCTGTCCGCACAGACCCTGATGTGGGGCTGGAACTCATGAGCTGTGAGGTCATGACCTGAGCCAAAGTCAGATGCTCAACCGACTGAGCCACCCAGGCGCCCCCAAAAGTTGGGATTTTATGTTACATTGTATTTTAAGGAGGGACTCCACTTCTAAAGATAGTTCTGCAAACCCTAAATCTAGGTCAACCCCTTAATTTACAGATAAGAAAACTGAGGCCTTGGATCTTCCCAGCAGAGCACGAATCATCCTTTTACTAGGGAGGAGGGAACCAAGATTCAGTTCCTAAGAGATTTGTAGAAAGTTACAAATTTGATCAAGCAGCAACGCCAGGGTTAGAACCAGACATAGGGTTTTTATTCCCAGCCTGTGACTTTTCCCATCATGTCACGTTATGTAGTAATGTTAAACACGTGGGCAACCTTAGCTGCTCCACGGTCAAGGAGTCCCCAAAAGAACCAACACTGAAAGGGAGGAGGTCGGGGGAGCAGAGTAAGAGGAGCAACAATCAGCGAGTGTGGGGTGGAAGATGTACTCTCGGACTATGGAAACACTATGGACCCGTCTCATTTCCTTTCTTCACGAGTCCATTTCATTACGCAAGTTCCTCGCCCCAAGGCTGACATGCCCAGACCTAAGGAAATATTTGTTGAATTCTCATACCATCATCAGAACCCTTTTCTGGTCAAGCTCTCAGGTATGATATGCGTACGAATCGAAGACTGTATCAAATTTGCATAAACAGAACCATCAGGGATAGCTGATTCTTTTCCACGCCAAGTGCACGTGACTGTTTGTTGAGTGAATCAACGAACTCAGCGGGCCAGGGTGCAATAAGAGAAGAAACTATGACTCAGAGCGGATCACCATCTCGACGCTGCCCTGGCGAGTCCCCAGGGTGTCTGGGCACCAGGCAGTTTCCCAGTGGCAGCTGGCACCACCGATCTCCGTTCCTGACAGAGGGAAGTACATCTTGCCCATAAGCTGCTGGGCAGATGTTCAATTGCCCTCTGGGGGTAGCCTGACCCTGGATGAGCTTAAATAGAAACAAATAAAACTTGGAATCAGAAGGTTCTTATTATATCTTACCCAAAGCGGTTAGCATTTGTAGTAGTCTATCAAAGAGGACTGTGCAGCATCTTTCCCTAGGGAACTTTAAGAAGAGGGTGGCCAGATCCTGCAGGGTTTGAGATTTTTTTTTTTGTCTTTATAATAACAACACAACACTATTATGGTTTTTGGTCTTTCAAAGTGCCCTGAGGCAGGGCAAGGGGTTGGGTGCCCTTCTGAGGTTATATGGTCCTTGGATTCATTTCAGAGGAAACCCCGAAGCCAACTCCCAAACAGCAAAAAGGAGCAAGAGAGCTTCTAGAAGATCATAAGGCCATAGACGAGGGAGAACAAGGGAAAATGCCCTATTAGCGGGATGAAATGAGCCTGACCATGAAACTGGAAGTGTGAGAATCTGCTGGGACACTACGTTTGCCTCTGATGGCCCCGACTTTGTCCACGTCCCGGGATCGACCCCCCGCATTTTATGTTGTGGTCTCTGTGTCCCGGGTGGGCTGGTTGATGTCAACACGGTGGGATGACCGTAAAAGTCGCCGGACGCACTCTTGGATGTGGTTTTTTCCACTTACAGTAATTAGAACCAACTACGAAGCTGCTTCTTTCTTTTGACCCAATTCCTGCCTTTCCTCTGTTCTGGCCTCTCTGGTCTCAGACTCGCGCCC
>PJEM01000208.1:261118-424780 GCA_004023845.1 Helogale parvula
GGGGAAGCTCTGGACCCAGGCTCAGGGCAGGGTCCCCGCCTGCTGTCCCTCGGCTGCCCACCCCGCCGCCGCCCACTGTCCTTCGGGGTCACTGCTTTGCAGCGTGCCAGTGGGCACGTCCTATTTTAAAGCACCTCTGCTATTTTTATCCCTTGCCCGCCCCCTCCGCGGCCAGGGGCTCCCCGTCCAGGAGAAACACCCAAGCGCCGCTCCTTATCCGACCGGCGCGGCCCGGACTCAGGGATGCCGCCCCGCCCGGCCCCTCTGGCGGGAGGCTAGCGCACGCACGGGCCTGACTCGCGCTCCCATTGGCTGCTGCCTGTTGCTAACCCACGTGACCTGCGCCGGCGCGCCCCGCCCCCGAGCCCCGCCCCCGCGGGCTCCGGCTCGGCGGCGCGTTCCTGCGGGCGGCGCGGGGCTGCCTGCGCTCGGCCGCCCGACCAGCGGACTGCGCCCCCCGCGCGGCGCCCGAGCGGCCTGCGGCGCCCACAAGGTGGCAGTGCCGCGCTGCTTGTGCCCTGGCCGCGTCCGCGGGAACCGTCGGTGCCCGTGCGTCCCTCCTGCAAAAGTTTTCAGGAATGCAAACGCGATGGGTCCTGGGGCTCTCCCGGGGCCGGTTGGTCCGCAGCCCTCCGGTTTCGGGATGTCTCGGGGGCGGCAGGGAGGGGGGTGACCTGATCTGCGAGGCCCCATCTTCTTTGTCCCCAGCTCTGAGAATCGGGATCTAGGGCCTGTAATTGCAGCAGGGCTGCCCATATTTTCAGGAGTGTTTCATTTTTCTGCTGTAGGGCCCGTACACGGAGAATTGATTCTTAGAAAGACAAACACCCCGACAATTATTCTTTGTTCCTCTTCTTGAGAGCCTCCCTCACCAGAGAGCGATCTGCAGTCTCCCTTTGCGTTCGCGAGAAGACCTAAATCACCAGCATTTCGGAGGAGTCCAGGGATCCTGACCTGCTTAGGAAGAGGGCGACACGGGGAGCCTCCCCCTCTGCAGCTGTCCCCGGATGCCCTTAATTCGCTGTCCTCGGAAAGATAAGCTCTCGCGACCTCGATTGACCCCGCCGCAGGCACCCGGCGTCCTCATTTAGTGTGCGAGGCGAGGGTCGACTTTTGTCTGTGCTCACTGGCTATTTTGTTCTTCCTTCACTTCTTTCCTTGGTCTGTGGCTGGTCTTCTGTCCCCTCCTGCAGTCTCAGCCCCCCTTCCCTCCTCCCCCCTGCACGTTTGCATCTCTCCTTTTTCACTTTATTTTTTATTTATTTTTGAGAAAGAGATAGTCAGTGTGAGCAGGGGAGGGTCAGAGAGAGAGACACACAGAATCTGAAGCAGACTCCAGGTTCTGAGCTGTCAGCACAGAGCCCGATGCAGACTCGAACCCACAAACCGTGGGATCATGACCTGAGCCGAAGTCGGTTGCTTAACCGACTGAGCGCCATCCAGGCGCCCCTTTCTCCTTTTTCACTTTAAACAAGAGGTTCTGAGGGCGCTCTGGGTCCATTGACCTGGAAAAGAGGCAGGTCTGAGAAAGAAGTGCAAGACAGCAGTCACTGGGGCCGAAGTCGCCTACTGTAGGCAGTTTTCCCTGTCTGCACCATGGAGACCCAAATTCCATTCCCTGGCAGTCAAGCCCTTCCCGTTGGGCAAGCTACGATGCCCTCCAGGCAGTTTCCCAGCATGCAGCTCGCGTGCTTCAACTTAGCGTTGATCCTCTGATAGCAGGACGCCGAGGGGACTCTGCTCGCACCTGCTGGGGTTTCTGCCGAGACTCCGACACACGACTGCGTGTGCCCAATAATGCCGCTCACATCCTCCGGTGAGGCTTGGACCACTCTATGGGATTGCTCAGGGAGCAGGAGGCTGAGGACGCAGGAGAGGCCAGCGGTGAGCAATTGTTGAAGAAAGGTGTGCACCTGTCGTGTTTTCTGCCCAGGTTCAGTGAGGAGGGCCTCAGAGAACTGCCTGAGGGTCATGACAGGTGTCTCCTGGAGTCTGGCAGGCACAGGGACCCATATGACCTCAGAGAAGACAGAGCTGTTTGCAGGTGGAGAGAAGGTATTTGGAACAGCCTCTCTGCACCCAAGAGCTAGCAAGGCAAACATTCCCTATGGAGTCTTCCTGTTGGCGAAAAGGACCTGCTTCTCCAGGTGGGGGAGGGGGCAAGGTGAACAGCACCAAGGAAGGCCTGTGGGCACAGTGGGAGTGGCCAGCTGGCAGAGGCCATCGGTGGAAGGAAGCCTCCGGTGACAGGAGACAAGCCGCCACAGTGCCCCACGAGAGAAAGAACGGACATCTGCACCCCTGTCACCAGCCCCTGGTCACAGTTGAGCTCTCCTTGAAGAGCTTTGTTCGTCAGGAGGCCGGAGCCTCCAGTTAGCGGTTGGACAATCCAAGAAGGAACAGACACTGGTCGCGTTTCCCTCCGGACCACAAGTTCCCGACCCCAAGCCAGTCTCCATCCAGTTGGAGAGAAGCACTGATTTAGATGTGATGGTCAACTTTTTGCTTTTGATTGGAGTGAGCTTTTTAATACCTAAAAATCGAGGCGATTCATGAGCACCCAAGATTGGCCGGGTCAGCTGGTGGGTGAGATTTCTCTCGGTGGTGGAGAATAATCACGCGGACAACGGCGGACATTTACATCATATTTAGTGTTCGGTGTTTGTCACCATCCCAAAGTCATTTGGGGTCCAGTTGAAAAGCCAGTGATCATGCTAAGAGAAACTATTTTCGGTAAAGGGAAACAGGGGACACTCACTGAATGAGGCTGGTTTTCTTTTGTGGTGTAAAAGCTGGATCTAAATGTAATTCCCAAAGAGGAAATTCTCCCAAAAGGTGCGTCATGGCAGTCCTACTAGAAAGCATGTATTCTAAGGGATATGGGCAGCAAATGTATACATTGGAAATATCTATTTTTAAATATATATGTATTTTTAAATCATGCTCATCACTTTATACTCATTTCATTTATATTCTTTCTGTATGACTGGATTATAAAATGTGAGGAAAGAGGTTATCTTTTACTTCTTTATTTACCCTTTCACACCAAGCACGTCTCTTAGTGATGTGCACAGAGTAAGTGCAAAATAAGCGTGTCGGTGTTGGAGGAACTTTCTAGTTGAGTAGAGTGAAGAGGGGAGTCCAGGCTGCGTAGTGAGCTGGGAGCCAGGTTGAAGAAGAGGTACACTGGAAGAGAACACGAGAAATACTTGGCCTACTTGCATAGAGCGTCTCCTGGGGTAGAGTGTATTTAGTGGAATCACCGGAGATATAATTAGAAAGGGATGTTTTATGGGCAGATTAGATCTTTACCTTCTAGGTCAGTGGCTGCTAATTTTTTTTTTTGTCATTAGAGATTTTCATTATCATTTTCCCCTGCTCCCCCACTCTAAAGGCCCCCCAAACAGAAACACGGGATATAGAACAGATCAAGGTAAAAGACCTCTGGCTGAAGATTGGAGGAGGGGGCGGGGGCTGTGTCCTCTAGCGTGGTCCTTTGTACATGAAGCTCCGTCTGCGGGGTCCCAGAGCTGGTGCCAAGCAGTGGAACCACTAGTGTAGACACCAGGGAACTCCTGGACAGCGTGTCCCTTTTCCAGCTCTACAGAAATGTGGCTTCTAGGTTCCTGACCCTTCCAGGTCTGCTCCTCACATCAAACCTCTTCTCTTCCCAGGGACCATTGTGGCGCCCTGCCTCTGGCAGGTACCTGCCCAACAGTCACTGCCCTTTCTTTCTTGCTAATGGGATCCAAGTTTAATCTGGGCAGCTGTGTACTCAGTGATGCTGATGAATCATGATTGATTGAAGGCAGGGATTGGCCAGATCCAGCTGCCAACCCTTTTAGTAAAGTTTTATTGGAACACAGACACTCAGCTCTTTACCTCTTGTCTGTGGCCCTTCTCGTGCTACAACAGCAGAGCTGAGTAGTTGTGGCAGACTGTATGGCTTGCAAAGATGAAATTATTTGCTCTCTGGCCTCTTACAGAAAAAAAAAATTGGCAGGCGACTGTGGCAATCCCATTCTCCTTTGCCAGCATTAGGGACAGTCATATAATCACTTCAGACCAACAACATGTGAAGTGTGTTAGAAGGATCTGAAAAAAGGTTTTCTTCCTGATAAGAGAGAGGAACGTGAAGAAAAAGTTCTTTTGTCGTCCTCTTCCCTTTCATTCCATCACGGGAAGATGTGATGTCTGGAGCTGCGGCAGCCGTGTTATAATCATGAGAAATAACAGATGAGCCTGATTTCTTGATGGTGTCATTACACCACCAAGCCTACCTTAGGACCATCTAGTTTCAGGCTTCTTGTGAAGCAAACAATAAAAATCCCTGTGGTTTAATCAACTCTTTGTTGCGTTTTTGTTACATGCTGCTAAATGTAGAATAACTAGAGCTTAACAGCAAAAGTCGGAGTGTTTTTGTGGCATTTGTGCATCAGAGTGGAATATTGCAAATCTAGAGGATGCTGATAGTGACAGCTAACAATTATTGAAATCTTGCAGCATGCCAGTTACATTCATTTTCTCATTATTACGAAACCCTATGGAGACACTTCTGTTATTATCTCCATTTACAGATAATGAAAGGGAGCTTCAGAGAAGTGTAATGATTTGCTCAATGTCACACAGGTAGGTGGCAGAGTTCAAATTGACACCCTGGGCTGCTTGACTTTAAAACTCAAGCTGTAGAAGACGCCTGGGTGGCTCAGTTGGTTGAGCATCTGACTTCGGCTCAGGTTATGATCTCACGGTTTGTGGGTTTGAGCCCTGTGTTCGGCTCTGTGCTGACAGCCCAGAGCCTGGAGCCTGCTTCAGATTCTACCTCCCTCTCTCTCTGACCCTACCCTGCTTGCGCTGTCTCTCTCGGTCTCTCAAAAATAAATAAAAAACATTAAAATTTTTTTTTAAAAACCCTGAAGCTGTTAACCATGAGTTAACCATTTCTTTCTTTTTTTTCTTTCTAATTTTAGGTTTATTCATTTATTTTTTTGAGAGGAAGAGGGGCAGAGAGAGGGAGACAGAGGATCGGAAGCAGGCTCTGCCCTGATGGTGGAGAGCCCCACTTGGGGCTTGAACCCACGAACCGTGAGATCATGACCTGAGCTGAGGTTTGAAACTCAACTGACTGAGCCACCCAGGTGCCCCTATGCTGCCGTTTCTACCCACAGACCTGAGTTCATGTTTCATCTTGACCGCTTAGCAGGCAATGTACTTGACTTTCTTGAGCCTCAGTTTCTCTATAATAATGTGAAGATAAAGCCTTCCTCAAAGAGATAATGTTCCTGCTACAGTGCCTGAGACGTGGTGTTTTATGGTGTTCGTGTATGTGCTTGGTTCTCTGGGGGTGGGCAGTTGGCAGGAAGTGAGCTGTGGGGGTGATCCAGGAGCAGCAGGTAGACTCAGGTGAGCAGAGGAAGACACACCGCTTCCAGAAAAATTATAGGAGGCTGGCCTAGTGCCCGGAGTGGGGTTCAGTGAGGGGAGCCGGGACCCTCACTCCCCGGGACTGCACCCAGTGACCTCATGGTTAGCCCTGGTGCAAGAGGACTTTCTAGTCCTGTCTTGGGGTGCTTTGAAAAACTGTACGGATTGAAACAAAAAGGTCAGGTGGCTCCCCTTTGTGTAAAACAGAGCCCGTGTGCAAGAGCGGGTGTTTTTCACAGTGTGGGTCTCTGGGGCCGTTGGCCATTAGGACATTGGCATTTTTCTTAGCGTCATGAGGCCGTTGGCCCACAAAGGGTGGAAGCCTGAAGACTCAGAGCAGAGATCAGCATTACCTTCATGGTTATGGGCGCTCCTGGAACAATTTCCTCTCTGAGCATGACCATACAGTTTTTTAAAAAAATTTTTTAATGTTTATTTTTGAAAGAGAAAGTAAGCTCAAGTGGGGGAGAGGTAGAGAGAGAGGGAGACACAGAATCTGAAGCAGGCTCCAGGCTCTGAGCTAACTGTCAGCACAGAGCCGGATGCGGGGCTCAAACTCACAGACAGTGAGATCATGACCGGAGCCCAAGCCGGACGCTTAACCGACGGAGCCACCCAGGTGCCCCACGACCGTACGGTTTTTAATGGCAAAAAGGAGAATCAAGACCAGAGCGCCGCAAGCCCTTATGGGAAATATATGAGATTTAGAGTTTAAAAACCAGATTTAATTGTTAGGACTATTTTTAAAAGAGACAAAAGGAGAGCAAGAAAAACGACCCCAATGGCTTGTTACGTAACGTCCAGATGTTTGGCATCAAACGGGCCAGAGGAGGGAGCGACTTTTTCACTGCTCATCTGCTTGCTTTGGCCTCACTATAGACACAGGGAAAGAGAGGGTTATGTAAGAGGCTCGTGGAGTGGCCCCGTCCTTGCTCTCAACCTGCCCTTCAGGGGACCTGGGAGTGTTCAGCTGCATTTTTAAGCTCAGACGTGGCAGATTTTTAATGAACGCATTCCTTAGACCCAGCATGGGCTCGAGAAGCTTCTGGAAATCATTTAATGATGGCTCCAGGTAGACAAAGCAGTGGGTGACCGAGATTTTCCCCCTCTCATCCAGATGTCTTCAGGCTCCAGGTAGCCGTGCGGTTGTTTCATTATAAATATACTAATCTAACGTAATATTAAAATATGCTGGTGGGCTTGTAAAAAGCGACGGCGGCCCTTCAGAGTGATAGATAGATGTCCGCATTTCGGCTTCTTTTGTTTGTCGGCGTGTATGTTTGTTCTTGCCAGAAATGCCAGCAAAGGGCACCCATCTCTGTGCCGCTAGAATACGAAAACCAAGACCTGATTAGCGTAAGCATTTGTTGAAAAAGCATTTTCACTGCACACTAATCTCTACATATCCTGTGGGGAAATCCTTTCAATCCTATACCTGATAAACAAATCTGGCAAGTGAATAAACACTCTGGAAGGCTCTCACTGATATATAATTCCACCTGTTAACGTGCGGTCTGCCGGCCCCGTGCATGGGGCTCACCTAGAACAAAGCCTGCCCAGGAAAAGACATGTGTGCCGAGACCCTGCCCGGCAACCAGCACTTGACTCTAACCTTTCATAGGAATTGAGGGGGTATTTAGGGCTGATGTGGACGTCCTGGATTGTGGTTGTTATTATTTGGTGCTTTTGTTGTGCTTGAATACTCCACAAGGCATTGTATAATTCCACGGATCAGAAATACCGTGCTCCGTTTCCTTCTGGCTTTCCACTTAGGGCAAGGGTAGGGGTCCTGATGCGGCCACAAAAATCCTTTTGAAAAGTTAGAATTGAGTCTCAGTGCCAATACTCTCACCTTTGAGGCTCATGCCGTCTCCCCAGCCACCCGCAGGGGTCTTGGAAGGCCATTCCGCTACAGTTTGTGCATAAATCCGTTAGAGTGATTTTCCTATAGGTTCCCCAGGGCACGGGTGATACCTTTTCATCTTAGTAAAGAGCGGTGTCTGGTGCTTTCGTTATTAACGAATGATTTGTTAGCCGTTAATGAATGCTGAATGAACGAACTTTGTGTTCTGTGTGAGTTTGTGTGTCTGTGTGTGTGAGACTTTGCCAGAGAAACACAAGTAGGTCCTGTTTAATTGGGGATTCATTTAAAAATGAATTAGGAAAGTTCTCTGTGAAGTTCTCGATAGGACCCTAGAAGATGACACAGGCTCTGCTGGCCAAATGTAGTCACCAGGCACACGATAGCAGCACCGTCCCCAGAAGTGCCTGGTGTGGGGCACCTAGGTGGCTCAGTTGGTTAAATGTCTGCCTTCAGCTCAGGTCATGATCTCACCGTTCGTGGGTTCCCCTGCATTGGGCTCTGTGCTGACAGCTCGGAGCCTGGAGCCTGCTTCCGATTCTATGTCTCCCTCTCTCTCTGCCCCTCCCTGCTCATGCTTTGTTTCTCTGTATCTCAAAAATAAATAAAACATAAAAAAAAATAAAAAAAAAGAGAAGTGCCTGGTGTATCTGAAAGATGATGCTACAAAGGGTACTTCCTAAACGTATACCCCAGTGTCTGGACGGACCCATGCTCACAATGAGAATTCGTTTATACGCCCCGAGGACTCAGGTTTACTGCTCAACGTGCGTTGTCAGTCACCCATGCATGATGTTGAAACAGGCTTCTGGATGATACTAGTAGAAGAATCAGACTGACTGACATCTCAGCAACAAAAGGACTTCTATCCGTTTTCTGTCGTTGCGTAACAGGGTACCCGCCACAGTTAATGATTTAATACGCCGAACATTTATTGTCTCACAGTTTCTGAGGGTTAGGAATCCAGGCATGGCTTCGCTGGGTGGTCTCTCATCTCTCATGACGCTGCAGTTGGGATGTCAACAGGGGATGCGGTTCATCGGGAGGTTTGACTGGGGGCTGGAAGGTCTGCTTTCAAGATGGTGCCCTCACGGGGCTGGCAGAGGCCTCAGGTCCTCACTGCATGGGTCTCTCCATGGGCTGTTTGTCCTCACAATGTGGCCATTCATTTTCTCCAGAGTGAGTGATCCAAGAGAAGGACCTTTACGATTTAGGCTCTAAACTTGCACACCATCACTTTGGTTTTATTCTGTTCATTAAAAGCAAGTCCCTAAATCTAGCTAATACTTGAGAGGAGGAAAATTAGGCTCCACTTCTTGAAGGAAGGAGCATCAGAGACTTTGCGGACTTATTTAAATCCATCACAGAGCCGTGGTTTTGATGTGCCTGGTATGTTTTGTGCAGTAGCTGGCCTCTCCAGATGTAGTGTTGTGTATGCGAATCTTGCTTATATCTGACAGGAGTCCATATCAGGTTGTCTGATACAAGAAAATCAGGACGCGTGGTTCTGACTGTTTGACCTGGTATCTTCACTTTGAAATTATTTCTATTTCTCTCCTTTCTATTTCTCTCTCAGCCTTTCACTGAAATCCATTTGGCCATCTCTCTTTTCTTTTTAAGATTTTTAATGTTTATTTATTTTTGAGAGAGAGAGACACAGAGTGTGAGCAGGGGAGGGGCAGAGAAAGAGGGCGACACAGAATCCGAAGCAGGTTCCAGGCTCCGAGCTGTCAGCACAGAGCCCGTCTGGGGGCTTGAACCCACGGACTGTGCAATCATGACCTGAGCCGAAGTTGGCTGCTTAACTGACTGAGCCACCCAGGTGCCCCTTGGCCATCTCTTTAAAGTACAATAACACTCACTATAAGTCATGCTTAAGTGTTCTTTACATTCATTAAATTCTCACAACTACCCTATGGGCTAGGTGTTCTTATCATCATTCTTATTTTACAGATGGAGATCCTGGGGGTGATGGAATTTGCCCAAAGTCACCCAGCCAGTAAGTGGCATCACTGGGATTTGAACCAGGCGGTCTTGCCCCAGACTCTGGGTTCTTATTTTCTCCCCTGTGTTAGACTGCCTCATCCTTCAGCTGGAATGATGGCCTTCACCCAAGACGCTCACGCTGTTATATGGATGTTGTACGGCTTCTGCTCTAAGTCAGGTCATGTTGAAGATACTCGGCCACACAGGAAGCGATTGACGTCTGGTATTTCCCACCACCACTGCCACCGAGCCCCAGTTGACACATCCCCCCAGCCACACCTCATTCTGAGTTCCGGAAACCATTCTGTTCTCTGCACCTTCGGGCCTGGAATTCACAACAGCTCCTTGTTCACGATGGGCTGAATAATGACACGCCCCCCCCAAAGATGTCCATCCTAATCCTCAGAAACATTGAAAATGGCAAAAAGGACTATGCAGATAAAATTAAGTTAAGGATCTTGATATGGGGCAATGATCCTCAGTTATCCAGAGGTACCCAATACGCAAGCGTTCTTAAGAGTGAGGATCTGAGCAGGACAGGGGTTGGCTTTGAGGATGAAGGAAGCAGCCATGAGCCAAGGAAAGTGGGAGCGTCCTCTAACAGCTGGAAAGGGGGAGCGAAAACACTTTCTCCCCTAGAGGCTCCAAAAAGGAGTGCCACCTGCTGAAATCTTGATTTCCGTTAAGGGAGAACCGTCTCCGACCTCAGTCTTCCAGAACTCTAAGATAACACATTTTTATCGTGGTAAGCTGAAAAAATAATTCTGCAATGATGATGAAGATCCACTTTGCTGTTTTTCACAAGACCCAGTGACAAAGAAACTCGGAAACTACACATCTAATTGGCTACCACCTTATTTGAGATAATACAATTGTACACCTTTAGCACATGCTTTAATTCCAGGCTGCAGGATACAAACTCTGCCTTCGAGAGACGCAGAAACTCCTTGGCAAGCAGAGATGGGCACAAAGGATTCGAGCAGCACGTCTTTATTTCAGGGCAAATGTGTGCGACGCTGATAACGAGCCCCGGGAAGGCGCGGAGCCAGGTGCCATCATCAAGGATGGCGGGAGCAGCTGGTCGTCTTCTGGAACTCCGCTGCCACCCTCTCACCACGTCTGGAAGGCCATTTGAAGCCAGAAGATACCCTGACCGATCCACAGTCTGTCTCCAGGCACACTGCTTCCCAGGAGGTAGGAAGTTCTCGACTTTTCTCATTGGCCCGTCTTTCAGTGATGGAGGGCATCTTAGGTGAGGTTCAAGGTCTCTGCTGTCTCCGTTTGTCTGTTTTATGCCCGCACCCTCTCCTCAGAGCCTGTGCCATCCTGCCAGTGCCTAGAATGGTCCAGAGATGCGAACTCGTGCTCCAAGCTCTGTACCGGAGGATTCTGACCGTCCGTGGCTCCTCTCAGCCCACTCCCTGGGTTCAGCACTCACCAGAGGCGAGAGTCCACAGGGTAACGAAGCTCTCTCTGTCCACTTGCACGACCTCCCCAACCTCACCCTCACCCACTCACTGGGTGAAGAGGGGAGAGTGGGATGGCGAGGGTGGACAAGGAAGCCACTCATCGGTCCCCTCCCCCGCCCCCCAAGCAGGTGCCAGGGTCTGCTGGCCTCTGAGAAAGGACCCAGCCGTGAGTTTGTGAGTGGGGTTAGGAGCATTTGAGAAGGCACGCCTGGGTATTCTGGTGCAGGAACCCTAAGAATTACTGCCAGGCCTCGGACATAATTAATACACTCACCAGTCAGAATCACATGCGCGGCTACACACGTACATCCCAGGGCACACAGCTCGACTATTTGTCACATTTTCCAGGAGGCTGCCCAGAGCCCCGTGCCTGCTGTGATTTTTGCTAGCTGATGGCACAGGTGTCTCACCACGTTAGTGGTGATCCTGTGTCTGGCTGTCACATAGCACTCTCCCAAAGAAATGTTTGTCTGTTTTTCCCAATATTTAGAGCTGCCTCCTGTGCTCCTTGCTACGTGGATATCAAAAATAAATGATTTCAACCCTGGTCTTTGAGTTATGTGTAGGGGCTAAGCTGTGAGTGTGCGTATTTCGTGAGGTCTTTCCACAGGGGCTGGTTTCCTGCTGTTCCTCTCTGATGCGGCATGATCTTTCTTTGGTTTCTCAGTACTGATGTGAGAAAGAGGATCTTATCCGTCTTGGTGGCGGTGTCTCATCCAGAATTTCTTTTTTGTTTAATTTTTTTTTACATTTATTTATTAATGAGAGACAGAGAATGAATGGGGTAGGGGCAGAGAGAGAAGGAGACACAGAATCTGGAGCAGACTCCAGGCTCCAAGTTATCAGCACAGAGCCCGATGCGGGGCCTGAACCCACAAACCGTGAGATTGTGACCTGAGCTGAAGTTGGTCACTCAACCAACTGAGCCTCCCAGGCACCCGTCATCCAGAATTTCTATCTCTATTGTAAGTGGGAAGGAGGCTATTCACACATACTATGAGCATACTGCGTCCTTACTAAAGTATTTTTTGATTTAGAGTGGAATTTTGTATAAGAGGTTTCCTTCTGGGACTCCAGCCCATGAGTTTTAGGGGATTACCTGAAGGATTTCATTAGAAGACCCAGTCACTTACCAATTGCTTTTCCAGGTAGGGACTCAAGTAATGTAAGGGGGCTACGGTATAACCAAGAAGTGAGAAGAAGGTTTCTGGAAGTTGTCAGTCGATCCTGCGGTGGGAGGGAGAGCCTGCTAGGTGGGATTGGGTCCACTAGGTAACATGGCCACTGCTTCTAGTCCTATGGTGAATTTTCTGCTCCCATGTTTTCTGATCTTGATGTAGCTTCCACAGGAGGCCACATGAGCTTCTGTCTAAGAGCTTGGGTCCTGGCGTTGGATGACTCCGGTTTGGAGCCCAGCCCCACTCTCTCCTGGCTGGGAGACCCCTGCCCAAGTGATCTGACATCTCCGAGTCTTGGTTTTATGATCCAGAAAATAACATTAGCAGTGCTGACCACCACCATCATAGTTTTCTCAAAGGTGTATTTTATTTTATTTTAAGTTTATTTATTTTGAGAGAGAGTGTGAGCAGCAGAGAGGCAGAGAAAGAGGGAGAGAGAATCCCAAGCAGGCTCCACGCTGACAGCACGGAGCCCGACATGAGGCTCCATCCCACAGACCGTGTCACAACCCCAGCTGAGATCATGAGTCGGACGCTTAACCGGCTAAGCCACCCAGGCACCCCTCAAAGGCTTATTTCCGAAATTCAGTCACATAATTCCTATGCAATATTTAGCCTCTGGCAAATGATAAGCAGCCAAAATTCTATCTTGTATTATTAGTAAGAGCAGTAGTAATGTTGTCATATTTTTGTGATGAATTAGAAGATTCGGTGTACACAAAATAGAGATAGCACTGATAATGGCAGCATTTTGAAAAGATGGATGAGACATCGTGAGCTTTGGGTAATGCTCGGGGACGAAGGGTTTGCTTTGTCCCTCACAGGCATTTCCGCTGTGTTTGGCTCTGTAGAGGTTTATTGGCAGCTACAGGAGGAAGAAGTCTTGGACCCTTCTTTGGTTTGCACATGCGCGTGTGCGTGTGTGTGTGTGCGCACATAAACACTGCATCCTGCTTCACATAGTACGCCACTGCAAAAGGTAGAAAGAGGCACTATGGCTGTGAATAAAAATGTCACAGAAAAAAAGAGATTTCCCTTCAACCCTTTCAAATGGACCCCGGCCCACCGAGGGGTCTTTTCTTCCCTCGAAAGCCAGCTAAAGGCATTGAGGCTAATCGTTTTTCAACACGCTTTTTTTTTTCCGTCTTCTGTTTGGATTGTTCTAAGCGTGGTCCCCAGGCATCTGGAAAATTAAATGAGAGAAATAAAATAATTCATCCTTTTCTCCCTCGGAGTGAGGACCTACAGAAATAAAGGGAACCAAGATACTTACAATAGGATCCCTGTAGGTTTTAGGGAACAAAGAGTGACAACAATCACGGATGGCTTGAAATAGCTACACTTTGGGGTAGGCCTATTATGCAAGAGAAATTATACCGGTGGTGTTCTCAGCCACGTAAAGGGAGACACGGTCGCCGCTCACCATCATGAAAAGGTTTGCCTTCTCATTGCAGATCTCTCCCTTCGGCCACAGAGACGGCACTTGGCGGCAAAGCGGAAGACAGCTGAATCGGGACATAGAAGTTGGGGAACAAAGAGGTGTGTTAATGAGAGTAATTGGAGTTAGCACCTCTGATTCGTGAGGTTTCCCATGTCACTGGTGGGGCCTCTTCAAAGAGAGGAGGCACCACGGTGATCTGCAGGCAGGGCTCAGGGAATATTCTGCCGGCGATCTTCTCTGCTCTATTGGCTGGCCCGAGCGGTGACACATGTGGACAGCTCAGAGCACGGCCCTCCTGGCCCCCTGTCTCCGGGGAACCCCAGCTGTTCAGACAGGGCCTCTTGCGCCGTGGAAGATAAAGCAGGTGAAGAATCAAGAATTTTCGAGGAAGAAGAAACTGTAATTGTGGTTCGACATAGGACAGGTTTTTCGTGGGTTTGGGACCCTGGAAGGAGACCAGAATGCGTGGGGGAGGGGCCACCCAAGGCCACGCCTCGCGGGCTGCGGGAAGGAGCTTGGATGTCTGTTGTAAGTGCGTTGGTAGATGGTGGAGGTCTCTCAGGCTGCGGAACTACAAATGATCCGATGGATATTCCCAGTTCGGAAGATCTCGAAGGAACTTGAAGGCATGCTCTGAAACAATAAGTTTTCTTTAAAAAAATTTTTTTAACATTTATTTATTTTTGAGAGACAGAGAGACAGAGCATGAGCAGGGGAGGGGCAGAGAGAGAGGGAGACACAGAATCTGAAGAAGTATCTAGGCTCTGAGCTGTCAGCACACAGCCAGATGCGGGACTCGAACCCACAGACTGTGAGGTCATGACCTGAACCGAAGTCAACTGCTTAACCGACTGAGTCACCCAGGCGCCCCTGAAATGATACATTTTCAATAGTCCTCATCAATATCCCACTCAGGATCTGGGAGGCAAGTTGGGATAATAGAGGCCAGGCCATTGCCCAAGGTCATCCAGTCTGCTGGAGGGCGCAGCAGATGAGCAATTTGGAATTTCTATCATTAGACTCACAATCTAACATTTTTGTTAAACTATATTTACAGCATGTAGACCCTAAAGTAGTTGTACATGAAGTGAGAAAAGTAAAGGATAGAAGGTGTGGGGTTATTGGGGCCCATTCTCACGTAAAGGGTGGCTTGACATTATTCATGGGATGCCTGTATTTGCCTCATGGGGTTAATATTAGTGTCTACAGAGAGCAGAAGGTAGTGATGTCTTTCTTTATCATCTTCTAGTTACCAATGGGTCTTCCTTCAAAACTGCACACTTTTCAGAAGGCTGGGGAATTCTTCCGTGTCCGCGGCTCCAGGTTCCATATTAAAGGAGAAGGTCACAAACGAAATCTCACCTTCAGGGATTTTCCTGGATTCGAAAATCCCAAAAGTGTAACTAAGCTGGAGAGAATTTAAAGAGCACTTGAGACTTTAAGAAGTCTTTCAAATGCCACTTAAGTGTTCTCTGGGTCCTTTAGACCCTGGGTCCCCATCCAACCATAGTGATTTGTCAGACAGCAAATAGACCCCCCTCCGTGGCTCCACCACCTCGTCAAAGCAAAAATGGGTACAATCTAGTGATATTCTTTATCAGTCCCCGTGAGTATATTTATGCTGTGGGAACAACCCCCAGGGCTCCGCGTCTTAACAAAAACAAAGCCGTTTCCTCCCCAAGTCAGTTTGCTGGCAACCTGGGCTCTGCTCTGTGCTGTTTGCATTCCAGAGTCTAGGCTGAAGCACATGACAGTGTCATGGCAGACGCAAAGAGCAATGAGGAGACCATGTGTTGGCTCTGGAAAGTTCTTGCAAAAACATCCCAGGCCACTTGAATTCACATCTTATCAACCAAAGCAAATCAAATGGTTGAACCCCAAGTTAGCAAGAAGGGAATAATTATTGTACCGCAGAAATGGCTCCGTAGGGAGGGGCACTGAACAGCATCAGCAAGGAATGAATGGAGAACCATGCCATGTTTGGCGTTTTGCATTTTTTTTTTACCCATTTTAAAGCAGAAACTCTCTAACAATTTTACACTGATAGAGCTGAAAACATCCAGATAGCATAATTCAGAATACAATTCGGTCCCTGAAAATGAGCATCATGTGCGTTGCTTTTGAAGGATAACTTTTGAAAGTCTGATATGAGCAGTTTAGAAGTGATTAAACAATTTTACGAGAAGAAAGAAACATTTAATAAAGTAGAGTTCTCAGTTCCAAATCCGATCTTGTACCAATCGCTCGAAAATTGGAGACTAACTGCTAGGACTTTAATTCAGAAAAAAAGAAAAGAAAAGAAAAAAGAAGAATCCTGTATTTCTTCTAGTTTAGGTGAATGGGATGTAAAGAATATGTCAGTAACATAATTTTAATCGACACTGTGTTCTATTTAAGAATATCTGTATTATGTGGTTAGCAATGGGGTATGAAGCTTTATTTTCACCAAGTAGAAAAAGAAAACGGGTCTTGTGAGTCAAGGAAAATATATGCCAACCATCAAATGCATGTCCCATCTAGTTGGGGGTCCCTTGCATTATTACAGGGTCCCCAACTGACCTCTTTGCTTCTGCCCTGGTTCCCCAGGCTATGCTCCCCCTACAAGAGCAGGCCTTCTAAAACTAAGAGTATTGCATGTTCTGCTCAGAATCTGCACCACAGCCTCTGAGACATCCAGCTCACTTTCTGTCGTCCCTGGGGTCCTATGTGACTGTCTTTCTGACCTCATCTCCTCCCACTCACCTCCATCCTCCCTCCAGGGCAGCCACACTGGGCTTGCTCTTCCTCTTTCTAAAGGCCCAAACCTCTGCTGCCTCAGGGCCTTTGCACTGATGATTCCCTCCACCTGGGACATTCTGACTCCAGAAACCCACACTCTATATTCTTTTGCTTTATCAAAGAGGCCTTCCCTAACCACCTTATATAAAGCAGCACCTACATTTTCTCTGCCTTCTTACCCTGCTTTATTTTTCCTCCTCAGCATTGCCACCTGATACCAGGTACATGCTCATTTGTCGTCTCCTCTCAGTCAAGACCAGGAGAGCAGGGACTTCATTCATTCCCTGTTTTACCCCTGGTGCTAAGAGTGCCAGGAGATTGGCACGTAGATGCATATAATGAAATTTATTGGATGAATCTAATGAAAGAACTATCGCTACTATTCCTAATTCCAACAGATCTGTGTACATATTTAACGTGCCACCAGTACAGAAGCGAGCAAAAATGTATTTCCCTGCCTGGAAGATTCA
Organism: Helogale parvula; assembly: GCA_004023845.1. NCBI lineage: Eukaryota > Metazoa > Chordata > Mammalia > Carnivora > Herpestidae > Helogale > Helogale parvula. The sequence goes on from PJEM01000208.1 coordinate 277,726, forward strand.
CTTCACAACGATACGACGTTACATGTTTGGAAACAAAACAGAAAAACCACAACCCCACCATTTTCCCTGCTTTCTGTTGATTTCCTTCTGTAAAGTCTCGGTGTTTACAATCCCAGGAAGCGTGACCAATCACGGAGTCCTGCGTAAAGGGTGGGATGAAGACTTATCAGATCCATTTCCACCTGCTGTCTTCAATTGAACAGGATGGATTATGGTTATAACAATTATCAGAGCACAAAGAGCAGGTACCGGGGTAGAGGGAAAACAATCACAGGTGAGTTTTCTAATGGGAACTCCAGAGCCTAAACAGGTGGTGAGACAACTTCTAGAACAACTCTGAAAGTCATAAGCAAGCACCAGGCCAAGAACGGCTGGGCACCGTTCCGCTGACTTTCTAACGTGGCCTGGAAAAGGGAGTCCCGGATCAGGACATCCTGACCTTGAAAAATCAGGTCCTGGGGCACCTGGGTGGCTCAGTCCATTAAGCGTCCGACTTTGGTTCAGGTCATGATCTTGCAGTTCGTGGGTTCAAGCCCCACATTAGGCTCTGTGTTGACAGCTCAGAGCCTGGAGCCTCCTGCTTCAGATTCTGTGACTCCCTCTCTCTCTGCCCCTCCCCCACTTGTGCTCTGACTCTCTCTCCAAACTAAATAAACATTTAAAAAAAGAAAGAAAAATCTGGTCCCGAGTCTCCCTGTTCTGTTTCCATCAAGACAATGGCAGCCTTTCTTCCACACTTTGCTGTCACCCCCTGGTGAGGTTTGTCCTGTCTGCAGCTTTTATCCCCACGGACAGCTGGTGAGTGACTGCATGTGCTGGGGGTAAAGCGTCCAGCTTCTGGCTCTCCCTCAAGCTCCCGCAGGGTAAGGGCCACGCCTTGTGTTTCCTTCTGTCTCGCCATGACACACGGTGAGTCTTTACAACATACTCATTGGAAGACTGCATGGACGGAAAGAATGAGTTGAATTTTTTTTGGAGATTTGATGAACCCATTGATCATGATGATCAGTGATTCAAATGCTCTCATGGCTGAAAGTGGAGATGGCTGATTATGACGGCAGAGCCTGAAGCTTGGTTAAGTGCCACCCCGGAAGGAAGCGGTTCTCATAATGTGGCCCCAGGAAGAGTTCCCGGGCCCTGCAGGCCTTCATGGCCTTCCTTGCTCAGAACCCGCGGTGTGTACAGGTTGTATCCTTGGCTGGCAGGGTCTGAAAGTGGTTACCCAAGCCTGCGTCCCATCCACGAGTCACGTGCTTCTCTGCCAGCCATGAGCAGATGACACCTTCTCCATAGGCCACCCAGGGGGCCAGATCAGGGAGCTCGGGAGGCTGGCCTCAAATCCTCATGTCTTGCAGAAAGCCCAGGGGCAAGGTGCTTGGTGTAAGGCAGAGAAAGGGAAGTCATGCTTGTGAGTTATGTACTCTAGTTCAGCTATGTCACAGCACCTGATGGACTTGGTCTCACTTAGCCTTGGAGCAACCTTGCCCGGATCGTGTTAGTTACTATCTTCATTTTAGAGGTGGAGGGAAATACCATTCCCGTCAGTCAGGGCTCTGGCAGGAAACTGGCAACCCACTCACAGGGTTTAGCAGAAGAGAATTTGGGGAAGGGAGCTCGTTTACTGGGGTGTGGGCAGGGCTGCAAGAGAGGACTTGGAATGGTAACATCTGGAGACCGGTGGGGGCGAGAAGCCGGGAGAGCCCCTGGCCTGAGTGCCCAAGACGGCTGGGTGGTGGTAGCAGAGGCGTGTAGGCAGGTGCAGAATAAGGCCACAGCCACCCAGGATGCCACGCAGCCCCGACAGCCCCCTGTCCTCACTGCCTGGTGAGGGGACAGCCAGGGGAATGAAGCCATCACCCATCACTGCTGTCTCTTGGTCACAGGACAAGGGGGGTGGTGACCCAGCCCCTGGACAAGGGGGTGGGGTGGAGAGTGGATCTGGGGATGGCGGCAATTAGAGCATGGCTTCCAGGGGCACCCGTGGCGGGTACGCAGGGGAGGGTGCGCAGCCCGCGGTGAGGGTGCCATCTTGCCTTCATTGCTAAGGGAGAAAAAGGAAGAGGAAATTCTTCCTTCTCCTTTTATCCCTCACACCCTTGTGTTTTAAAACTTTCTTTTGCCCCCTTTCCTCCCTCCTGCCCTCCATCCTCATCCCTGCCTCCCTTCTCCACCCCCTTCCTCTTCTTCTCCCTCTCTCTCCCCCTCTTCCCCTGCTTTCCCTCTCTGACTCACTCTGTCACCAACCCACCAGGCACTGGGACACCAGTAAACTGGGCCTGATTCCCTCCCTGAGGGACTCACAGCACCGTCCTGTAATCATGCAGCGGGTGCCATTCAGGGCACTCTGTTTTTTTTTTTTGTTTTTGTTTTTTTGTTTTGTTTTCTATTTATTTTTGAGAGACAGAGAGAGACAGTGCGAGCAGAGGAGGGTCAGAGAGAGAGGGAGACACAGACTCTGAAGCAGGCTCCAGGCTCTGAGCTGTCAGCACAGAGCCCAATGCGGGGCTCGAACCCACGAACCGTGAGATCATGACCTGAGCTGAAGCTGGACGCTCAACCGACTGAGCTCCCCAGGCGCCCCTCTGGGATTTTGTAAAGCCCAAGGCACACCCTACTTTAGAATTTCATGTTTCAGAAGGGCTCATGCAGGAAGTCCTCGGAGAGCCCCAAGGCACGAGTGCAACCCAAGACCACAGCCCTCTTCCTCAGGGGCCACATCCAAATCCGCCTCCATCTGCTGACGGAGCCCCAAGCCTTCACTGCTGTGTTCATGCCTTTATTTTTTATTTTTTAATACTTTTTAAAAGTTTATTTTGAGAGAGAGCATGTGCGAGAGAGCACGCACAAGCAGGGGAGGGGCAGAGAGAGGGAGAGAGAACTCCAAGCAGGCTGTGCACCATCAGCGCAGAGCCCAGTGTGGGGCTCAGACTCACAACCATGAGATCATGACCTGAGCTGAGATCAAGAGTCAGGTGCTTAACTGAGCGAGCCACCAGGTGCTTCCAGTCATTTATTTTTAAATAGATTTTCCACTTTGCTCATACCAAAATGGACTTCTGTGTTTCTGGTGCCCCTTCGGGAAGGCTCTGACAGCCATGAGTTTCCTTGGAAAAGTGGGGTGCTTGGGATCATGCCGTGTCACTGGGTCCCCCCTACGGCCTCCCCATCAGGGCCAGGAAGACCCTCCCCAGGTGGGAGCAGGGGGGAGGTCAGGACTTGACTTCCCTCCCTCCCTGTGCTGTGAACTGGGCAAAGCACCGATGCCTTTCTCTACACCCCCATTTAGAAAATGGACATAATGACCCCTTTCCCTTTTAATGGGAGTGCCAGGAGGCTTTGGTGCATTTCTGAAGTACTCAAAGCCCCTCATTTGGCAAGAAGAGAGTGCAGGGCACTCTGTGATTCTCATTATTCGAAGAGAGGCACATTGACTTCAGCATACCCTGCGCTCTCTCCATTTCCCGGTATTATTGACTTAAGTACTCTTCAAGAAGAATTTCTCCGAAGCTCCCATGTTGACATCCTACTAGTGTTTTGAGAGCCAGCCTTGCTCGCTGTTTGTTCCCTCAGATGAAAGCCTGCAATCGTTCCATTAAACAGCCTGCCTTCAAGGGGAAGGAGAAGTGAGGGATGGAGCAGAAATGCAAGAGCTACTCACAAAAAGGTAGGTGGTGGTCCGGTGGCTTCTTGGTGTTCCCCTGACATCTCACAGTCCTGGACGTCAGCCCTCATATGTTTTGAGAAAATAAATCACCAGTATGTATGTGTGCTGCAAGGGGAGATGGACTTTTTCCACAGGCAGGGTTGATAAAACAATAGCTCTGTGCTGGGCAAGGCGTTTGGCTGGACTAACTCACTGGGATCGGGACACTGAGTTGTAGCGACTCAGTCTCCCTCTCTCTCTCTCTCCTGCTTTCTCATTTTTTCGCATCTTTCCAGGAAAAGCATTTGCTCTTATGACACTCCTGCTCCACCTCTCTGACACTGTTTCCCCGTATCACTCCTTGCTTCTTGACTTGTTGCCAGAGAAACCAGCAGAAAGAAGGAAACCTGGAAACTATTGGGCGCATCCTATGTGTTTATTTGGGGAAGAAAGACCGATACTTGTATGCAAAGGAACCTAGGTTTCTGGGCGTTTGGGGCATACCAGGGCAAAGCAGCAATGCCGTTTCCTGGCCCCTCCTTGGCATCCTTGGTAGACAGCCTAGGAAGGTGGAATGGGCCCCCAGCAAAGAATATGAGCTTCACCTTGAGCCAGCTTTGTGACATTGGACAAGGACTAAACATCTCCAGACCTCAGTGTCCTCAGTTACAGAAAAATGAGATAAGAATATCAATGTCACGGGATTTTTGTGAGCATTCATTGACTCAGCAAATAGGAAGCGAATGTCTCCATGCCACGTGCTGCGGGTTTTTGCTTCTCATGTGTTTTTGGCCTGTATGAGAAATGGACATAAACTAGGCAAAGCCAGTAGTGTTTGATGAGTGAGTGCCATATGCCGCTGCAGAGGTCTGAAGGGAGAGAGATGAGTCATAGGAGGGGCATTCAACCTCATCTTGGGTGGTTAGGGAAGGCTGCCTGGAGGCGGCCACTGCTGAGAACTGACCAGTGGAAGAAGGTGGCAGGGAAAGGGGTGCAGAGACTCCAGAAGGCATTGCCTATCAGTTCAGAACTACTGGAGTGCAGAGAGAGAGGAAGAGCGGCCAAGGGGAGGGACACAGGCAGTGCTGGGAGGATGGTGTGTGGCTGGAGACTTAGGCAGGAGCCCCTGTCCGCAGGGATGGGGCTAACAGGTTCAAACACCGTCCCGGGGCAAATGTAAGGCTAGCAGAGTCAGATTTGTGCCAGAGAAAAGGTTCTGGAACTGTAGGATGGACTTTGAGTGACAAAGGATACACTGGGTGTTTTCTGTTTGTCTCTCCAGACCCACTTGTTCCCTTTCTCCATTTTCCATGTCCCAGTGGGCTGACAGTTTTGGACTCAAACAGTAGGTGGTGCTGCCCTCTGGTTTCCCGATGGGGCTGAGCCCACAGGAGGGAGGAGCAGGAGATGGGAGGGTGGGAAGAGAGAGAAGTCTGGGTGTCTGTTCCCCAGTCTCTCCCCACCGTGGCCTCAGAATGGCAGTGGCTGTGGTCCCCTGCTGTGGCCAGGCTCCTGCCCAGCAGACCCTTCTCCCAGCTGTGGCTCTGCCTCTAGTGATACATCAAAACGGCTCCCTTCGGTCCAGGCACCTCAGGGTCCCCCTCTGGCTGGCTCTGGAAACCTCCGTGTCCTGTGCTGGTTTCTCTGAACCCTGCCAAGAACCTTTGTAAATAGGGACTTTTCAAGCATCCATGGCAGCACGTCATCTGCTGGGCCTCTGCTCCATGCAGAGGATTATGGCAGGAGCAGTGGGGGACTCTCGCACCCACACAGGCCACAGCAGAGAGCGGGGACGTGGCTGAAGGGAGTCAGTGGATACTCAGGAGATAAAAATAATAGGATTTAGATGTGGGGCTGATGGAGGGAAAGCTAGGGGTGATTTCTAGGTTCTGGCTTTCGCACCTGGCAGGAAGGCGGTGCTCCTCATTGAAAGGCCAGGAGCACTGGAATACCAGGAACTACTTAAAGGCTTAGAATGGCCATACTCAACGGCGTCTGGAGTACGAAACCTCTATGGTTCAGAAGTGGAATCTGTGCGAGAGATTCATTGGCACAGGGATGGTAAGTGCTGGAAGGGCTGGGCCAGTAGACCGGAGGTCTGAGAGCTCAGGGGAAGTCCGGGAAGCTGAGATGAGGGGAGGGAAGGGGGACCGAGGTCTGCCGGGGGGGGGGCCGGGAGGGGAGCCGGGAAAGGACCCTCATGAAGCCTGAACCCATTTTGTTCTTCCAGCAGTTTGGCAGGACCAAGTGCTCCTTGCTTCCGGGAGGCTGTTTCCTGGATGAGGAGGGCTGAGGTACCAGGAGCAGAGGTGGAAAATTCCAGAAGCTGAGTGATTCGGTGGTGGTCCGCCCAACTCCTCTGCTTGTTGGCACTTTGAGGGCCCTGCTTTTTCTTTGTTGTCAGAGATCTCTTCCAAGTCTATGAAAGATGGTGTGGTCAGGAGCCTCGTGATCTGACCACAGCCCTCTTCTCTGGCTGGAGGGCTTTTCCTTTGAGGAAGCCCCTCAGAGAGAAATGGAAGCACGAGGCAGTGTTTTGATTCCATAAATACTGAATGAGCGTTTTGTATACGTAAGTCTCGGGAACAGCTGTAAAACAAAATGGTCTCTGGGAGCACACGATGTGCTCCTATTTTTTTTTTTTTTTTAGAGTTGGGGTAAAATGCACATAACATGAACTTTATCATCTTAACCATTTAAAAATTTTAAATGTTTATTTAGTTTTGAGAGAGAGAGAGAGAACAGGTGGGAGAGGGATGGAGAGAGAGGAGGAGAGAGAATCTGAAGCAGGCTCCACACGGTCAGTGCAAAGCCTGATGTGGGGCTTGAACTCATGAACCCTGAGATCATGACCAGAGCCAAAGTCAAGAGTTGGATGCTTAACCGACTGAGCCACCCAGGGACCCCTGTCATCTTAACCATTTTTACGGGCACGGTTCCATGGGGGCATCAAGCATAGTCCCATGGTATATAACCAATCTCCAGAAACCTCTTCAGCTTGCAGAACAGAAGTTATGTCCTCACTGAACAGTCAGTCCGTCTGCCCCAGCCCCGGGTAAGCCACCATTCTACCTCTCACTCTGTGAAGTTGATTATCCTAGGTACCTCCCGTAAGGAGAACCGGACACTATTTGTCCTTCTGTTCCACTCAGCACGTCTTCAAGGTTCATCCGTGAGTGACGGCAGAGCGCTGTGTGACTGGCTGGCCCCGATGAGGTGCGACGTCAAAGTTCATAGCTGATGATTAGAGCAGCCAGAGAGGAGAGACAGGTAATGAAGGAGGGATTCCAAGGATGCAGTTCTGGCTGTGTGTGCGCCGCCGCACAGTGCAGGCAGCGGTGGTAGAAGCTCCCTGAGGAGAGTGAACCCCTGGCCTTCGGGAAGAAGTCTACTTGGGGCATCTTGCTGGGGTGAGTGGGGGTAGCTTTTGAAGCTGGTGTAATCATCTCTCTCTTGGTCTTCGTGTCCAGGCCATCAGGCAATCCTAAGTAACAATAAAGCTGTGTGCTTTGGAGTGCTCACCCTCTGTGAGCACTGGCAGCGTTTCGGGTGCTCCTGGGGGTCAAACTTACCAGCTGGAGGGTTCCCATCCCTAAAGAAACTACATTCCCCACAGGCCAACACTTAGATGACAATCCCTGGGACCGGGACTTGGCCATGGAGGCAATGGGTAGGGGGAACGTTGCCTCTGAGTTCCCACCGGGAAGCTGCTTCAGACTACCCTGGTCAGTCTTCTCCCTCGGGGGCCTTTCCAGAGCATCACATAGAGCCCAGGTTCTCCAGGTTAATCGCATATTCTGGCTAAAAGTGGGCTATGAGTGGGGCACCTGGGTGGCTCGGTTGGTTAAGTGTCTGGCTCTTGATTTTGACTCACTTCATGATCTCACAGTTTGTGAGTTTGAGCCCCACGTTGGGCTCTGCACTGAAAGTACAGAGCCTGCTTGGGATTCTCTCTCTCTCTCTCTCTCTCAAAATAAATAAATAAACTTAAAAAGTAAATAAAAGTGAGCTATCTGTTCACGTTTATGAAGCACACATTTTCAAAAGAATAGGAAAGTTGCAAAGAACTCTGGACAGTGAATTATAAAAAGTCTAATCCAATGTAGCTTTAAAAATACTGAACGCACTTTGGGGCACCTGGGTGGCTCAGTCAGTTAAGCCTCCAACTTTGGCTCAGGTCAGGATCTCACAGTTCATGGGTTTGAGCCCCGCATCGGGCTTTGTGCTGACAGCTCAGAGCTTGGAGCCTGCTTAGGATTCTGTGTTTCCCTCTCTCTCTGCCTCTCTCCCACTCCCACTGGTGCTCTTCTCTCTCTCTCTCTCTCTTTCTCTCAAAAAAAAACCACCCTAAATAAACATTTAAAAAATTAAAACAAATATGGAAGGCACTTTTGTTTCCTCAGGAGCATCATTATGAACCCCATGCACAAAGGAACTGGTGAAACATGCAAGCACTAGTTAAGAGAATGCTGATCAAGGAACTTCCCATGTCTCAATTTGGTCAGATATTAATTTCTTAAAAGACACTGAGTATGTTTGAAGATGATTAAAATTCCACACGCTAACAGAAGAGTGACCTGCGAGGCAGCTTACACCAGCTCTGCTCCCAACACGGAATCCCCCTCCTGAAACTTTCTGACGATTTCTTTCCTACTTGTTCTCAAAAATCTCTGGTACCAAGGGGCTCACAACTCCCTTCCATTTATGAGTCTACTATTGGAAAACCCCTCTTGATTCTCACCTCTGAAGCCATGGGGAATAAGTCTCATCTCTCTTTTACAGCTCTTGAGAAAACTAGGACATCCATATACCCCTTTCCCCAGTTTCCTTTAATGTTTATTTATTTTTGAGAGACAGAGTGAGACAGAGTGAGAGCAGGGGAGAAGAGAGAGAGGGAGACACAGAACCCAAAGCAGGCTCCAGGCTCTGAGCTGTCAGGACAGAGCTTGACGCAGGGCTCGAACCCACTGACGGCAAGATCGTGACCTGAGCTGGTCGGACGCTTGCCCAGCTGAGCCATCCAGGCATTGCTGCCCCCTCCCCACCCCCAGTGGGTTTATTTTGTCTTAGTCTTTCACGTCCAGATCCTGCAACCTTCCTCATACACTAGCTGACAGTCCTTTGAATATTCACTTGCTTTAGGGCTTCAGAGTACGGTAAGAGCAGGTGTGCAGGTCCAGAGCCAAAGGCTGTGAGACCACCCCTTCCTTCCCTTCTGCGTTGTATGTGTCCATAGTAAAGCTGTGACCCTGTCTCTCTCGAGGGTCATTCTCCGAGGGTGCAAATCTCTGCTCTGCCCCTTCTTGCTTTGTGAATCTCAGGCAAGCAAATCAACTCTAACGCCCAGTTTCTTCATCAGTTAAATGTGGGGGGAATTATAATAACCCTACAGCTTCACAGGGTTAGGGCAGTTGAGATTAAACATCTAAGTGCTTAGCACAGACCTGCGACATAGTACATGCTCAATAAACACATCTGCTTGGCAAATAGTGATCATGAACACAAATGATGCAGTCTGAGTGGCTGGGTTCACATCTCAGCTCAGGGTCAAATCTCGACCCCATCACCCATGAGCTAAACAGCCTTGGGTAGGTGACTTAAACTCTCTGGGCCTCGATTCTCTTAGGTACGAAAGGGAGACTTGGGTTGTTATGAGGATTAAATGAGCTATTACATGTAAAGTGCTTGAAACAGAGCTTGGAAAGTGAAAAGAGCCATGTAAGTGAGTGCTACTATTATTGTGGCTTGAAAACACATCTTAAAAGGAGTCACATCAGAGGCTGGCTGATACTGAAGCCACGGGTACCAATGTGCTGGTTCCTCTAACCTTTATCATTTTATGGTCCATGTATAAAGCCTTCTCTCTTATTATATTTTTGTATCTCAAACTGTCCACTTAGCAGAGCGTCTTGAACAACGTAGTGCTTCCAGAATTCCTGATCTTTGCAACCATGTCTATCTTTCCTCTGAACTATTTGAAATCTGCTTTCTTATTTTCTGGATAATTTGACTACATTTCTCTCCAAATTTGGCATGAGGATTGCCTCTTCGGAAAACTGCTCGGACCTTTGCAGTAGACTCAGTCTTTCATGCCGCCACACCTATCTCTAGTACACTTGAGGCATCACACTGTCCATGTGTCAAGTATCCTTACAGGGCTGTGCTAATTGACTCTTCTATAGCTATTGGGCACACACTTTTCAAAATAATACGTAACTATTTTATGCTCTTCCCCCACTGCCAATTGGCAAGGAATTCTTCCTGTTTCAGAAGCACGTGGCAATGGTTACAAATGATTACAAATCATTACAAATGATTCTGGAACAAATGCCATTCTTAGCCTAGTCAAGCATCCTCATCTGTGAGAAAAGGGAGGGTGTTGGAGAAACATGTTTAAACTGTATATTATTTCCAATGATTATTATCATTAATTCTAAAGGAGCAAAGTTACTTTTTTTCCAAGACCATTTTCTTTTCTAGACCCCAGCTGGCATTTCCCTGAAGAAAAATCAGGATCATTTCTGGAAGAGGGGCACCTGGGTGGTGGCCCAGAGTCTGTTAAGTATCTGACTTTGGGCTCAGGTCATGATCTAATGATTTTTGAGTTTGAGCCCCACGTTGGGCTTTGCACGGACCATGTGGACCCTGCCAGGGACTCTCTCTCTCTCTCTCTCAATCTCTCTCGCTCTCCCTTGCCCTCTCTCTTTCTGCCCCTTCCCTGCTTGCTCTCTCTTTCTTTCTCTCTCTCAAAATAAATAAATAAACTTAAAATCATTTCTGTAAGAGAAAATATCCTTCTTTATTTTTCCATCTTTTTAGAGTTTAAAGATTCAGTCATTTACTAATGTAAAATATAAACTTATACTTTGTTTTTTAACAAAATGAGACCCATGCCAGAATTACAGCCTCACACTGCTCCCATAGATTTCCTGTAAGCCAGTTGAACCAAGAAGGGAAAACACTGAATTATTTATTCCCACTGTCACATCTTTTTCCAATTTTTCACTCCCACCTCTCCACATGATTATTTTAACCTAATTGCAAGAACAGTGGAAAGATTAAGCAAATGCACTCAAAGTCAAAAGTAAACAATTAGAAAATATCTGCAGGGTATATGACAGGCAACATATTCATATCATTCAGTTAGTAAAACAAGGACAACACTTCAGTATAGAAATGGGCAAAAAAGAGGAACAGGCAATTCGCAAGGAAAGAAATAGAGATGTTTAACACATATTTGAAGGTGCTCTATTTCACTCATAATCAGAGAAGCAAAAATGTAATACATAATGAGGTAGTTTTCACCTATTGGATTGACAAAATTGAAAAGAATGAAAATAGCCAGTGTTAGTGTGGAGTTGGAAAACGCAACTCTCAAGAAGTAGTAGAAAAGAATAGAGATGAATATAAACCTCCCAGGAGGCTCAATGTTCATTTAGAATTGTCAGATGTTCATACTGATAATGGTACAATTTCACTGTAAAACTGTCTTCTTAAGGAACAAAAATCACGATTGTGCCGGGTGTACGTAGGAGCACTTGTTGCATTTATAGGAGCAAAAAAGGGGCGCCTGCATGACTCAGTCAGTTAAGCCTCCAACTTTGACTCAGGTCAGGATCTCATGGTTCATGGGTTTGAGCCCCATGTTGGGCTCTGTGCTGGCAGCTCAGAGCCTGGAGCCTGCTTTGGATTCTGTGTTTCCCTCTCTCTCTGCCCTTCCCCTACTAGCACTCAGTCTCTCTCTTTCTTAAAAATAAATAGACATCAAAAAGATTTATAGCAGAAAAAAGAAATATGAAGCAAAATCAATTTCAATCAATATGAGATTAGAGAAATAAATGGTAGAACACCATAAAATAGAGTAGGATGCATCCATTAAAAAGGATTAGGTGGTGGGGCACCTGAGTGGCTCAGATGGTTAAATGTCCAACTTCAGCTCAGGTCATAATCTCTCGGATTGTGAGTTTGAGCCCCACCTCAGGCTCTGTGGTGACAGCCAAAATCCTGGAGCCTGCTTTGGATTCTGTGTCCCCCTCTCTCTCTGCCCCTACCCCATTTGTTCTCTCTCTCTCTCTCAAAAATAAATAAACATTTAAAAAAGGATGAGGTGGAGGTGTGTTTCCATAATACACAATTAAGAGAAAAAGCAGATTATAGAAAATGTATGGTATGGTATGATAAGGTATGGCAAATCCTTATTTGATATGAAACAGAAAAAAATAGCTGTGCATACTTAAGAATACGTTTGTTTTCTGGTTTATACACTTCTATGCTTTTTGACATTTTAACATATATATTTTATATATTTAATATGTTTTAATTTAAACATGTACAATAGAAGAATTTGGAAATGGAATCAATGCTTATAAGGAATTGATGCTTATACAGCAGAAAAGTAGCATTCTGTAAATTCCTTCTAGAATACATGGAACAGTGGCTGGAGAGGAGTGGAGGTGACAGTCATTGGCAATGAGGTCAGGAACTTACCAGCTAGACCATCAGAGGCTTCACCCGCAAAGCATTGGTATCTGAACCCTTGATGTATCCTCGGCTAGGGAATGACTCAGAAGGTGGCAGGGAGGCAGTAACATCCCCCCAATACTTCTGGCTCTAGGGTAAGTCTGCTCCCTTTGGACAGGCCTAGACCTTTATTCTTAAGGAGGCATCTGTCAAGATGCTAACTCTGATGGAAGAACAATGCCTGGGCATTCAACAACACATATTCCGGAATATAGTAATGGGATTTTTATTACCCCAAACCTGCCTTCACCAATCAGTCTTCTCCTTCTGCCCCCCACCGCCCCACTCCTACCCAATCCCAAGTGCCACATCTAATTTCCTTCCGACCATCTCTTGGGCATCCCACAATGATCCAAAACATAACATGGAAAAAGCTTATCAAACTCTTCTGTGGACAAAGGATTCTTTCCCACGTATCTCTCGTCACTGCCCTCTAGTCCTCTCGGCCTTGCTGACAATTGCCGTGGCCACCAGCCATGTGGGGCTCCTAAACACCTGGAATGTGGCTAATGTGTGAGGCAGTGTGCTGTAAGTGGAAAACATGCACCAGATTTGGAAGATTAGCATGAAAAAAAGTAGCCAAATGTTGACTTTACATGGTGATATTTTGGACATACTGAGTTATATGAAAACTTTTTAAATAGGGCTAATAGAACATTTACAATTATGTGTATGAGTTGCATGACATTTCAGTGGTGTGAAGGCTTCCCTACACTTTGCAACTATGGAGTTCTCCTTTATTTTCTTGCTCTTGGGGTTCCAAAGCAAATCTTTCAACAAGCCTGACAGCTGGTCTCTTGGCCCTTTATGCCTCTTCTTCATTTCCTCAGTCACTGGTCCAGACAAGCCCTCTCCTCTGTCACAGCTCCTCTGGCACCTGCCTGCCTCCGGCTACTCTCCACTCCAGGCCCAACTCAGCTGCTAGCAAACAACCTGGATAACCTGAATAATGGAGAGGTAACCTCATTAAAATCCCCCTTGAGAATAAAAAGAAAACAAATAACCAGATACACTCGGTGAATAACTGCACTATATAAGAACTCCGATGTGCTAGAAGTGAAATAACCACGCACTTAATTTTATACGCTGCCGTTAACATAAACAAATGCTCTCACCCACAAATGAAATACTCCTTGAGGAAAGAGTGGGAAGTCCTTTCCAAGCTCCAGAGGAAAGAAGTGGAGTCTCTGACCTTCTAAACCACAAACAGATACACACATTCTCTCTTCAGTTTGGCTTCAGTCTTTGAGACACAGCCTTCAAGGGGCTAGCTCCCTTCTAAGAAAGCTTATGTACAGCACACACATTTCTGGTAGTGGATTCTGAGCTTTGGGGATCATGACTTAACAAGAATTCTGGGAAATCTGACTCCCTCCCCACCCATTGGCAAGGAACCATTGGCAAGAAGTGAAGAATGGACATGGCCATTCAGTAGATCAGATCCTAAGGATGACTGAGAATGAATGAAGGTGAGGATTGATCAATTCTTATTCTCTTCATCCATTTCTGCCTGTCCTGTGGCAGTGGCCAGGACATGGGAGGGGTTCCAATGTGAAGCAAATGTATCTGGGCTTGGGTGATGACCGGAGACCCTCCAGGATGGAGCATCTCCTCTCTGGCCAGCTGTGCTTCTCTTCTGAAAGCCTGGCCAATCCTCTGAGGCCCTTGGCCTGACACCTTAATGAAGGCTGAAAGGCACTCATGACTCAAAGAATGTGCGGTCTCCTAACCTGCACAGGCTCCTGGCTAAACCACTGACCTGTGGCCACTTCAGGAGGAAAGATAAGCCCATAACTACCCAGAAGTGTTCTCTGTTGGGTCCCCCATGGGTGGCTATAGAATAACAAGATTGATTATGCAGGTTATCAACCCAACTGATCTAATTTCCATTTTCAGACTCGCACCCATCAATATGTCCTTCTGACTGGTCAAACATGCTGGGCTTGGAGAGCAAAGCTGCTGCCATGATAGTAGATCTTCTTTCCAATGGTGAACACCAAGTACCGTAAGTGGCATGCAGAACTCGGAGAAGAATGTTTTGCCGCATCACAGACATGAGTTTCTCTACACACATGTACACACTGACAGGAACACTCCAACTTTCCATAGACGTAAAGCTATGCATAAATGGAGGCACAGGTCAGCCTGGGGAAGGATGTCCAATGCCTGCATTGCTAGCAGATTTACAGGAGCCTTGTTTTTGTGTTCTTTGTTTCTTTTGTTCCTTAAACACCAGCTGGCAAGACCAGTTCTTTCTCTCAAGGGCTGGCTCTCTGAGTCACTGCCCATCTTCCAGTAGCAAGACGAAGGAGGGCAGCATCACACAGAGAACGCTGGGTGCTTGCCCCGATTTTCTGTGAGTACACTACGGCTCCCACAGTAGTGTAAACAGTCTCAGTCTACACCACACTCATCCCTTTGTGCCTCCCTTGACAAAGGACAATTCATCCTCTGTGCTGGGCCCCTCTTGAGATGGGCTTGACCTCCTCAGGCTGATTTGAATGTATTTCAGATAACACTGGATTTGTGCTGAGTGTATCATACAGACTGCAGTGACTGGTGGACTAAGATTGTACTAGAATCAGCCAGACCTTGAGATCATAGCTGCCTAAGACCAAAGAAGCAATGCTTCCTCTAATGGAGCAGTCTTGGTCCCATTTCACAGATGGGGAAACTGAGGCTCAGAGGGAGTATTAGCCAGAAGAAGCCAAGTTATGCTGCCACAATACCCTCAAAATTTCAGTGGCTTAAGACAGCAAATGTTGTTCCCCATTAGCCTGTAGGTTTGGGTGGTTCTTTAGGGCGATTGTCCTTTGTGTGGTGATTCAGAGATTCAGGCTTCTTTGACACTGTTGGATCCACCATCTCAACATTACGTTTCTGAATTTGTCCTGGTGAGTGGGGGGCGGGGGAGTGAGATCCTGAAGAATCTCACAGAGGATTTTCACTGTCTGTGGCCATGGAACTACAACATGTTACTTCTAGTCACATGGCCGTGCTGAGACGCTGGAGACACGTCATTTTCCCCTGGCTGAGAAGGGGAGGAGCACCAGGTATTGCTCAGCCCTGCCATGTCTGACACAGGATAAGTGACTCTCACCGTCCTTGTTCTATCTCTTGTTTGTGCCCCATTCTGCACAATTCTTCTTCTCTTTTGCACACGGGCTCCCTTGAAGTTTGTGGTCCATATGTTAAAACAAGGATCTCAGCAGTAAGTAATGCTAATGGTATAGATTCAGCCACTTGAAGCATCTGATATTTCTCTCTGTCTTCTTCTCTCTCTTTTCCTCTCTCTCTCTTCCAAATTTCCCAGGGAGAGGACAAGTTGGCCCAGTTTGGGCTATCTGTCTTGTCTAGACAACTCAACTGTGCCTGGGAGAGAGGGGAGGAAAGCCACATCATAGGAATAGGAGACTTTCTAATGCAACCTTGGAAAGTGGGTAAAGGGTTATTAGAGATTGTAAGTGACAGAATGAGGATTCTAACCCAGGTCCATCCAACTTCAAAGCCTTTTACGTTTACTACACACATAGCCTCCTAGATATTTCAGAAGTCTAGTAATTAGGAGAAACAGTGTCTGTGTGCATAAAAACATGGATACTACAGAAAACCAGACTTACTGTCTTCAGACTTACTGTGATGTGTGAGTTAGCCTAAAATTAAGGGAAATATTAGTAGGCTTAGCAGATTTTACAGCACTCAGAATGTGGTGTAGCCATCCCCGTGCTATACCATAAGGATTAGTTTTCCATTGCTGTGCTGCCAAGTAAGCATCATGAAAGCCTCATCTGCCACTGCTGTCCTGTTGAAGTCAGAGTCTCCTAGGAGCCTGAACAGCTGCAGAATCTCTTTGTTGATGATTTGAGCTTTGAAACAGTGGAGGAGAGTCTAAGGCACCATTTTGAGTAAGGGGGAATGCTGGTGGACTGTGTGGGGATGAGAGATCCAAATGCCAAGCACTCCAGAGGATTTGGGCTCATCAAGTAGGCCACCATGAAGGAGGTGGACTCAGCCGTGAATGCAAGGCCACACCAGGGGAATGGAAGAGTTGTGGAGCCAGAGGCTGTCCCAAGGAAGATCCTCAAAGACCTGGTGCTCGCTTATTGTGAAAGAGATTTTTGTTGGTGGCATTAAAGAAGACACAAACAACATCATCTAAGAAATTATTTTGAACAATAGGGAAAATTGAAGTGATTTTAAGCATGACTGCCCGAGACAGTGGCAAGGGAGACTTTGCTTTTGTAACATTTGACAACCATGACTCTGTAGACAAGATCATCATTCAAGAATACCATACTGTGAGTGGCTACAACTGGGAAGTAAGGAAAGGTCTATGTAAACAAGAGATGGCTAATCAGCCAAAGAGATCCAAGTGATTCTGGAAACTTCCATGGTGATCACAGAGGTGGTTTTGGTGGGAATGACAACTTTGGTCATGTAGGAAGCATCAGTGGGTGAGGTGGCTTTGACGGCAGTCGAGGTGACGATAGATACGGCGACAGTGGGGATGGTTATAACAGATCTGGTGGGAGCAACTTTGGAGGTGACGGAAGCTGTAATGACTTGGGCAGTTACTACAATCAATCTTCAAGTTTTGGACCCATGAAAGCAGGAGATTTTGAAGGCAGAAACTCTGGCCTCTATGGGGGTGGAGGCCAATACTTTGCCAAACCACGAAACCAAGGTGGCTTTGGTAGGTCCATACTGCAGCAGCATAACTGTGGCGAGGGCAGAAGGTTTTAATCACTGCCAGGAAACAGAGCTTAGCAGGAGAGGAGAGCCAGAGATGTGACAGGGAGGCTACAGGCTATGGCAGACGTGTGAACTCAGCCAAGCACAGGGGTGGCAGGGCCCAGCTGCTACAAAGAAGACGTGTTTTAGACAATACCCACGTGTATGGGCAAAAGACTTGAGGACTCTATTTGTGACTAATTGTTTAACAGATTATTTCAGTTTCTGTTCTGTGGACAGTGAAAAGCATTCCAACCAAGGGCTTTAATACAGATTTTTTTTTGCACCCATGCTGTTGATTACAAAATGCAATAGTGTGATCATGATGCTGAATAAATATGTCTGTAAAAACAATAAAGATTATTTCTTTCCTCCTTGAGGACCTAGCATCCAGATCTATTCTCCAGTACAGTAGCCACAGGCCATATATATTTACTTGACTTGAAATTCATGACAATGAAAATTTCAGTTTATCAGTCACATTAGTCACATTTGAGGTCTTCAGTGGCCACAAGGGGCCAGTGGTTGCCATATTGGACCGCTCAAAAATAGAACACTTCCACACGGCAGTACATTTATTGGGTGGCACTGGTCTAGACCTTAAACTCATGAGTCTCTGTATAGAGAAAACATACATGGAGATATAGAAAAAAAATTAAGACAGACTAGAATGAATCAGGAAGTTTCATATTTAAGAAAATAAGTTGTCAATAATAAAAACTCAATGAAACCAAGACTCCAAAAGAAAAGATGGCAGAAGAGGCAAAAGAATCAGTACCCATTGCCCACGATAAGAAGGGTTTGCATATACTAAAGGGAAGAGTAAGCCACATGAATTATGTTCATAAAGAGGCTATTGGCCACACCACACAATGGTGTGGGTGAAGGCGCACACAGCCCTCAGGAGTGACCACACAGTTCCCTGGAAAGCAGTGTTCCTCCCCTACAGTCAGTGCGCTTCTGTGTCCTCCCCTCTTCCCCCTTCTCCTTCCTCCACCTCCATTCATCCTGTCTGTTCTTTCCACTGCAAAGTATTCATTCGCCTTCCAATCTCAACTTCCCTCATTGATCAAGCCAGATCAGAGACCTAAATGTGATCCTTTTCCAAAGGCTGCCCTACCATCCATGCAGCCGTGAGAGCAAAGTCAGACTGAAGGGTTTTGAAGGACGTTTGTGATAACCAAGTGTTGAATGCCCTCCTGGGACAGGCTCAGTTCTCTTTCGTAGGATGCAGAACTGAGAACATAGGGAGGCTAATGAACACGGAAGGTAAAGGGAGAGTGTCAAAGTGCATTCTGTAAAATGAGAGTTAGAAGGTGTTAGTCAACCAAATCATACCAAAACAAAACGCTAATTTCCGTGGTCCAAAAAACCAAGGGCAATGCTACATGAAAGGGTATAGGGCGAGCTTTTGATATGCAAATGTGTCTTGTGAATTTCCAGGCGGATGTGCTAATATGCCACGCATATTCCTCAACTTAGATGACCCCCAGCTGTAGTCTTGCAGGGTTTCCTCACAGGGCACAAAATTCAGGCTCAAGTGCCACCACTGGTTTTTGTGGGTGACTTGGCCTTGAAGATGATCAAAAGAATGCTTCTTCCGGAGTATTTTGAGATTTGAGTGTGTCATTGTAAGGAGAATGCTGCCTAGCTGATCACGCAGAAAAGTCTAGTTTGAGCATATGTTATGTTGTCGCCATCAACAAAAGTTACTTTCCTCATGAACTTGGTATGTTTAGTTGACAGTGAAGTCCGGAAGTGAAAAAAAAAAAAAACCCAAGGAGAAAAAAATTAGGTATAATGCTGCAGAGGGAGAAAGCTAACTCTTAAGGCTTGACTCTAGCATTTAAATGTCAAGTCTAATGATATGATGGGTATCATCTTTTGAGATGGAGCGACAGTTGTTCAGGGAAGAGTATACGGGGTTTTTAGCAATCCTTGGGGATGAGGTAGTTGTTTTTCTCTAGCCAAAGAGAGGCTGGCAAGGATAGAACTTCCTTGCCAAACCACCCCCTAATGCGTGTGGTTTAGGCAGGTTGATCCACAGATAACATGGTATTTGGATGCCCCACGGCACATCTCAGGCTTTGAGAGACTCGTTTCCTTTCTTGGCAGCATGGTGTTAATACAATGGAAGGGCTTGCAACCTTTTTACATTTCTTGTTCAGACTGAATTGAATCTGATAGAGGAGCCGAGCTCTGAGGCGTTGGGCTACATTTATCTCAGATTTGTGATAGGTAAAAGGAACTCTGCAGTAACTACTTCTAATCATTAGATATGTAATTCTAGAAGAATTTGCCTCAAAATTAAGAACATTCCCACAATGAACAGAACCAAGCGAAAACAGAATCTACCCCACAAATGGCCAGCTGTCAGGAAATATCCGATTTCGGTCGTGTCTGATGAATCCAGCCTCATGCTGTGGTGATCAGCAAATTTTCCTGGAAGCCTAGATGTGTTAGGACACCTTTAAGAGCTGGCAGAGATAATGTGGAACCCAGGTTTAAACACAAGTCACAATAAGTAATTCACAAAATAGACACTTCACAAAATTCAACAACCATTTATAGGCAAAAACTTTTAGTAAAATAAGAAGGGAACCTCCTAAATCTGAAAAAGGGCAAAGACAAAAAGCTTAGAGTTAACAACATCCTTAGGGAACTATTGAACACGTTGCGTTTACGGTAAGAAACAGGACAAAGTTACCTGTGTTCATCACTTCGACTCGGTGTTGTACTGGAGGTCCTGGCTGGTGTAGTAAGGCAAGAGAAAGAAAGAAAAGGTATAAATATTGGAAAAGAAGAAATAATCTGTCCTCAGATACAAATGACATGATTGTATACCTAGAAAATCCTAAGGAATCCTAGGGAAATAGCTGCTGGAAATAACAACTTAATCAAACTTGTACATACAGGTCAATAGATGAACATAAATTTTATTCTTTAAATTTTTTTCATTTTATTTATTTTTAGGGAGAGAGAAAGCACAAGTGGGAGAGAGGGGCAGGATGGGGGGAGAGAGAAATAGAGAGAGAGAGAGAGAGAGAGAATCTCAAGCAGGCTCCACGCTTAGCACAGAGCCCAACACAGGGCTTTGTCTCACGATGCTGGAGTCATGATCTGAGCTGAAATCAAGAGTCAGTCTGAACTGACTGAGCCGCCAGGTGCCCCAAAATTTATTCTTAGACACTAATAGCAAAAAAAATTTTTTTCTCTTTGAATAACTTTATTTTGGGGGAGTTCCATAAGCATTAGGAACATACAGAAAATGACACACAACTGTTAACAATGAAAAAAAACAGCATTTGGTCATTTCCAGCTTTATAAATTAAAAAAAAACATTCAGTTACAACAAAAAAGTTTAGATATTTTAGCAAGCATCACCTTGCAAATCCATAATCATATTTAAGCCACTGACTTACTGTTAATTGAAAAAAAAGGAAAAATGTATATCTAGTTACTATAGAATTTCTACACGTACTCACAGCTCTTGAATGCATTGTGATAATACACCCAAAATTCATATGGCTGTCAATAGTGATAAGGTTGTACAAGTGAAATTAATGACCTCCAAAGTAGCAAACAATTTTTAAAGTGAAATTTAAATTTTTAGTTACAATAGCACCACGACATAAAATACTTAGGAATAGATTTAACAAAATTATGAAATAATGCTACCAGATATTTAAGAAGACTGAACTTAATGGAGAGAGATGTCGTATTCATGGATTTTCTTGATTTAACACTTAGTATTGTTAAGATGTCAGTTTTCAAATAAATTAAACGCATTCCTTTTTTAAAGGAATTTTTAAATTTTATATTTTAATTTAATTTTTTAATTCCTTTATTTATTTATTTTTATTTTTTTATGCTTTTCAAATTTTATTTTTGAGAGATAGAGACAGACAGCATGAGCAGGGGAGGGTCAGAGAGAGGGAGACACAGAATCTGAAGCAGACTCCAGGCTCTGAGCTGTCAGCACAGAGCCAACATGGGGCTTGAACCCACGAACCGTGAGACCATGACCTGAGCTGAAGCCGAACGCTTAACCAACTGAGCCACCTAGGAGCCCCTATTTGTTTATTTATTTTGAGAGAGAGAGCATGCGAGCAGGAAGAGGCAGAGAGAGAGAAAGAGAATTCCAAGCAGGCTCCACACTCAGCCTTGAGCCCGATGCAGGGCTCGATCCCATGACCACGAGATCCTGACCTGAGCTGATATAAAGAATTGGACTCTTAACTGACGGAGCCACCCAGGTGTGCCGACAAAGAGATTCAGTTCATTCCTAATCAAATCTCAGAAAACTTGTTTCTCGGTTAAAGTTGACCAACTGGTTTTAAAATTCATATGCAAACGAAAATGACCTAGAACAGCCCAGACAACTTTGAAAGAGAAAAGCAAATTTGGAAGACTTAGGCCATCTGACTTTAGGATTTATTGTAAAGCTACAATAATTAAGATATTGGCATTATGATAGACAAATAAACAGGGAAATAGAAGAGTCCAAAATGGATCCACAAATATATGGTCAATTTTTTATTACAAAAGTGTCAAGCACATACGGTGGAGAAAGGAAACTTTCCCAGCGAAGATACTCGAACAAGTGGATATTCATACATAAAACAAAAAATTAACTTTGATCCATATCTCACATGACAGAAAAAAAAAACCTTAATCAAAATGAATGCCACAGGCCTAAATAAAAGACCATTAAACTACAGAACTTTAAAAATATATACACAGGATGAAAGCTTTGTGACTTTGGTTTAGGAAAAGATTTTTTAGTTACCACAACCTAAAAAAACAAACCATAAAATAAAATGACAAATTGGAAGAACTTCTGCTCTCAGGAAAAGACTCTGGAGAGAATAACAAGGCAAGTCATACAGTCAGAAAAAAAACAAACAAACATTTAAGGGGTGCCCGAGGGCTCAGTCTGTTAAGCGTCTGACTTTGGCTCAGGTCATGATTTCGTGGCTCATGAGTTCAAGCCCCGCGTCAGGCTCTGTGCTGACAGCTCGGAGCCTGGAGCCTGCTTCAGATTCTGTGTCTCCCTCTCTCTCTGCCCCACTTGCAATTTGTCTCTGTCTCTCTTTCTCTGGCTCTCAAAGATAAATAAACATTAAAAAAGTTTTTTTTAAAGAAAAAAACCATTAAGAAACATCACACCTGTTAAAAGACTTTTACCCAGAACATATAAAGAACCTCGAAAATTCAAGAAAACACGTGATCCAAGAACAACAATCACAACAATACTAAAAAGATCAAAGATCTGAACAGACATTTCGCCAAAGAAGAGAGAGAGCCGGCGAACAAGCACAGGAAAAAGTGTCCAGTGTCCAGTGTCATTAGGGACATGCCAAGTAAAACCACGACGAGGTACCATTTCGCTAGAATGCCTAAAATTAAAATCTGCCAGCGTGCAGACGGGACAAGGGTGCGGAGCAACAGGAACACTCGTTGCTGTACAATCACTTGGGGACACGCTTTGGCTGTGCCATTTGACGTAAACACGTGCCTCCTTAGCAACTCGTCATTCCCTGTTGGGTATAAGTTCAGGAAAACATACACTGACACTAGATCGGTGTTAGAGCGACACGTCAGCTTTGTTCGGAACAGCCAACATTGGATACGGTCCAAGTGTCCATCAAGAGGAACGTGACTGATGGTGTGTTCATAGGAGGAGGTAGGATATTACTCAGCCGTAAACAGTTACCTGCCACAACACAGGTAACTCTCAAAAACAGGCTGAGAAGCAAAATACCAAAGGGTACACGGTATGATTCCAATCGTAGGAAGTTCTGTAAGAGGCAAACAAATCTATGATGATAGAGATCAGAGGAGCTGTTGCCTGTGGGGTAGGAAAGTGGAAATTTCTAGGATGATGGAGAATATTTTGTATGTACCTAAAAAAAAAAAAAAAAAAAACAAAAAAAACAAGAGGCCCCAGTCGGTTAAGCATCCAACTTCAGCTCAGGTCATGATCTCGTGGTTTGTGGGTTTGAGCCCCGCGTTAGGCTCTGTGCTGACAGCTCAGAGCCTGAAGCCTGCTTTGGATTCTGTGTCTCTCCCATCTCTGTGCTTCCTCTGCTCATGCTCTGTCTCTCAATAATAAATAAATGTCAAAAAAAATTTTTAAGTAACAGAAAATGCATGCAGATTATTAGCACAGTGTCTGTTGACAGTATTGAGAATAATATGGAGACTGCTTTTAGTATGGATATGCAATAGTCTGAGGATGTTGGAATTTTACTTAGACATTTGTCTTGGGAGCACCTGCATGGTTTAGTTGGTTGAGCTTTGGCTCAGGTCATGAACGCCGTTCAGAGTTCAAGCCCCGTGTTGGACTCTGTGCTGAAAGGTTAGAGCCTGGAGCCTGCTTCATATTCTGTGTCTCCCTCTCTCTCTCTGCCCCTCTGCTGCTCATTCTCTGTCTCTCAAAAATAAATAAACATTAAAAAAATACGGGCACCTGGGTGGTGCTTCAGCTCAGGTCATGCTCTCACGGTTCATGGGTTCAAGCCCCGCTTGGGGCTCTGTGATGACAACTCAGAGCCTGGAGCCTGCTTCAGATACTGTGTCTCCCTCTCTCTGTTCCTCTTCCGTTCATGCTCTCTCTCTCTCTCTCTTTCTCTCCCTCAAAAATAAATAAACATTAAAAATTTAAAAAAACATTAAAAAAATAAAGAAGCAGAAGAAAGTTGTCTCAAAGTTCCCAGAAGCATTTTCCTTAGATGTTTCTTCCCACTAAATGAATAAGTGGGTTTGTGATAAAGAAAAAGAATGTCTGGTCTCCTGGATTCACACTTCTCTCCCTTCCATAGTATTATGCTCACCCCTCCCTCCCGTCTCTATCTCTGAGGCTTACCTCCCTAAGACGGGAGAGGTTCTCAGAGTCTGGTTTCACACACCTGAGATGCAGTACTTTATTTATTTCCCGTATCCTTGAGATCTGGGTTACTTCAAGGTAGTGTAAGGCCTTGGGTGGAAGAGTGTGGGACCTAAGCATCCATCCACAGAGCAGGTGAATGTGCCTGTCCCAAGGGGTTTTGGGTGTCACAGTCTGTGCCCATCTGATGATACTCACGGTGCACAAATACAACCAAAGAGGTTCTTGGAGAGGAGATAAGCTTCTAGAATTCAAGTTGTGTCCTGAACTATACTGCGTCCTCCTTTGACCCCTCTCCTTAAGACCAGAGTTGGACACCATCTTGTTTACTGACTACCTTTCACAACTCTAGGGAACTGTGTGACATTGCAAATTTGCTTAGCTTTTTGGTCTCCATCCAACAGATGTGGGAACGGAGATCGATCCATCCAGAACGCACAGTTCACCCACATTGCCAAACCGGAGCCCAGCTGCCGGAGTTTTCTCCTTACCGGAACTGGCCAGGAGGGGGGCACCCCTGGGACACCACAGTGTACCTGCCACCCTGTGACTTTCTTTGCCGGGAGCTCTGTGCCGGGTCTTCTCTGAACCACCACAGCCCTGTCTCTCTCATGGACACATGCACAGAACGAGGAGGGCTGAAGAGCTCTGAAGTTAAGCAGACCTGAGTTCTGGTCTGTCCTCCTGACCACAGGACCTTGGACCAAATCAGACTTCCCAGTCTCTAGTGCCATAAAATCAGTCTAATAACAGCACTCGGCTGGTGTCCCAAGGACTTCATGAGTTAAAGTATGTGAAACACTTAGCAAAGGACCTGGGACTTAATGCATGTCAACCCCCATTCTTTTTTTTTTTTAAACTAGTTTATTGTCAAATTAGTTTCCATACAACACCCAGTGCTCTTCCCCACAAGTGCCCTCCTCCATCACCACCATCTCTTTTTCCCCCTCCCCCTTCCCCTTCAACCCTCAGTTCATTTTCAGCATTCAATAGTCTCTCAAGTTTTGCGTCCCTCTCTCTCCCCAACTCTCTTTCCCTCTTCCCCTCCCCCTGGTCCTCCGCCATGCTTATTATGTTTACTACTTAGGACAATTTTTTTGTATCGTTCTCCAATTGTTGCCTGGGTGTAAGAACTTGACTCCTAATTTAGACAGCCATTTCTGTGAAGGTGAAGACAGTATATTCTTTTTACATATCCCACTGAACCCGGCTGGTGCTGGGAATTAAGGGAAGTATCAGAGCAGCTTCCTAAGTGACTCTAGGTGACTTGATAAACCCTTTGACATGATGTGACTTTTGCTATGTTTCTCCACATACAACTTACATACACATAATGAGCAGGTGATCTGATCTCATTGCCCATATATCGCTATGCTCTTCCCCTAAACCTTACTTTGGAGACACATTCTCTACATGTTGATTACATATTTACAGGTGTGGTTGGTTCATATCCCACTTTGATTTTCTTATAAAAATTTGTTTCTTTTTGGTAAGCTCAGGTTAAGCCCTGGGGGGGTATCTAGTCGCCATTCTTCCTTTCTGAGAGAGGACAGGGGACCGAGGCATCCTTTAGCAGATCACAAAGATTGTTTTTATTCTCCTAACTAGTTCAGCTACAATGCATTTGTTGCAGTGACGAGATGGCCATCACCCCTGGAGGGAACCCGGGGAGTTGGGTGACAGAAAGGCGAAGGCCAGCTGGATGGCTGCAAGAAGTGTCCTCAGATGACCCAGGCTCTTTCATGAGAAAACAAGAATGTCCTCACTGCTGGAAACGGCGGAAGGTGACGTGATTCATGTCAGGTTATGCAATGGGTTCGGCAGGTGCCTGAACAGGGAGTCCCCCGCCCTTGCCTGGCATGAGTGACAGCACGCGGGTGCGAGGGCCTCCCGTGAACCTACCTGCTAGGGCACAAGGACAAGGGACCCTTTCAGCAGAGGTCAGAGGGAGCCAGTGTGCCCCGGGCATTGGCTTTCTGCCTCACACCTGTCAAGACTAGAACAAAGCCAATGACCCCTCTGCCTTCAAGACCAACTGGTGTTACTTATAAACCTGAGGAGGGACACTTGAAAGCATTTGGGCATGCTTTTCACATCCTTTTTTGTAAGAGGCTGGCTTGCAGGTGACGGAAGGGAGACCAAAGCTTTGTTCCATCTCTGGGGGCCTCTTCTATATCACAGGCCCCCGGGGCACTCGAGAGACCAGGACCGAGGATCCTGACTTAAAAAAAAAAAAAAAAGACACCTAAGGATTCCCAGGATCCATTTTTTTCTGCCCAACCATCACCAGTGTATTGAACACAGTGACTCCCTGAAGCCCTTGTCTGTTCTTATCCCCCAGCATTTCCGTTGTGACGTTCCACTTGAACCTCTGGTATTAGATATGAAGCTAAATCCAAACCTGAGATGTGCATAAAACATAGTTTTTAAGTGCCTTCTTTGGTGTCTGGTAAGTATGGAATTTCTATTTTGAGCCCTCGGTTAGCCAAACGGTGAAAGTTTACTCTTAGGCAAATTGGGGTCCTCCGCTCTGTTCTCCTGGCTGCATGCTTTCCCAGGCGGGCACACAGCACTGAGGTGGAGAGGACTGGGAGAGAGTCATCCTAGCCTTGGTGTGCTCCTGTCTGACCTCCTTGGAGCTGCCTCTCTTCTTGAATCGGGTCTCCTGCTGGGACTCTCATGTCTGATGACAAAACCTGCTAGGGTCTTCTGTCTCTGTATCTCTCTGTCTCTGTATCTCTCCCTCTCCGCCATACCTCCACCACTCTTGAGAGCGCAGAAAACACAGCACTGGTCCCAAAGGACCCTGAGGGAGGGCTTCTGAAAGGTGCCCCAAGCCCACCCACCTTGATACACTTCCGCTCCTCACCTCGACAGGAATGGCGGAATCCGATGGAGGGTGAGGTGGGAATTGCTGCCGGAAGGGGCTTGCCCTAGGCCCAGGGTACAAATCCTCTCTGTAGTTGGGGGGTTTCTGTCCCTAGTTTCCCTCGCCTCCCCATTGGGCTGAATAGAACTCGGGACCCATTAGCATCTCCCCTTTCTTCCCCTCCCTTTCAACTTCCCTCTCCCTTCTTCTCTAGCCCAGATGTCTTGATCTTTCCCGGGGTGAGGAAGACTTGCTTTTGATTCAATACCTGTTAGTGCCCTGAGTCTCCAAGGTTGTACTGAGTCCCCCCACCCCGTGGTATGGAACAGACTTGGATAAAGGTAACCCTGACCCAGGCCCTTCACTTCATGGAGGCCTGCTCCTTGAAATCTCTTCTTCCAACCTTTCTAAATGCCCCTCTGGCCCCTGAAAGGTGTGTGGGCCCCGCCCCCATTTCTCTCCTTTGGAGCACTGTCTGACCCTCTACTCCATGTGGAGGTCTACCAGATAGCTGAGGGGTTCCAGACCTTGCACTTGTAGCATTATCCAAGGCTCCCAATGTGGAGCTCTGATTCTAGAAGGGTAGCCTGCTGAGAACATTGCTTCCTCTGGATGGAGCAATATTTCTTTCTCAGAATCATATGAGGTTGGAACACCTTGCTGGTGTCACCGACACGCTGATTTGGGGTGGCTCGAAAAGTTACATGGACCGTTGCCCACCCCCGACAAAAATATTTGTCTGGCGCCTTGAATACCCTATGGGTGACTTTGTTCTTGGATCTTTTACCTTCGCTCAGGCAATATGCATAAGCTATCAAGCTCATTCTATAACAAAAGGAAGAGACATTGGGTAACAGAAAACACAAGGGAAAAATATAACAGCAAATCTACCCAAATATTTTGCTGCCATTCTCACAAAGAGTAGCAGAATAGATAGTCTGTGTTGAGAGTCAGAAGATGAGTTGCATTTTAAGTTCTAGTCCTAACCATGCTACTAAGTGTGTGGTCTTGAGCAAGAGAGTTCACCTCTCTGGTCCTGTTTCTTCATCTCTAAAATGAGCTGGATAGGTGGATGGGTGGATGGATGGATGGATGGATGGATGGATGTAGGGATGGATGGAGGTGTGAGTAGATGGATCGATGGATCCACACAGATGGATGTGTGGATGGGTGGTTTGGTGGATGAGTGGATGGGTGGGTAGATGGATAGATAAATGGATGGGTGGGTAGATGGTTGTGTGGATGGGTAGTCTGGTGGATGGGTGGGTGGATGGATAGATAAATGGATGGATGGGTAGACGGTGGTTGTGTGGATGGGTGGACAGGTGGGGGATGGGTGGGAGGGTAGGTAAAGCAGCTTGCCAGCCAGACCGGGAAGAGGGAGGAAGGAGAGCTGGTGGCTGTCCAGGTGCTATAGTTCTGTCTAGCTGCTGCACATTTCTGATGATCTCAGTCATCTTCCCTGTCGCACCTCTTTGTCTACTGCTTTCTTCCAAGAACGACTTGGGAAGGCACTTGAAAAGATTGATCCAAGAGTCCAAAAACCTGAATTTTTCTCCTACAATGCTTATTGTACCCTGGGCAACTTTTGGGTAATTCAGAAACTCTCAAAGTGTCAACTTCCTTATTAGTAAAATGGAGTTAATGATGCCTGTCTTATCTATTGCGCATGGTTTTTAGAGATCTGGCATGCCTGGGTGGCTCAGTTGGTTGAGCATCTGACTTTTGATTTCAGCTCAAGTCATGATCCCAGGGTCGTGGGATGGAGCCCTGCATTGGGTTTCACGCTGAGCATGGAGCCTGCTTGGGATTCTCTCTTTCTTTCTGCCCCTCTCCCTGCTCTCTCTCTCTCTCAAAAAAAAAAAAAAAAAAGGGGGCAAGGAAAACGCTCCGCAGCCAGGGTCAGGTTTTGTGAGGTATTACGGGAATAGTTTTCCTGTCCTTACTCTCTCCTGCAGCTGCCGGTGGGGCTGCTGTGGCTTTCACAAACATTGTTCTGGGAAGTGTCACAGCCCTGAAAGAAGCCAAGTAACAGAAATCACAAGAGAAGGCAGTTGTCACCATGTTGGCTCATCACGTGTCAGGGGATAGGGCCTTTCTTGTTGTTTTATTTTTGTTGTTAGGGCGGTGAAGCCAGGACATGTGTGGTTTTCCGCCTGAACTAAATGAGGCAGTGGACCGTTTCCAGCAATACGGTGAACCGACATTTAAGCCCGGTCTTCTTCGTAACAAATTCCTATTTTGTAGCATCATAAAATCATGAACTGATCTCTCCCGGCCTTCCCCTTAGTTTGGTGCTCTTGAAATGTGCCCTTGGACCAGCGGCAGCAGAGCGTCCCCTGGGAATGTATTAGAAAGACTGTTCTTGGACTCAGCCTCAGACCTACTGGGTTAGCAGCTCTGGGAGTGTGGCCCAGCAACTTGAGAATAAGCTTTTCTGATGACCCTGATAGACCTAAAATGGGAGAATCAAGGTCCTAATTCATTCCTTCCCTACATAACATACCTGCAGGATGATCTCAGTGGCTCCCTACTTGAATACTTCTGGTGATGGGGAGCTCACTACTTTACAAAGCATCTGATTAGAAGCCCTCATGGTTAGATATTCTCTCATTATAGTAAGATAAATCTGACTTCTTGTCACTTCTACCTGCTGGCCGTGGCTCTATCCTCTGAACACGATTCAAGGTTAGAGCTGAATGAAGAGCACTAGCAACCGAGCTAATTACGCACCTCGTAGGAGCTGGGTAAGCGTGAATATGAGGATAAACTGGGAGGGAGGCCAGGGTGCCACATTTTCCTCTCAGCCAAATACAACAGCAAGATTAAGGGCTGTCCCTGGCATTTGTGGGATTATGATAAATATGAGTATTAATAACAATAGTGACAGTAATAATTACCCGTGGCTCGATTTGGATGCAGGTCAAGAAACCATCGAAATCAAATTACGTGTAAGGAAAATATGTGTCTTCAGTGCTGGGAACATTTTCAAAGGGGAAGAAAAATGGATGCCGTGAAAAACATATCACTTTCTAGACGGGATAACTTCTCTTTTCATGCCAAGAAGGGAGTGAGAGAAAGGAGTCTCCTGGAGGCATGGAGAGATTTTATGGTGAGGTCCTGGCCCCGCTCTGACTAGACGTGTGTACGGTACCCAAGGCTGATGGGGAGTAAAGAGCCTTTTCCTGGTCACCCTGCAACTGGCGATGCTTTGAGTAAAATGCACTTGTTTAGCTAGATTTTGCTAAGGGTGGCCTTTTCTGTTTGTTTCTGGTGGGCATTTGGCCAGCGGGGCAGGGAGAGAGTGTACTATCCTCACAAGGGGAGGCTCCTGGCCTCCAGGTAGAGGCCACTCCGGACTCAGGATGGCCTCCTCTAAGTCTAATCTTGTTCTCTTCTGATGCCAATCTGTCCCCTCTTGGGACAGAAAGCCCCAGCAGTACTAAGCATCTCCAGGGCACTCTCACAAATGATTTTTCCTCTCCCCCAGCACCCCCCCAACCCCCAGTTGGAGCCTGGAGAGTGTTTACTTCCTGGCAAACCCCAGGGACCTGCTGATTTTCCCCATTACTGCAAATTGCTGCTCTTGGGTGCTTTGCATTTGTTATTAAGATGCAATCAGGGTTTGCTAACTGATTAGCAGCCTCACCCCTCAGCCCCCCAGCCTCACACTTGATGTGGAGGCCCTGGCGGAGGAGAAGGGAACCCCCTGGATGGGGAGTGTCTGGAGGCTCTCTGCGCAGTCAGAGTGGGGGGGCTAATGGGTTTGGCTGTGCAGCTTTTGAGAGCGCAGGAAGGAGCTCAGAGGCGCTGCGCTCTCCACTGAACCCTGAGCATCCTGAGAAGGAACTTGGGGTCTCCCAGGTTCCCAGGAAGTGTGCGGGTGTTGGGGCGTGTGACAGGTCTCCGGGATGCTGACGGCTGATGGGCCGATGAGGCAGAGGCCAGCCCGAGCCGGGCCTTCCGGACGAATAAACACGCCGCGTCTCTCCGGGCTGAGTGGCAGGATGATGGGCGCGGTGGCGGCCCCCCGGAATCGCGTGTCACTCAGCTCGGAGAGCTGCCACGGAGACGGGCCCCGCGGCCTCCCCACCAGAGGGCCCCGGCCCCTGCGCCGGCCGCCCCTGTCAAAGCGGTTCAGCCCCTTCCTGGGCGCTGTTCACACTCGCGCCCACAAGGCACACAGACACAAACAGCCTCACACACTCCCGGGGCGGCTGTGCACACACGCAAACCCGAGTCCTGGTCTGCGGCCTGGGTTCTCGCCAACGTCTGTGACCCTTCTCTGCTCCTCTTTGGCTTCTTTTTGTTTTGGATTTGATGTTCTCTTATTTATTTTTGAGAGAGAGAGCAAGAGGGAGCAGGGGAGGGGCAGAGAGAGAAGGAGAGAGAGAATCCCAAGCAGGCTCTGGACCGTCAGCTCAGAGCCGGATGCGGGGCTCGATCTCACCAACTGTGAGATCATGACTTGAGCCGAAATCAAGAGTCAGAGGCCCAACTGATGGGGGCCACTCAGGCGCCCCTTTGCTTTTGTGTTCTAAGTGTCTGAGTGTGCACCAAACAAGGGTCTTACGCTCACTTTCCTGGCTTTTCATGGGGGAAAGAGGCCCTGCCGATGGGCACA
This sequence comes from Helogale parvula, assembly GCA_004023845.1. Classification (NCBI taxonomy): domain Eukaryota; kingdom Metazoa; phylum Chordata; class Mammalia; order Carnivora; family Herpestidae; genus Helogale; species Helogale parvula. Next base: position 309,002 of record PJEM01000208.1, read on the forward strand.
GAAATCTGGTGTGAAAAGGTGAGTGGGCTGCGGAAGCCCAGCACTGCGACCCAAAAACTGGGCGGGGTGCCTACTCCACAGGAGTCAGAGCTGTGTGGGGAGGCTTGCAGCCGAGGGACATCGGTCCTGTGTCACCCAGTTGTCACCAGATCCACTGGATGTGTTTGGGGAAGAAAAAAAAAGGGGGGGGGGTGGAGGAAGGTAAGGGGGAAAACTAAGGAGGTGGGAGTTTTGTGCAGGAAAAGTGCCCAGACTTGAAAGGAGCAGGACAGTTCTGAGTTCGAGCCCTGTGTGCTCCATTTACCGCCTCTGTTGACTGAGCCTATTCATCCCGCTTTAAAATGGAGATACTAGATCTATCTCCCTGGGTTCTTCTTGTGAGGCAAACACAAGGAAATATATACAGAGTACATAGGATTTGCTTTTTGCTTTTGCTTTTTCTTGACTAAGGGGGTATTTATAGCAATAGTTTTTTTTTATGTTTTTATTTATTTTTGAGAGACAGAGAGAGAGACAGCACGAGCAGGGGAGGGTCAGAGAGAGGGAGACACAGAATCCAAAGACAGGCTCTAGGCTCTGAGCTGTCAGCACCCACTAGGCTCAAACCCACAAACCGTGAGATCATGGCCTGAGCTGAGGCCGGATGCTTAACCGACTGAGCCACCCAGGCACCCCCGGCAATGTTTTTTTTTTAAGAAATCAGATCACGTTTGGCATCATTTAAAGGCTGAGAGGAAGTCTCCCTGAAGACCGGAAGGGATCCTGGCTGCCTTGTCTTCCCATGGGGAAAAAAGTTCGGTTTTTTAATTCCAGAGTCGCATTATTTTATCTTCCCTACTAATTATATGACTTTTTCCTGGCATGCTGCTTCAACAGCCCCACACTGACAAGTGCAAATCCTTGACCCGGGACCCTTCCTGGCTATTCAGGGAGCCCTCTTGGGAACAGCTGTAGAAGCGGGTTGTAGGGCGAACAGAAGAGAGAGCAGGATGGTCACTTGCATAAGGAAACATCTTGGAACGCGTTTAAGGAGAAAGACAGAGGATGGGAATTGGGTGAAAATGTACGGAGGAGCTTTCCCGAGAGTATGTGTGGTGAAACGGGCCACAATGAGCTACCACGCACGTTCACTTGGCTGAGTCTTCCCCAGGTACAGACTCTGAGGCATAGGGGAAAAACGCCCATGGAGTTCGAGTGCCAAATTACAACTAGAGTATCAGAAGGAGAGGGGAGAGAATGAAACAGAAGCAAAAATTTTAGGAGTTCAAAGCAAAGAATTTCCTCCAATGGAAAAAAAGATCCAGTCACAGGTTCTAGAAGCTTCCCCAATGGGATAAATACAAGATAAATGCATCTAGATTTACCCTAGTCTAATACACCACTGCAAAAACTAAAGGCAGAGAAAATCTTAAAAATTAAAAAAAAAAAAAAGACCATTACTTTCAAGGAGCGACACTAACACCCAACTTCTCCAAAGATATGCTGAAGGTTAGAAAGTAATTAAATAATAGCTTTATTTTTTTTCCATAATAGTTTATTGTCAAATTGGTTTCCATACAACACCCAGTGCTCTTCCCCACAAGTGCCCTCCTCCATCACCACCACCTCTTTTCCCCCCTCCCCCTTCCCCTTCAACCCTCAGTTCATTTTCAGCATTCAATAGTCTCTCAAGTTTTGCGTCCCTCTCTCTCCCCAACTCTCTTTCCCCCTTCCCCTCCCCCTGGTCCTCCATTAGGTCTCTCCTGTTTTCCTGTTAGACCTATGAGTGCAAACATATGGTTTCTGTCCTTCTCTGCCTGACTTATTTCGCTTAGCATGACCCCCTCGAGGTCCATCCACTTTCCTACAAATGGCCATATTTCATTCTTTCTCATTGCCATGTAGTACTCCATTGTGTATATATACCACATCTTCTTGATCCATTCATCAGGTGATGGACATTTAGGTTCTTTCCATGATTTGGCTATTGTTGACATTGCTGCTATGAACATTGGGGTACATGTGCCCCTATGCCTCAGCATTTCTGTCTCTCTTGGGTAAATCCCCAGCAGTGCTATTGCTGGATCATAGGGGAGTTCTATCAGGGAAACACAAATCAAAACCACACTGAGATACCGCCTCACGCCGGTCAGAGTGGCTAAAATGATCAAATCAAGAGACTATAGATGCTGGCGAGGGTGTGGAGAGACGGGCACCCTCCTACACTGTTGGTGGGAATGTAAACTGGTGCAGCCGCTCTGGAAAACAGTGTGGAGGTTCCTTAAATAATAGCTTTAAAATTCCTTGCTTATAGTGGGAGGTTTCACAGGGCATGTGAATGTAAACAAGCAATCCAAAGTCAGTAAGGTTCTAGAACAGCTGAGCAGCGGGTCCAACAATTGGACCTCGTCATCTCTGGAGAAGAAACACCCACGAGGCGTAAGACATGCCTTTTCCCCCCGTACATACACAACATTTCCTAAAATTGATTCTATGCTGGGCCGTAAAGCAAATTTCAAAAAAAATTTTAAGGAGATGAAATCACAGTCTTTGCCTATAGTGGAATTAATCTGGAAATAAATACCAAAAGTGAGCAAAATGCTAATAAAAAAAGGGCTTATTAAAGCATGTGCTTAAAGGAATTACATAGCCTCAAATGCATATATTAGAAATGTAAAAAGGCTAAAAGATAATGAGGTAAGTATTTGTAGGAAGAAGTTAGAAAAAGAAAACACAACTACATGCTTATGTAACAGAGATGAGGATTTAATGAAAGAGATAACAAATGTATAATAAAGAAAAAGGAGCAAAATATAAAGTTGGCTTTTTCGGGGTGCCTGGGTGGCTCAGTCGGTTAAGCGTCCGGCTTCAGCTCAGGTCATGATCTCACAGTTCGTGGGTTTGAGCCCCGCATCGGGCTCTGTGCTGACAGCTCTGAGCCTGAGCCTGCTTCTGATTCTGTGTCTCCTTCTCTCTCTCTCTGACTGTCCCCTGCTCGCTCTGACTCTCTCTGACTCTCAAAAATAAATAAAAAATATTAAAGTTGGCTTTTTAAGAAGATGAATAAAATTAATAAACTTCAAGGAAGACTAGGTATTTGTGTGTGTGTGTGTGAGAGAGTATGTGTGAGAAGGATTGTGAGAGTGTGTGTGAGAAAGGTGTGAGAAAATGTGAGAGAGTGCATGTGAGCGAAATGTAAGAGAGAGTGTGTGAGAGACAGTGTGTGGGAGAAAGTGAGAGTCTGTGAGAAAGTGTGTGTGAGACAGCGTATGTGTGTGTGTGGAGAGATGGGGAGAGAAAGAGAGACAGAGCGCGAGTGTGTGTGTGTGTGTGTGTGGAGAGAGGGGGTGGGGAGCCTGGGGAAATACAAATTATCAACAACAAGAATGAGAAAAAAAAAAAAGGACATCTTTACAGATTCTCCTTACATTAAAAAATGAGATGATATGTTGAATAACTTTGTGCCAATACATTTGATAATTTTTAAAAACAAATGAATACAGAAATAAATAAAAATTCTGAAGAACCCAATATCTATTAAAATCGAATCCATTATTAAAAACCATACCCTCAAGATAACTCCAGGCCCAGATGGTTTCACCGATGAATTTTCCAAACTTTAATAAATGAATCATATGGATCTGACACAGCTCTTCCAGAGAATAAGAAAGCAAAAGACTTGTTAAAACTTGTTCTAGAAAGCCAGCTGTCACTCAAAATAATGCAAGAACAGCACAAGACAAAAAAATTACAGGGGAATTTCTTTCATAAATATAAATTTAAAATTCTTTATTAAAATATTTACAAGTCAAATACAGTGGAGTATAAAAAGTAGAAATCACAACCAATTTGGGCTAATTTCAGAGGTACAGAAATGGTTTAATAATCCAAAGGCAGCAATTGTAATTTATCACATTAATAGAGCAAAAGGCAAACAGAAATAGAATATAGAATGATACAGAATTTAGAATAGTAGAAATAGAGTAAAGAAGATGTGGCCATCTCAATGGATGTAGAAAAAGCTTTTGATAAAAGTCAATACGCATTCCTGAGAAAATCTTTTCTTTCCAAAATAAAAATAGACGTCATTTCTTTAATCTGATAAAGGGCATAGACACAAAATGTACCACAAACATCAGTAAAGGTAAAATAGTGCAAACCATCTCCCGATATTAAGAATGAGAAAAAAATACCTGAATGACTTTTCTTCAGTGTTATACTAGACTATCTAGCAAGAAAAAAGAAATAAAGCAATAAGATTTCAAAAGGGATATATAATACCACTGATATTTGTAGAAGACATGGTGGTTTATTTAGCAAAAGACAAAAGAATTTATAGAAAAATATTGGAATTATTAAGGAAATCCAGCAATGCCACTGAGTACACTGTCAGGATATAACAATCAATTGTGTTCCTATATACTAATAACATGAAAGAAGTAAAATCCATACGGTTTACAATGGCATCCCCCAAACCTCAACATCTAGAGTAAATCTGATGAAAAATGTGCATGAAAGCATTATGAGAGAAATTAAATAAGATCTAAATGAACAAAAAATATACTATGTTCATGGATTAAAAGATTCAATTATAAGAGAAGCCAACTGATCTTAAATATTCAGGATTTAGGATATCTAGGATTTTTGTTTGTTCTGCCTTTTTCTTTTTTGGGGGGAAGTGGTAGGCTGATTATAAAATTTATATGAAAGTACAAAGGATAATGGCCAAGTACTCCTTAAATACAAAAAATAAAATTAGAGGATCTTCTAAAGCTTCAGCTATTAAGAAAGAATACAATTAATGAAAAATAGAGATATTAAGCCATGTACAGGAGGAAAATATTAAAAACAGACTCATTCATATACAATTACTTTGATTTATGACAAAGTTAATACAGCAGTGCATTAAAAGATTATTTTTCCATAATGGTCTGAGTTAACTAGATATCCATATGGAAGAAAAAGTCTTGACTCCTATCTTATACTACATTAAAAAAACACAAAAGCAGTTCCAGGAAAATTATAGACCTAAAAGTGAAAGCCAAAATAATTCAACTCCTAGATGAAAAATACGGGCTTATTTTTATAACCTTAAGGTGAACAAATATTTCTTAAATAGGACACAGAAAAGTAATAACCGTAAAATAAGTAGTTGTTAAATTCAACTATGTAAAAAAAAAAAAAAAGAACTATTCGTGGGGGGAAAATGTCAAAAGACTGAAAACCAAGCCAGAGAGAAAGAAAAGATACTGGCAATATATCTGACTAAAATTGCTTATCCAGAGTAAGTAAAGAAATCCTATTACTTTGTAAGAGAAAGACAATCTACAATTCACAGAGGGGCAAGATATCCAAAAGGCTAAAATGCATATGAAAAGGGGTTCAATCTCATTAGTCTTTAGTGAAGAGCAAATTTAAATTATAATATGACATCAAGATGCAGGGATCATAATGGCTAAAATTCAAAAGCCTGACAATACTAAGTGTTGGTGAGGACCTATGGTACAACTGAAATCCCCGTCTCCCATCTACATAGCGTTAATTGGTGCAGCACCTTGAAGAATTACATGACAGTATCCACTGACATCTGAACCTGCACTTACCACATGACTCAACAGTTCTGTTCCCAGTGTCTGCCCAGCAGCCCTCCCTCACCTGCAACTTCCGATTCTGTTCCCTTGCACATGTCCAATGCTTCCGAGGGCCCAGGAGAGCAGTACTTCATTGTGGCCATTCTCTGCCCAGGGTGCCACAACCTGGGACTTGCAAAGCTTCAAGCCTTCCTAGTGACCACATAGTGCTACGTTTCCCACCATCTTAACTGGCCCGAGCCATGCTGAGCTCCTGGCAGGCATGGGGGTGCCGGTCCCTCCCCGCTGTGTGTGCTGTACTCTGTAACTGAGGCCCCAAAGTGGTTCTGTTTGTGCCCCTATTCTCACAAAGGCCCTTGGCTTTTTAACTACTCCTTCTGGCCACTGGTATCTCCCCATAGATCACGGTCACGGACCTCATACTACCTCCCCCATCTCTGTCTTTGCTCCTAGGCATTGGTCACTAACTTCAAAGTACAAACAGATGCTTGCAGGTTCCTTGCAACATTACTTCGTCAGACGCTCAGGTTCTACCTCCTACTTTAGGCCCCTCAGGACCTCTGCTACATGGTGTGTCAGCTAGGAATGCTTTGGGCTACGAGTAACAGAAATCCCAAACAGGACCTGAAACCCACAGGCATTTGCTTTTCCACTTGAGAAATCTGGAGGGAGGTGAAGTCTGGTGGTGTTGATTCAACAGCTCGGTTGAATCTTCAGAGAGCCAGGTGTTTTCTCTCTGTTCACTCATCTCCTTAGTTATTAGCTTTCTGCCCCTTGTCCTTGTCACTTTGAGTCTGCAACATGGCTATTTCAACTCATGCATCAAAACCATGTACAGAGCAGAAACAAAGGGAAGAGATAGTAGAGCTCACTTTTTCCCTTTACCTGCCTCTTCCCGGGAGGAAAAGCCTTCCAATCACCCTAACTCTCATCCTTGCTGAACTTCCTTGCATCTCCCAAACCAAGTCATACTGGTGGCTTCTCTACATGCAAAGGGCACTGGAAAGTGAGTATTTGGTAGCTCAGAATAGCTTTTGCATGGCCAGCCAACCGTGCTGTGAGACAGTCATTCGGAATGACAAAGAGAGGCCACCGTATTGGATAATCGTCTACAGCTCTGAGTAATCCAGAGTTGGGTTTACCAGTTCAGCTTGTCTTTCTTTGGGTGCAGGTTATGTGCTTGACTAATATTCCCCATGCAGCCTCTGAAATGATGTTTCTGCATTTGCAGTCAAAACGAAATTTTCCTTTGGTAAATATAATGATTTCCTAATAAGAGCGCCAAATTATTTTACTGAGTGGTGGCTTTGGACCGGCTTCCCTGTTACTTATCTGAACGTCAGAATGAATTCCCCCCTGTGCCATTCTAGACAGTTTGATGGAGGAAAGGAATGAGAAGCCTCTGCTCAATCAAGTTTCTGATTAATACAGGTTTCGTATGCAAATTGCTGACTTTCTAAACATTTGAATTAGAGAAGACATGCCTACAACCACTCCCAAATGTCTATTTTCTTTTTCTGCCTCTTAACAGCTTCTCCCCAAACACTACCTGCTCTGTGTGGTAGGATGTTATCTTTTTGAGTCTATTTTTCCTTTCTCCTTTTTTTCTTCGCCCTAATTGCTCCCCCCTCCCCCGACTTCTGTGCTTCTCTGCCTCTTTGCTGACTGCCTTATGTGGGTGCAGCGCAAGCCCAGCTGAAAGAATGATGGGTTGCAGTATGTTTACACTAATATTAAATCTAATTGCAACATATGCCCTGATCTGGACATAGTCTTCCCCAGGAACAAGGGACACTTATTTATTTATAAGATGTTTTTATAACCTGGTTCGTCCACCATTGCGAGGTGAGCATGGCCAACCCTTGTTCACCCTGGCTGTACCACAAACATAGTGTGTCAGAAATTCCAGATGATCTTCCCAGGATAGTTGGAGGAGATAAACTGACAAGTCACCTCTGTTTTTGAGTCTACCTGCGTTACGTATGTACAAGCACATGGAGTGTATTGAAAACTGCTGATATTTAATGAAAATTGTTGATATTTAATGACTCTCTGAGGCAAAACATTCCATGGCCCTACTTGTAGCTCTCAATATGGGAAAGGTGTGATATAGTGAAATGTTAAATGCTTAAGGGAAAACCAAGGATATAAGAGATGGTTTAAAAAATGTAGGATGTGGGGCACATGGGCGGCTCAGTCAGCTGATTGTTTAAGTCTTGATTTCCGATCAGAGTATGATCTCATGGCCATGAGATCGAGGCCCGTGGTGGGCTCTGTGATGGGCAGAGCCTGCTGGAGAGCCCCCTCTCTCCCTCTATCCCTCCCCTGCTCGCTCATTTGCTCATGATTCTCTCTTTCTCTCTCAAAAAAAAAAAAAAAATAGAAAAAAAGAAAAGAAAAGAAAATGCAGGATGGGCTAAGTAAGAGAAGAAAGACAAACAACTCGTATACGGAGTTTTAGGGCACCATCAAGAAAGGAAATGAGATTTTTAAGGTCTGCGTCTAAGAGATGGGCTGCCAGACTGATGGGTCACGTGGCTAAGGAAGGAATCAGAGTTCCAAAACCACGTGGTTCTGTCTGGAGCCAACCACCACCTTCTGTATCAGCCAGTCACTTGCACACGTAATTAAGGGAAGGATCTCAAGTCCAGGTAAGGGTCTCCACTCCTTTAATTATAAGGAAATACATTTGAATTTCAAAGGTGCCTCCGTACCACCTTGCAGAAGAAAGAGGGGAAAAGGTGACCCCCCGTGTAGTCTCGGTTCCCTGACATTCTCCTTGCCTGACGAGTTTGCAAAATGTTTGGAATAGCCTATCGATAATGTTGGCAACCATGCATGAATTCCTCAAAACGGTCTCAGCAACTAGAATAAGGCAGACAGAGGAGGGGCTGGTAACCTTTAAATCTATGGCCCTTCTAAGAGGTTGGATCTGGCATTTACTGAACTGGTTTAAGAGCCTCACTCCTTTCTGTTGTCTTTATGGTGTTTATTTTGAGTGAAAAGCACACTGTCTCAGCCAGTCTTTATCACAAGCACTATTGGATAATAGGTCAAATATCAAGCTCTTCTTTGCAACCTCAATCTTGAACAAAACGGGAAGCTAGAAACTGGCATTAAACTGGATTTCTGGTTCTTAAAAAAATTTTTTTCCCCTTTGCTTCATAGGTTATAAGGATCATTCAAAATCTTTGGTAGAATCCACGCCTCTTCAGCCAGTGGGCAGTTGCGATAAAGGGGGTGCAGAGTCGAGTCGGGGGACCTGAGAATTCTACCACTAGGAAGGTCGGGGCGGGGTGCTGGGAATGTCCACACTGCACCCCACCCGGGCTTGTTTAGCTTGGAGGGAAGGGGACATCAAGGCACGGCATGGCCCAGTGCGCTCTAACCAACCTGAGGACAGGGACTCCGTTGTTTCTTGCTGCAACTTCACAGCCAGCATGATGGCAGCTTGTCTCCCGGATGCTTCTAGACCTGCTACTCATCCTCACCGGCATCCGTACTACAGGATTGAGATTGGGATTTGTTTTTGGACCTGTCTGATCTATCCCATACTCCCATGTGTTGTGGGAAGAGCGGATCTCCAAGGAACAATTTGCTTAACGTGAAGCCACACCCATTTGGGGAAGAAAAAGGAGGAGGAGGAAGAGGAGGAGGAGAAGGCGCCTGGGTGGCTCAGTCAGTTAAGCATCTGACTTTGGCTCAGGTCATGATCTCATGGTTCGTGGGTTGGAACCCCACGTCGGGCTCTGTGCTAACAGCTCAGAGCCTGGAGCATGTCTTCGGATTCTGTGTCTCCCTCTCTCTCTGACCCTCCCCTGCCCATGCTCTCTCTCTCAAAAAAATAAAATAAAATAAAAACATTAAAAATTTAAATAATAAAAAGAAGGAGGAGGAGGAAGGGGGAGGGGTAAAGGGGAAGGTGAAGGGGAAGGAGAGGAAGAAGAAGAAGTCAGAAACCAAAATGCAAAGGGGAAGAAAGTGGACAGACCAGCAGCAAGATGGGAGGGCCAGCCAGGGAGGGTGCCAGAGCAGGACTGAGCCCCGCCCCCCACTCAAGGGATTAGCACAAGGTACAGCTGGGAGGTATCAAGGCCTCCCAGATACCTCTCCCTGTGCCTTTGAATGGAAATTGGGGTTGAAAAATTGGCTGGAATTTACCGTGTCTTTGAAATATAACTACTCCCAATAGCCAAGTGTTGCTTTCAGACCAGAGGAGCCTCTTCTGGGCCCCTGTGGCCCCACAAGCAGCCAGCAGAAAACTACCCACCCTACAGGGCCATGACCTCAAGCTCAGCTGGTCTGTTCCGTGTGCGTTCTGCCTGCTTAAGAAGGTCATGCGTGCTTCTAGAAGGAAGGTGAGCTCAAGGTACGTATTTCATGAATTATGTATCAGTAGGTGGACATGTTACAGCTCGATTTAGCAGAGATGCATCTGTAGGTCTCGATCAAATTACTCAGACTGATGCCTGAATAATTTCTGATGTAATATTCAGGGAGTCAGGCTTATCTGTTGCTGAGATTTGAACTTCTAGGCCTGAGGGTGCTCTTACATCTATTGTTAATATGCTCCTGATTTTGGTGAGTGATGCTGACCTCCAGTCTCAAGCCGGAGAAATCTGGAGCAATCCGTAACTCTGCCCTCTTACGACGTTTCCCTGCCCCATGTAGTTGGTCCTCTAGTCCTGCCCACCTTTCTCCCATTTGGGTCACCCCTCTCCCTCTTCATCCCTGCTTCTCTCCCTTGGATGAACCAGTTCACTCCTCTTGTCTTCTAGTCTTTGCTTTCAACCTCCTTCTTTCTGCCAGAGTTGGGTTTCTTTCCAAAAATCCTATCCCGTCATTCGCATTTTATAGCCTCCACAAGGTCCCGCTTGACAAAGGAGGAAATGGGGAATCATTTAGCGAGCCAGACCAGAGGAGTGCAGTGGGGACCGGCCTTGGGCTGGCCAGGCCACTGCTCTGAGCCTTATTAAAGAGTCACTTTATGGGTGCCTGGTGGCTCAGTCAGTTAAGCGTCCGACTTCGGCTCAGGTCATGATCTCACAGTTCCTGGGTTCGAGCTCCGCATTGGGCTCTGTGCTGACAGCTCAGAGCCTGGAGCCTGCCTCAGATTCTGTGTCTCCCTCTGTCTCTGCCCCTCTCCCACTCATGCTCTGTCTGTTTCTCTCTCTCAAAACTAAATAAACATTAAAAAATATTTAATAAAATAGTCACTTCATTCATGTACACAGCAGTTTTTATTAAGCACTTATTATGTGTAGGTGGTGTTCTACACACTGGAGTTACAGTACTGGAATTGGCCCTCCTGGAACTTATTTTGCTGCAGACCAACTTCTATGAGAATCAAGCACATGGACAGAGAGATCAAGGATCAGTGTCCTTCTGGGAAAGGCTGACCCCAACCAAAGGGCCGGACGGAGAAGTTTCTGATGGGATAGGATCAATGTGGTGCCAAGGACAGAGGTGAAGGTATCTCATTTCGGAAACACAGACAACTCGCAGCTCGTCGAGGTTGGTTTTAGAAGCTGTCAGTGAGGAAGAGTGAGGAATGGGGTGCTAAAAACAAACAAACAAAACTCCAAGGGTGTTTCTAGAAACCTCTGGATGCCTTGGTTCCCATTCTGGATAATGTTTCTGATGGCATGGCCCAAATTCTACCCCAGAGCTCTGAAACGCACCTGTGTCATGACCAGAGTTGGATCAGGGATGCTGTCACAGCCGCTGCTCGAGGACCCACCAGAGTCACTCTGAATGTAGACACTGGCCCCAACACGAGCAGCCCATCCCCTCATAAGAAGGCATTATCAGCAGATATCCAAATTATCAGGACTTTAAGACCTGATCACCTCTCGTTTTTTCTGAGGGGGTCCCCTTTCGCCACCTTTGGGGCTCTGCTCTCGGTTCTTTCGCTCAGCAGCCCAAGTATGCTCTTGGCCCCCTAGAAAAAAATCTCTAGTCCTGGGCTCTTTGCTTATCCCAGCAGTGGTGAGCCTGGCAACACCAGAAGTCTGGGGGGAGGACCTGGGAGGGTCTCCTTTGGCTTGCACCTGACAGCTGGGGGCCACTCTGCTATTGCAGACAGAGACCAGTGTGAGCCCTCCAGGAGGGAGGGTGCTGAGGGAACAGTGTCTGTGCCCATACACTGCCCTGATAAGCAGAGATATGCCTGTGTCACTGGAGCTGGGGAGCTGTCTTGGGAGCCCTGTCTTGGGACTGGAAGGGTCTCCTTGTGGGGTCTGTGAGGAGTCAGGGTACCAGGCAGGGAGACGTTTGGGGGGAAGCGCTAGTTGGAGGCTGGGCTGGCCAGAGCACCTTGACCTCAGTTGGAGAGTAGGTCTCTTGGAATGCAGACACTGAAGCCAGGAGGTGATGCCAGGAAGAGTGATGGGGGTAGGGTAGGAAGGGAGATGGAAAGGAAGTCAATATGCCATTTGCCTCTGCAGGCAAGCTAGAGCTGGAGGCCGTCAGGAGCGTGTTGAGAATATGCGTATGACTGACTCCTACTGAGGGGCAGAGACACAGGGCATTATCCAGTAACTCCCTGCTCATCATTGATTGACAGATGCTTTCTGAGGCATTGACCTTCTGGCCCTCTGGGTTTCCTTGCACATAGCCCGGAGGGATTCCACAGCCAAAAAAATCCAAAGAAACAAACAAAAGCAGACTCATTCAAAGAGTTTACAGTAAGTAGCCTTGGGAGGCACAGAGGGATGGTGTGGGGTCATGGGTGGGAAGCCAAGGGCATCTGGGCAAAGTAAGAGAAACTAAGCCCAATGCCACTGCTGAGGTCATGCCCGAGTGGGGGCCCAGAGAAGGTAAGAGTGGCAAGTGGAGCATGAGGGAATCCCCCAGTTAAGAGAAGATAATTACATGCCTTTTTTAACGGGGCATCTGAGCCTCTGCTCTGGGTGGGGAGGAGGTCCCACCTGCCCAGATAATATGCCTGGTCACACTGGTCAGAAGATGAGAAGCAGGACTGTTGCTGCTCCTGCCTTTTACGGACTGAAGGGCGTCCCCCCAAATTCATGGTGAAGCCCTAAGCCCCAGTGTGACTGTTTGGAGATAAGACCTGTGAAGAGGTGATTGTGTTTGAATGAGGTCACAAGCATGAAGCTGTACTCTGACAGGGTTGGTGGCCTCATAAGAAGATGGAAATGTTCCAGAGATCTATCTCCCTCTGCGCACACATGGAGAAAAGACAATGTGAGGACACAGGGACACGGTGGCCATCTACAAGCCAAGGGGAGAGCTCTTACCAGAAGCTGAATTTGCAGGAACCTTGATCATGGACTTCCAGCCTCTGAAACAGTGAGGAAATAAGTGTTTGCTGTTTAAGCCCCCGATCTGTGGTATACTGTTACAGCAGCATAAGGAGACTAGCGGCACGAAGCACCTCTGGGGCATATCTGGAATATGGAATACATCCTCTTACCCACAGAGTTATGGGGTGAATTTTAATAAACAGGAAATGCTGTGGCACATAGCATGTGCATCAAATGTTAAGTCTGTAATGAATTAGAGACATTTTGGGATTCTGAACGGCCCAAGTCTGCAGTTCCCATTCTACAAACCCATTCTAGACTGATGGAGTCAGAAGCAAAAGCCAGGAGTGACTCTAGGTTTCAGCAGATCCTTCTCCTTGTCTTCCTCCTCCTCCTCCTCATCTTCTTCCTTCTCTTTTCCTTCTTCTCCTTTTCCTCTCCTTCTTCAGACTGGTTGCCATCTCTAACATTGCAATTTTCTTGAAAAAAAAAAACAACCAATAACAATAACAAAAAACCATAAACATATTAAAAAAATAAACCAGAAGGGGATGCAGCTTATTTTGATTTGTCTTAGGTTTTGGGTGCATGAGCAAGTATTTACTTACGAATCTGTCCATTTCCCCTTTTTTTTGTGTCTTCTGGTGCATATTTTTAATTCAGCCTCCTAAATAGGCCTCTCCATGAGTAGGGAAGGAAGCAAACTATAAAGATGGTTAAGAGTTTTAAGGCAGCTTATGGACATTTGGAGGGTTTTCAACATAAAACCTTTAAAAAAAATAATTTTATTTTTACTAAGTGTCTGAAAAAATCCAAACGGTGGGACATTCCACCCTGGTATTTCAGGGGGCGGGGCCTATCACATATTCTCCTTCAAATATCCCAATATTTCTCTCCACCTCAGCGCTGTCCTCTATTGTAGGCCCTTGTCATCTTCCACCTGGACCTTTATCACCGTGTCCCTTCAGTCGGCTCTCAGCATAGTGACTGGGTGACGTGAGAGAACACACAAAAACAGGTCCCTCCTCTGCTTCCAAGCTGCCATGGCTTCATGTCGCACAGGGGCTGATGGGTGGACTTCCTCACCCCATCGTTCTGGCCTCCTCTCCATCTACTTTCCCCACTAGGCGTCTCCTGTGGCTTTTTCCCTTTGCTACACGCCTCAGAGCCTATGCACCCACTGTTTCCTTTCTTTCTAGAATGTTCTCCCCCATTATCTATATGTCTCACTCACCTTCCCAGGTCTTGGCTTTTCTGAAGCTTTCCTAATTGCCCTCTTCAAAACTGGACCCCACCCCACATTCCCTGGGATCTTTATCCTATTTTCTTTTCCTTTAAGCCTGTGTATTTTCCCTACTGATTTTGTTTCCTGTCTATCTTTCTTCAGTGAATGTGGTCAGTCAAGGGCAGGCCACAGAGCGGACTGAATTCTACCTGCCATACACACAGGACAAAACAGCGCTTAGTACACAGTTCGTGTCCAAAGACACATGTTGAATGAGTCTGTGGAAAACCTCAGGGTGGTGAGCAGGAAGAGGGGCCCCCGCTGGGCTTTCTTTAATGCAGAAGTACAGCCTGGAAGCCCGCAGCTTATATGCGTATTTTATTTGTGCACTGTATTTCCAAAACGTGTATCAGTTATCAATTCTTAAGAGATGGCTGCCTTCGCATAAAATCCAGATAATTGGCATCACTTGAAAAATATGGGAAGATCAGATGGGTCTCCCTCCCCGTGACAATAATGAGCGTAAGCATTAGCCACTCACTGTGCACTTTGACGGGACACTCCCTTCTCCTTCGTCACTTAACTGGCTGCTAGTCTGGTTGATAGTTGAGTTCAAGGAGGCAGGAGAGAGAGTGCATGAGGTGGGGAGAAGGGAGGAGGGCACTAGCATGGGTCCCAGATGTGACTTTACCAAGGAGGAGAAAGTGTCCCCAGCTTGAGGCTGGATTCCTAGTGGCTGCTGCTCCTGGTTTCCTGGTCCCTGCCATCTCTGAGCTTCAGAGCCCCTTTGTCACATCCCACCTCTCTAGCAACAGCAAATTTGAAGGCATGTGGTCAAGAGTCGATGGGCAAAATGCAGTTTAAAGAGAGAAAGGGAAGGCACCTGGGTGTCTCAGTCAGGTGAGAGTCAGACTTTAGCCCAGGTCATGATCTCACAGTTCGTGAGTCTGAGCCCCACAGCAGGCTCTCGGCTGTCAGCGCAGAGCCTGCTTTGCATCCTCTGTCCCCCCTTTCCTGTGCTCCTCCTCTGATTGTTCACTTCCTCTTTCATTCTCTCTCTCTCAAATAAATAAACATTAAGAAAAGAGAGAGAAAGGAAAATGTATCCATTAGTAAAGGACATGTGAACCTCTACGTATGTTGCAGATGTTTAAAGTGGACATAAAGCACTATTTTTGCTACATTCGTCAGTCTTACAGTGTCATTGGCCAAGTGCACTGAGCACATCTTACACACGTTAACCAGGTCGCTCGCTGTATAGAACTGATTAAAGAAAGAAGACAAACAGAAAGACAGGAAGACACAAGCTTCAAACATCTAAGGAGTTACTGTAATTAACAAGCCGCAGGAAAAATGATATTACTTATTCCTCAGCCTCGATCCTTTGTGTCCTTTTACATGGTGCTCCTTCTCTCACTCTGGCTTCAGAAGTACCAAGTCGCCAGCATCTGTTACTAGATTTGGAAATAACAAAAGACCTGTCAACCAGCTGTATTATTTATAAATATTTCTCTTTCACCTTTTATGCTTGTGACATCAAAAAGATACAGAGAAAAAAATCTATTAACACATACAAGGTACTGTATCTCTTACCCTTCAGTTTCTTCAAAATTTAAAAAGCCCACATCCCTCCCACCTCAGCGTCCCTCATGCTGGATGGTTCCACTTTAAAACCTAAACCTTGGGATACAAAGACCTCAAAGTATGAGTAGCATGAATTTCTGTATTTGATTTCTTCTCTCAGGTCATTTGCCGTATATGCTGGAAATATGATTAATTAGATTTGCATGCATAATGACACATATCCATTTGGAAAACACAATCACTATGTTAAGCTACTCGGGTGTTTGGTTTGGTTCTGCAAAGAAGTTCTTGTGTCACACCACTTAGCCTACTGTGTTTCCTCCAGGAGATGCTGAAACTGTATTTATGGACCAATTATTGGGCCACGTTTATTTGCAGGGGAGAGAGACTCCAGCCAGCCAGTCAGTCAGCAAGTTTGCTGAGCACCTTTTATGTAACATATGTAAACAATCACTGTGCCTGACTGTCTTCCTCATTTGAGGTCGCTGTCATAAATTACCAGAGACTAGGTGGCATCAAGGACCTACACTTATTTCTCAGTCTGGGGACTGAGAAGTCTGAGCAGGGTTCCCGCTGATTTGGTTTCAGGTGAGACCTTCTTCTGGCTATGAGCTCACATGGCCTTCCCTTGGTGAGTGCAGACAGAGGGAGAGAAAGAGAGATCTTTTGTCTCATCCTTTTTATAAGGACACAAATCCCATCATGATCCCACCCTTACAACCTCATCTAATCCTAATCACCTCCAAAAGATCCCACCTGCAAATGCCATCATGTTGGTGGTTTGGGCTTCTGAATTTTGCAAGGATATAGTACAGGTCATGGGGAAGCAAAAATAAATGAGGCAATGAGAGCCTCTGGGACGCATAGCTCATCAAGTGATGTATAAGCGAATACAGAATGTAGAAAGCAAAACGAGTGAAAGTTAAGTGCCCTGGAGAATTGTAGAAGGAATGGTAGCTCTTAAGAGCAAAGGAGCTAGTAAGACACGTGACATTCAGGCAGTGGTGCCCAGCGGGTGGTGGGGGTGGTAGCTGCTATTCCCTTCATCCCCTTCGCCAATGCTCTTGGAAAGCTGCCACTGCCATCTTTGCTGGCACACTCAGCCTCACCAACCAGTCCTCTCGGGGCATAGTCCTGCCCAGTGAACTCAGCCTTGACAACTGCATTGTTTGAGGAGTCACAACATGTTCCTCAGAGGCAAGAGAGGAGGATACATTAAGGTATCTGATCCAAGATGGCAGCCAACCTTGTTCCTCCAATTCCCATGGTATCTATAGAGGGTGTTCTTTCCAGCCACCTACAGGACTACAGGACGCTGGGCATGAGTATGGCTAGCAGAGGGATGTTGGGAGGGAGGAGGAGCCAGCCAGGTACAACAGGGTCTGGGGTAGTAGAGGTGTTCCTGCTTCCCTAGGTGTAAGCCACACAGTTCAGCACAGATAAAGCCTAGGGGTTCTGGCACTGCTCCCACCAGTCCTAGGCACACAACCACCAATCTCAAGAGATAAGAGATTTGGGAGCAAGGAGGCAGGAATCGCTCCAATTCAAGTCATCCAACAGGAGTGGTGCCTTTATGAATAAGTGTAAGAGATGGAAGACAGAAACATCCACCGCTGTCTTGCTACAGACTTGAGCTAATGTGTTAAGGTGAGAG
Organism: Helogale parvula; assembly: GCA_004023845.1. Lineage (NCBI taxonomy): Eukaryota > Metazoa > Chordata > Mammalia > Carnivora > Herpestidae > Helogale > Helogale parvula. Next base: position 326,300 of record PJEM01000208.1, read on the forward strand.
AGACTTCCCACATTTGTCTTTTCTTTTTACCTCTGGCAGGTCCAGGACCTGAATACCCATCCCCTTTTCTCCATTTCTTCAGGAAGCCCTGAAATTCTATGGAGGATCTGCTGACTCTTTGTGATGTCCCAGAGTTCCCTGGGGCTCACGAGCAAACTAGGTCCTTACCACCATCTTCTTTACCGTGGGATCATCTCACTTCTGCTGAGTTTTGGGTCACAGCAAACCCTAAGGGCTGAGGATCCTCACCATCCTGATATACTTGATGGTCATCAATGCTTCCAGAAGTTTCCTGCCATGGTCTCTTAAAGGAGCTTTGTCAATAATGACAGCCCTTCGAACAAGTTGCTGGATCTCAGTGTCTATATATAGCAAGAGGGGATAGAATGAGATCATTTCTAAGCTCCCCACCGAGTAAAACCAAGAAGACTAGATCGACTCAGACTCCTCCTGCACACATCAGATCCTCTAGAAAGTAAATTAGAAGGAAATGGTAAGGAGAGACATCACGTATTGAATTTCTCATTAGCCCCACTGCCTGGTTCTCATTAGCGAGCCGTCTGGGTTATGGGCACAAGGGCTAGGACTTATTTACATGGCTGAAGAGCACATGCAAAATGTAGGCTATTGCTCCTTCATTGCACGTGAACTCCACACTTTCCTACCTGATAAAATAATGGGCAATGCTCAGGGAAGACCCCACCAGAATGACGGGCTAATCCTTGAGGGGGAAAATATTGCTGTTCTGGATAAGCTTTTGCTCTCTGCTTAATTAATCCCTAAAACTTTCAGGCCTTAATGAGAATAATTAGACTTGACAGTCCTGGGCTTAATGCACAACTACAGACAACAAAAACCGTGTTCAGTTTATAAGCTTCCCAGAGCTTGCTGAAAGACAGGCTAATGTTATTTACAGCAGCTCCAGTGACGGGGTCGGACGCAGGTTTGGACTTGCAATGTGCCTGGAACTCCCTGAGGGCAATTTCTCTGAGGAGCGGGGGTACGATGCACCCCCACACCCCCCACTCAAGATTTTCACTCCCTAACAAACCGTGGTCTAGACAGGACCTGGCTAGAAATCTCCTTATTACCACCGGGCCAGACTACATTTATCATCACCTTGAATGTAATACTTTCGCAAAACCTCCAGGCCTCTCCCTGTTCAAATAATGAATCGAACGGACCAGAGCACTGCTGAGCACAAACTGTGTGCTCCAGTCAGCGTCTGCCAGCTTCTGGAAAGACCTCATTTTCCAGAAAAGCGTTCATTTGTCAACAGAGGGATAATGTTAAAACCTTAAAGACAAATCAGACAGAAGGCAGGTGTGGCTGCTTGGGCTTCGGCATTGTCTCACTGGGTTCTAGCCTCCTGTTAGCCTCTCCGTCTTCTCCAAGAAAAGGTTTAAATCTCCTTAAACAGTTCGGGTTCATGGTTCCCAGATGGAGTCTGGGAGCGTTCCTTTGGCACTGCAGGGGATGACGGAGGAGTTTATTTGTCTGCATCTGGGGGAGGTTTCTCCAAAGGGGGGCGAACAATCAGACCAGATGGGTTCTTGGCCTTTCTGTGGCCACGCTGGGCACAGAGACTGGGAGAAGGGGATGTGGGCACTTCTCACCCCAGGGGGAGGGGACAGCTGGGTCCCCAGCAGTGGGGACGGATTCCAGCAGGCCAAATGGGTGGGAAATAATTACAGGAGGCACGGAAGTATTGAGCAAAGCTTCTGAAACTATTGTCCAGGTCTAGGGGAACAGTTACAACGTTCATTTGGAGAGACATCCTTCTCAGAAACGAAAAATGACAGATAAACCAAAGGGCTGCCCAGTGCTTCTCAGTTTTAAAATAATATGAGACCCCAGAGCTTTTGTAGGTCCAAGGAGTTAAGGCAAAGGGATGTAGGGGCTCCTGGTGGCTCAGCTGATGAAGCATCCGACTTCCGCTCAGGTCATGATCTCACAGTTCGTGAGTTTGAGCCCTGTGTCGGGCTCTGTGCTGACAGCTAGCTCAGAGCCTGAAGCCTGCTTCCGATTCTGTGTCTCCCCCTCTCTCTGCCCCTCCCCTGCTCATGCATTATCTCTCTCTCTCAAAAATAAATAAACATTGAAAAATTTAAAAAATAAATAAATAAAGCAAAGGGAGGTAACATGTTATTAGAAAACCAGCGTGTGGCCCTTTTGAGAACAGAACACACACACACACACTCTCTCTCTCTCTCTCTCACACATACACACACACACACACACACACACACACACTCCAATGTGAGGACAGGAACTTTGACCCTGTAAATGGCACTAGGCTAGAGACTTTGTTTTTAATTTCCAATCAAGGATCTAAAACAGACTTCAAAGGGCATTTAAGCTGACAGTTTTATTTTCTCCTTGAGGAAGAGGAAAGATGAACAAGCGTAAAGCCAGATCATTCTCAAAATAATTGCAGCCCTGGCATATCTAAATGAGTTTGTAAAAGAAAATACAGAGGCAATTGATCTTATTAATTAGAGATGTACCCGGATCGTGATGCCTCCTTTTCCATAGACTGCCTGCAGCTGCTGAAATAAAATAAAATAAAATAAAATAAAATAAAATAAAATAAAAACATAACATAATGTAAAATAAAATTAACCACTTTCTCTTGTGCAACACAATCTCTTTCCATCCCTGCCATCGAAAGTCATTTGGAAAAAACCCTTGTTACCGCTTTTTCCCCGCCACGGAGGCTAATAGCCCTCAGAGAGCAGCTTGGATTGGCTCTTTCTGCCCATAGAGCCCAGGCTTTACACTGGATTACGTGATGCCTTGCGCAGCTCACGCAGCGGCTTGTCACAATTGATTGAACATGTAATCTGACAAACAAACAAATAAAAAATGTGCTACAAGAAAACTGGAGAGTTGTTTTTTTCTTTTTAAGCCTGTATGTGTCATTTACCTGTGAAGGATGGCAGCAGGACCCATGGCAGATGGGTCCCACTCCATCGATGGCTCGTTCTGTCTCCGCTCCCCGCCCCCCACCCCTCTTTCTACTAACAATTGCTTAGCATATGGAGCGGACTCAAAGGAATCGCTCAGTGGCAAAATGCTGAGTGACGATGACCTCTCAGGGTGGCCCAGGCCTAAACTGTTGGAGGGGAATCTTCAGGTTGGCTGGATTTAAAGCTTATATAAATGTTCACTGTCTTATTGCAAGAGAGAGGGAGAAGAGGAAAAAAAGAAGGAAGGGAAGAGGTGGAAGTGTAATATAAATGTCTTAGCCTTGGAAGAAACATCTGTTGCTATTCCAGTGTTTTCAAAGGGTGAGTGAGTGTGTGTGTGTGTGTGTGTGTGTGTGTGTGTGTGTGTGTGTGTGTGTTTGTGTGCACGAGCGCACACGCATGGGTGCCAGTCTGGGGCAGACATGAGCTAGGACATCAAAAAGGAAGGACAGTCATAACTGTGCTTAGACTTGTAAGGTGCTGGGAGCTAAAACCCAGCATTGCCACCAAGATGGGCAGGAGCTCAAGTCTACCCATTAAGTTGGGAGCCTTTCTCTAATTTTTGTGAAGTTACAACAGGAGCCAGAGCGGTCCTTGAGGAGAAGCATGGTGTCTTTTGAAAACGAGACCAGGCAACGGGTTTGACACGAAACGTGACACTTTACCTTCCAACTTGTCAAGAATAGCAAGATGGTAGCCAGTCGGTTCCATGTACACATTGCTGTCATCCACAGGAAGTTAAATAAACCAGTAAATTAATTAATTAAATAAATACCCTGAATCTTCCAAAAGCAAAGTGGATTCTGGTATTATGATGACCGTGATCTGGCTGTGTTGGAGTAACACAATTAAATTTACTATGAAATTCTGAGTAATTTAAAGGACACCTTCTCCCCCTTCCCTCCCCCCCCCACCAGCAGCCTTTGTGGGGAAATCCCAAACCCCATCCTGCCTTTTCCTTACTTCCTGAGAGTAGAGTCCTCGTTGAGGTGTGAAGAATGAAGGTGACTCCACATTCCCCAAGGGAGAGACTCACCAGTTCTCACCTCCAAATTGGCTAGGGTGACTGCGGATACAGGAGATGGTCGGTGCGGATGCCAGGGAAGGCCATGGAAAAATACAGGCCCAGAGAGCAAGGCTCTAGTTCTGCCTGGAGTAGTTGACAGGCCCCAGTCAAAGAAAGGAAAAAGAATGCTCCCCACAGATCAAAGCCCTGAGTCTCTTAAAATGGAAATGAACATTTAAAAAAGGCCTTTCTCAAGGGAGAAATATGCAGTAAATCAGAGCTTTTGAGAGACAACTGGGGCCTGTGCTGGTTTTTTAATAACTTGCCATTTAATAAATGTTCTATTTTTGACCCTTTAGGGAAATATACAACCCCATCTGAAACTTATGTGCCAAAATAATTTGACTTTTTTTTAATCTCATTTTTATAAGTTTTGAGATGGAGACAAATGATCTGGAAGCGTTCTTCTTACGGTTTCATGATGAGGAGAGGTCATTTCACAAGACGGACATGGTTTGCCCAGCATACCGGTTCAAACTCAGTGTTGAGTTTGAGGCAAGGTAGGCAGAGTCCCAAGTCCCAGGAGCCTTGAAAAGAAGCTTGTGCACGGAACGTTAAAAAAGTACTCTTGGATTTTCCTTTGTAAGACCTTGCCGATAATAATACGAAGCACCAATATGCTTATATACTTATACGCTGCCGGTCTAATACACACGTGTGCACATGCCCAGAGAATTTGAAGCCAGAGATTATATTTCATGCCTCCTGGTGGAAGGAAAGTCATCAATCTCTATTTGAATTCGGTGGTTGAGTGTTTTTCTCATCTTCCTCCATCCCGCTGGTCCTGGGTGCACAGTCCGTCCACAACATATTCATGTTGTTTTATAAGATCCTACCTGTCCTTGACCATCTTTGGATGGGGGTGGGTTGGCCAGGAAAAGAAGCAGCAGCAGCATTCTAGGAAGCTTCATTGTTCATATGTATATGTATTGATAGGCTCATGTGGCCTTTGTTTTGGGGACAGAATCCCATTTTTGTGAGTGGGTGCAGTGACCGCTGGGAGCAGATGTCCGTTATTTACCCAAACAATCTATCACCCGTCCTTTCTGCTGAGTCTCGAGAATGATCATCTCCACGGCATGGAGCTGGGATTCCCACTAACCCAACTCAGACTCCAGGGCCGAGAGAATTCAGGATCTGAGGAATGACTCAAGCACCACATGGAGTTTAGTTTTGCATGTTTTCTTTGAGTGCAGGCCAGCAAAGACCATGGCCTCACATAATTTTTCTGCCGGGTGTGGAATAATGCCATAGAGAGATGATTCATGAGAAGAAATTGTCGAGTTTCTGCCTGAAACTGAATGGAAAAAACTTGATCGAAAAAAATCTCAGACATGCACACAAAAGACACATAGAACCAGATTTATATCTTTCGGTTTGGGGAACTACATTCATTATTTCTCTCACTTGACTTGAAAAAGGGTAAAACTCTGGCCACAAAGCTCTTGTTGGGCTATAAATATGAGTTTTGATTCTGCATCAGAGCCTGGGCCATAATAGTAGCAAATATTTGCTTTGTGTTTCTCGGTTCGTAAAGTGTTTCTCCTAGGTGCTGAAGCTACACAGTACGGCTAAATATAAGTATTATTCTTTCGTCAAGATTCACTGATGAGAAGTCTGAATCTTTATGAAAAGCCACACGGACAGTGCCAGTGTGAGCGCTTTAGCCCGAGCTGTCCGGGCCCCGGGACCTTTGTTTCAGCCTCAGGTGACTTGTGATCCAACACCAACTGAAGGTCTGTAACTCAGTCCAGCTATCAGGAGCTCTCACCACATCCCACGAGCTAAACGGCAAGGTCCCCAATGAGACTGCCCTCATTTCAGATGTCAGGCATGATTAGGGTCCCCAGGCTACCCTCACTTCACTCTGACTTGGGTAAGAATTCAGAGATCCCATGACCCCCCTCTGATTCAAGAATTCACTGGAACGACTCACAGAACTCAGGAAAGCGCTGGGCTTACACTTACCTTTTTATTATAAAGGATTCAAAGGAGCATCCAGATGGTGAGACACCTAAGGCAAGGTCTTGGGAAGAGGGTGGGAGAGGGTGACTCATCTTCCACACCCTCTCAAGGAATCCAGGTGTGTTATCACCTCAGCACATCAATACGCTCATAACTAGGAAGCTCTCTGAGCCACCTTGGTTTAGTTAAGGTTTTTTTTTTTAACCCAGATCTTATTATGTAGACATGGTTGATTATATCATTGACCAGGTGCCTGAACTCCATCTCCTGTTTCTCTCTCATCCCTGCAGGTCAGAGAGCGGGGCTGAAATGCCAACCCTCTAATTATGTGGTTGGTTTGTCTGGCACAAGTCCAATCCCAATGCTATCTGCAGGCCCTGTAATGGGTCACCGTATTAGCATAAACTCAGGTATGGCAGAAAGGGGCTCATTATGAGTAACAAGAGGACATTCCTATCACTCAGGATAGTCTTAGAGTAGGTGGGTTCTGACCACCACCCACACCTACGCACCACCACCGTCTCCCCACCCAGCCCTTGGAGGTGCAAGTGGCCCCCAACCTTAGAAAGGGGATCTATTTCCCTTCCCTTGAATGTCGCCTGAGCCGTATGACTTGCTTTGACTGACGGAAGGCAAAGAGAGTGACATTCCAAAGCATCCCAGCCTAAACCTTTCACTTTTTCTCTCTTGGAACACTCTCTTAGGAAGTCAGCTGCCACGCTTCCAGAAAGCTCAGATTGGATGCTTCAAGGACCAGACTGTATTCAGAAAGACCCTGAAGGAGGAGAGGCCATCTTAGATGTTCCGCCACCTGCCAATCTCCCAGCGGAATACAGCCATGTCAGGGACCTACCTCAGGTGGAGTGGAAGAAACTCCCAGCCTCCCCAAGTCAACTTGCATTGTTGTGAGAAATCATAAATTTTGTAGTTTTAAGTCATGAAATGTAGGACTATTTGTTATACAGCAGCAGATAACTGAAACAGAAGCCCACTGAGACCCTTCTGATGGTGTTTGGGCAACAGAACCTTACAAAATGCCCTTCCCAGAAGCATCTCAGTTATGCTGTTACATATCGAAGTGAGGCTCAATGGGAAAAAAACTTCAGAGGATCGTGTCCTATATTTAAAAAATTATAATACTGAGTCTGAGTAGTTTTGACTGTGCTTTCTTAGTTCTGCTTTTATCTGAATTCCTGGCATTGCCTTATGAACTTTTCTGTTCCCTTCTGGCTCATTCACTTGGTGAGCCTCAGAAAAGAACTAACTATAAACTAATGAAATTTCTTCCTGAACCCCCACGCAAGGACTTACATACTCAAGAAGGTTTTGTTACTCATGGTAGTTACCATTTTCATTGCTTATATTTATCGGAATCTATAACCGAAAGGCCCCATGATGCAGTGGGATTTTAAAAACAACAAAAAAGGACATTTGTATTTCTCTTACCAAGTTCAAGAGGAGAGAACCTGGATGGTAGGGCAGATCTACTGTAGGTAGTCATTCAAAGACTTGTTTCTATTACAGGGCTCTGCCGTTTCCTAGGGCATGATCAGTGCTGGGTTCCTACTGTAAGGATGCAGGTCTGAAACTGACTCCATGAAACAATAGAAGGGCACACGTTGCCCAAGGCAGAAGGGACCACCCTTGTAACACCCAATCAGGAAAGGCCAGCTAACATCTTTAACATTTCTAAGGGCAGGCCTAAAGATGGAGGTTAAGACTAGTCACACCCTACGTGAGGGTCCTGGGCCCACTCTGTGATTGGTCAATACTCTAAATGTTATGATTGGATCCCGCCAAAAGTAACAAATACTCTAGGCAATGTGGATGGTTAAACCTGCTGTCAATAATATTGTGTAATAATGATTGGATCACTGTACCTGTGTCACAATTTCCTGTAACTCCCCCTTCCCAAACTCACAAAAGCCCTACCCCGCCTTTGTTCGGGGCTCTCAGCAAGGATCCGCTGCGTTGGTAAAGTCTGTGAGCCTGAGCTTAGGCTCGGCCAGCCTAAGCCCCTAATAAAACCGCCCTTTGCTTTTGCATGCGTTACTCGGTGTCCCTGGTAGTCTCTGGTTTTTGGGGGCGATATTAAAATCTGGGCATAACACTACCATTCCTGTCCGATGAGAAAAGAGGAACCGGTGTGCAAATTTTTTAAAGTTTATTTATTTATTTATTTTTGAGAGAGAGAGAGAATTTCAAGCAGGCTCCGCTCCACTAGTGCAGAGCCTGATGCAGGGCTCGAACTTACAATCTGCGAGAGTTCATGAGCTCACGCACTGCGAGATCATGACCCGAGCTGAAGTTGGACGCTTAACCGACTGAGCCACCAGGGCGCCCCAGTGTACAATGTTTTAATCTGAGGTCTGGAAATGACCCAAAACACTTTCATTTTCCATGGAGAACTTGGTCAGGTGGCCAAACCCGATAGTTCCCGGCTAGGCAGCCAGGGGCCCAGGGGCCATTTTACTACTCTGGAAGCCACACACATTCTCTTCTCTGTACAGAAGAAAGAACGGGCTTTGGTAGATTGCAGTCTTCGAAGACAATCTCAAAAAAAGAAATTGAACTTTAGCATCATCATTGTAAGCATTAGATTGGCTATCAACAGGGCTCATACTTTAAAGGGAATAATCCTTTTCTGTATGTATAAAGTCTGATCTTTTTTGTTTTTAAGCTTATTACATTGTTTTCAGTTCTACCTGACATTCTACCATTTTTATTATCTCTTCTCCCAAAAACGAAGGCAGGAGGGGGAAAAGCCTCAATCGCCTCGGGTGCCAAGGACGCGTGGAATGCTCGGTTCATGCTCCTCCTGGCACTTCCTTCAACACGATTCCTGGGATAAGTATGCAGAGCCATTTCGTCATTTTCTCGACTTCTACCAGCCCTTTGCCACCCTTGTATTTTCACCAGCGTTAACTTGTGAGGGAAAGCTTGCACCTCATCTTCTTAGTTTGTGTTACTTAAGAACTGCCACCTATCAAGCGGACATATTTGACTCAGTAGCATACATTTAAGTGTTGAAAATCCGAGGGGTGTTCGCGGGATACCAATTCACTCAGCAGTCAGCGCTAACATCATTTTTTGAAACGCTCCCCATTTCCATGATATAGCCAAAGCTTTATTTATCATCAGATTTGCATTTCGTGATATATTCTTGAGCCAGCCAAACTCATCTAAAAGCAAGCTCATTTAATGTAAAGTAGATTTAAATGTGGCTGCTTTAAAACGGACCACCCTGTCTAAACGATCCTTTGGATGTAATTAGAAGAAACTTGAGTTCCACATCTAGGGGAAGGAAGAAAAAGGCGAACCGTATGATTTCTCTCTCCCTGGGTAATTTTTGACCACGCACCAATAAAACTGCTTATCAAGACATGATTTATTTTTAATGTAACTTTCCCACAAATAGTTTCACTAACAGGAGGGAGTTTAAGAATGACACACCCCATTAGAACAGACATCCCAAGGGAGCAGATGATGGTGTTTTCAGCTTCCAGAACCCCTCATCTCTTTAGACAAGAAAGAAAGAGAAGAGAGAAGGAGAGAAAGAAGGAAAGCATCGAAAAAAGGGGGGAAACATAAAAGACTTACGAGACAGTTTCTACTTCAATTTTGACTTGTATTCAGGAACATCCTGTGATCTCAGGAGTGAACTGAAGTTCTGTCACTTAACTCCACTTCCACCCCAGCTGCAATGACTGATGGAATGTTATTTGGGAGCCAGTCACATAAGAAGTCACCGTCCAAATAGGATCTGGGAGTATTAGCATGCTTCTCAATCCCCCCCCCCCCCGTCCCCCCCACAATGAGCCTCGGAACTGAGCGCCGTTTCCGAGGGCTGGCAGATCGAAGCTTGGTGCCAGCCATTAAAAATAAAAGCCCGTTAAACTTTCAGGACATGCTTGCACATTTTTTTGGGAGCCGCCAAATTTTCAGGAGTAGAGCCAGTTCACTGGTGATATCACCAGACCAGCGTCGCCTAGGCAATGAAAGTAGTTGCCATAGAAACTCTAGTGCTATGCCCATCAACAGCTTTACAATTTTGACAGTTCAGAAAGTGACTATTTAGGAATTTCAATTAGAGCAGAAATGTATACATTCGGGTGAGCGGAACGCCCAAAAAGGTCTATAGGAAATAATTTGGATTTTTTAAATTAACGTTAGGCAGCAGACCCTTAAATATATTCGTGTGGAAATGAATTTGGGGAATAATGTCTAAAGCACTCTATAAAGGAAAAAAAAAGATGTTAAAGTTCTTTTATCCCCTTTCCTTCCTTGGAAAGGAAATAGGCACCCAGAATAAGTAAGTTATGAAAAATGATCAGCGGATTTTTTTTAAGAGGATAGCCACAATACGCCATGCTTGCTAAGTCGGAAGTCGTGCATATTATTAAGAAATTTTGTAGACTTTCATCTCTGCCAATTCCTAGTATTTGCACAGTTCTGGCAAGGCATTCTTTTTCACAACTCTGTGGTAAGAGTTAGAACTCTTTTTCCTTTTTATGTTAAGGGAGGTTGATGCTCCTGAGGCTGGGAGATGGGCTCCCTGCTGGGGAGAGCCTTGAGATTCCAAATTAAGAGCACGCTCTGATCCCTTTGGGCTCTGTTCGCTCTTAAACTCCAGGCAGCTGCCCAGATGAAAAGGGTGAAGTCCACACATCCTTCCAACAGAGTCAAGCCCCACTTAGAAAACAAAACAAAACACGAAGCCATGTCAGAACAAAACTCAAATCTGTAATAAAGGAAATGGGACCTATTATCAGAGATACACCTGTTATGAATATTAATTTGCACTGGTTAACACTGATGTTAATCCTAATGCCAAATCGCCTCTAAGAGTGGCTGTGCTGGTGATTCTTGGTTTGTTTCTCGGTCAGATCCATGCTCTGTACCCCCAGGAGGCTGACACCTTGGCCTGTGTCGCCTGGACCTGCCCTCTGACTGAGGCTGCTTCGGGCATTGGGGCTGGAGGGCAAAGCAGGAAGGGAAGGGTCGGTGTGTTCATTCTCCCAGTCTCTGCCCCGCCTCTTCCACAGCTGTGGCCTTGGACTCTGGCTATCCTGGGTTGTTTCACCGCCCCTCATTGACTGCTGAAACCTGCCACCATTTCTGCAAATAGTCCTGACATTCATAACTCTTCAACGAAACTTTTTGTGCCATCTGTGTCCTACCCAGACCTGTTAAAATAGAGAGCATTTATATAAATGCTGACTCAGTGTTTGCCACTGTTCTAAATTGTTTTTTATAGTTTATTTATTTTTGAGACAGAGAGAGACAGAGCACGAGTGGAGGAGGGGCAGAGAGAGAGGGAGACACAGAATCTGAAACAGGCTCCAGGATCTGAGCTGTCAGCACAGAACCCGATGCAGGGGCTCAAACTCATAAACTGGGAGATCATGACCTGAGCTGAAGTCGGCTGCTTAACCGGCTGAGCCACCCAGGCGCCCCGACAACTGCCACTGTTCTAAACGCTTCATGTATATTAACTCTAATCCTTGCAATATCCTTGTGAGGAAGGTGCTATTGCTGACTATACCCAAGTTACAGATGAAAAGGATTAGGGAGGTGGGAACCCGTCAAATGCTTTGCACAAGTATCATTTCCTTTAGCTTCAAGAACCACCTGTGGCGTGAGGAGGGGAACTATGATACAAAAGGGAAAAGTGAGGACAGAATTCTAGGGCACTGTTGTCTTGTCGGTCAGTGGATTTTCTCTCTTTGCCGGTCTGTCACTTATCTCTGTCTCTCTCATGAGAGGCATAGGGTTCGATGATATTGTTTTAATCCTCAGCCCTGGCTTTCTGCCAGGTGTCCTCCTTGGAGAACAGAAAATAAAGACACCTGGCTTTGGCTGGCAGAGAAAGGAAGGGCCTCCTAGCCTCTTGTGGCTTGTGGGTCGTCGCTTTGGGCTGTAGTTGGAGTATAACGTGTGAGCCAAGGTCTGTTCATTCATGACCCAGTGATTGTCGGGCGCCCTGTGATGTTTTAGTCAGGCAGCCAGAACTACTTTGGGGTGAGGGAATGGGGAAAGAAATGGGGGGTACTGCTTGAGAACCTGTTCAAAGGATTTAAAAGTTCCCTGACTTGGCCCACAGTGCCATCTCCTCACCCCTACCCCCACCCCCACGCTCCTCTACCTGCACCTCAGGCAGATAAGCCGTTTCCTTCAGTTTCTTTCCCAAAGTTTTCTCGTTGTTCATTTTATTTAGATGTTACCTTCTGGGGGAAGTGCAGGGGGTGGAGAAGCACTCTCGTCAGGTCTGATTTGTCCCCGTGTGTCCTCGCGGGTACCCCAGCCACTTCTGGTAATAATAACCCGACATGCTGTACACTCACCAACAGTCGGTCACCATCCTGGGCACTGAGGCAAACAAATTAAGTCCTGGCCTGGAAAGATCTTGAACTTAAAGATGGATCTATATCACTGGCCACTGAAACAAAGAATTGAAACCAAACTAAAATAAAACAAACAAACAAACACCAAAAACAAAAACACAAAAATTTGTGGCCTGGAAAGATCTGGAAGGTAAAAAGGGACCTCAGGAACTATTGTTCTCCCAGAGCCTGGTCGCGTACCTGTCATGTAGAAAGTACTTCATAGGTAGTTGGTATATATCTATCAGTAAATAATGGATAAAGTCTTCTAGTATTCACAGATAAAGACATGCCTGTGGGCATATATGATGAGCAACTAACTACTGAAGAGGAGGAGGTTGGGACAGGAGTTGACTGCTTGCTCCTGGGGAGGTAGTCCTAACGCCTAGGAAGGCTGAAACCAGGCTAGGGCTTCCCTCTGTGTTTTCAGGACCTTCTGGGGGTCAGAAGGGGGAGCTTGGTGGGAGAGGCTCTGAGGGGAGGGCTTGAAAGTCTGGTTGGGAGATTGTTGAGTTGAGAAAAGGTCAATCGTGAGCCTGTGTTCCTCTCTTCAAATGGCTTGGACCTTCCAGCCTGGCTCAGGATTCCTCTATCCTCTTCCAGAATCAAGGGAACGGGGCAGAAAGTAGGAAAGCCCAACTCCAAAGCAGAGAGAGACAGCCCGGGACATGCAGGAACTTTGGGCCGTCTCATCAACCTAAGCCCAAGGTCCATCCACAAGTTATAGCTAGAGTCAGCCCTCCAGTTCTCTTAATGTCATTTCTCCGGCAGAGAACAGTTAGCAGCCTTGCTTCATGGCCAGCATCACCCCAGATCTGCCTTATTCATTTCCAAGATAAAGCAAGAGGCTCAGTCTCTCCAAGCCCCGTTGTGCATGGTGATGACTTCAGTAGAACATTATATACCACCTCCCATCTCCAGTCATGCCCACAGCTGATTAATACCAGGGGAGTCTTAAAGCCTTGCATGTGCACAGCCCAGGACAATGGCTTCAAAGCCATGACCTGAAGGCTAACCGGTCTCTTCCTGCCACGGAGAAGGGTTATGTTGACCTATGGGATTCTTGGGAAGGGAACAGAATAGGAAATAACCCTGCTTTACATTGTCCTCTCCAGCAAGAAGGACTGGCATCTAGAGCTTCCCCTCAGAAACAGAGAGGTAGTTGAAAAATATGTGCTTAGTCACAAAAAGGAGAGAAGGAATACAGTGCTACTCTTGCGATCTTGACTGCAAAACTAGACCTCAAAACTGTGCACACCTCTGCCATTAGACTGTGCAGTCCTAAGGTGGGTTCTCAAATGCATCTTTCCAGTGTAGACTTTAACCTTTCTCTTTTAAACTAGGGTGAGAAGAAGTTGTCAGTTAATCTTTACTGTTAATCAAGTTTGAGGTCTTTGGACTTAAACGGCCATAAGACTTTTAAATAAAAAAAAAACCTTAATATATTTTCTGCCTTGAAACAAATCGCTTACATTATTTTATTTATTTATTTATTTTAACATTTTATTTATTTTGAGAGAAAGAATGTGGAGAGGAGCAGAGAGAGGGGGAGACGGAGAATCTGAAGGGGGCTTTGTGCTGACAGCAGTGAGTCCCATGCGGGGCTCAAACTCACAAACCACGAGATCATGACCTGAGCCAAAGTCAGACGCTCAACCAACTGAGCCACCCAGGCACCCCACACATTGCTTACATTATTTAAAACATCTGTACCATTCTTGTGTTTGTCCTCTCAGAGGTTTACAATTAGGTAATGCATTTAAATATACCTTTTTTCCCAAAGTATGTTCCTAGTCTGGTTCATGGTCAAGCACAGCCCTCATGATGTAGTCCAGCAGAGAGGTATGGATCCCATCACCGAGATGCAGAGACCAGATCACAGCCCCAGGGCCACTGGCCTCCCTAGCAGTGGGGGAGAATTTGAACCTCCACTTGTCTTGACTTCAAAGCGTGCTCTGCTTAACTGACACCCCTGCACTGAGAGTTTGAGTTTCCTGTAGGAACATCTGGTAAACCTCAACTTTTAGTGTCATCGTAGCCCCACGTGGCCAACATTCCTTCCATCCCTGCCAGGGAACGGGCTCCATGTTAGGTCGGGGGGATGTGAAGATGAGTAGCACACAGGCTCCTCAAGGAAACAGATGCTCAAAGCAGTACTTAGCACTGAGGCTTCTTCATTCTTCACCAACTGCACTTTGTAGAAAATCTCCAGATTCCGTGTTGGAAACATCGATGGGAAAACCCAAAAACACACATACATGCACACAAATGATCGCCCAGTGGGAGACGGTGAGGTCAAGTACACTTATATGAAGCAGAAGAAAAGAATTTCCTGGGCCTTGTCTGATCAGTTTCATCAAGGTTTATGGTCTACCTTCAGATACGAGGCAGCAGTGGTTCCATTTCTCTAAGGAGGAACCGATGTTAGTAAAATCATTACGGGCTGTTCTGAGATTCCCAAAGCAGTTAACAGAAGAAGGATGGACACTCAGCATCCTCTCTCCTCAGCGCCTTCAGGGACTTCAGCCAGATTGATTTCCAGAGCCTCCACCTTCCTTCTGCAGCCCCTGACTTAGTTCTTGAGTAAGCAAAGGGCTGACTTGTTTTTAACTTTCCATATTGGAAAGGTTTTAAATATCCACATAAGTAAAGGGAATAAAGACCTTGTATACCCATCCCCCATCATCCGGGGTCAGCAGGGATAAATACTGTACCACTCCTATTTCATTTCTTGTCCCTCCACAGTGATATTTTTGTTTGTTGATTTAATATGATATTATACCACTCCTATATACTGGGAGGACGTCAGCATTTCAGGAGCAGCTAGATACAGGGACATGGACCTGACCCCAGGATGCGCTAGCCTCTCAAAGTCCTCACTCTGGTTCTGCCTGAGCTCCAGGAGCCTTGGATTCTAGAGAATTTTCACAATGGCCCTCCTTGCTTAGTTAAAATACATCTATTAATCTGGGGGCTGATTTTCAGAATTCCTTTCTGATCGTTCTTATTACGTTTGCTTTGAGGATCTGGTTTTTGCACCTCCGCTTAAGGGCGAGCCTGAACAGCTTCATTTGCATTGAGAGAAAAGCAAAAGGAGAATGAACATCATGAATGAAAAGAAGGAAAAAACAGTCAGAGAGGCATAATGCAAAGTCAATGACTAAAGACGAGCGCAATTTGAAAAAAAGAGGGAAATTTCCCCAACGTCCAGATAAGCAGAAACTGTTCACTGCCCAACACTTCTGGAATTGCCTGCCGACCACTCCTGGTGCTGAGTCAGCGATTTGTAGTACCAAAAATAACCTTAGGGATTGTTTGGCACCACACCTTTGCCATTCTGTGGATGCAGAGAAAGTAAGCATTTTTCTCAAGGTCGCACAGCTTGCATTCTGATATAAAGCCTTAGCACAACTCTGCCACACGGCTTCCAAATACTGAGGATGATATGGAGGGGGTGAGGGGGGAGGGGAGAGGAGGGAGGAAAGGGGGGAGGAGTGACCCCTTCTGGGAACGTGGCAGCGGGATAAGCCTCGCCCTCAGCTCCTTTAACTGCTGAAGTTTTCTTCAAGGACAACTTCTGTTTCATTTACAACCAATACATACTAGACTGGTACTAGATATGTACTAGATCATAGCTCAGAACTCCCTGGCCCATCAAGAAATTCCCATCTTCAAGTGGCGAGCTTAGCTCAGATCCAGAGGGGACACAATGAAGATGGAAAGCGTAAACCTCTGTCCACCCAAGGAAAAAAGAAAAGCCTGGCAAACTACAACTCCTCCCCCAATTGGAAAGATCATCCCAGGCGTGTATCTGCCTGCTGGCAGGTAAGAGGCAGCATCTATACAGGTAAAAGAAAAGAAGCTCACTCAGTGTAAGAAGATCCAGGAGACGGGAAGGCCAAAGCCCCCAGCTATCGGACATCAGCTTTGCAAGCTAGGTATCCCGGACACATTTCTTGGGATGCCAAGTTTGAACGGTGCTCGTGTGGATTACAAGAATTAGAGGTGGTGTCAAAACCCAACTTTCACTTGTTCGTAAATATTTGACGGTCCCTGCCCTTGCACAAATTATGGATTCAGGAAAGCGGACCACGCCAAGCCCTTCCGTGTGTGGGGTCCTGGAAGCCATGATGTGAGAAGAGAGAAAAACAGCCCTCTATAATCTGGGTTGTTGAACATTATGGGCTACCTCAGTCTAAGTTAAATTCTCTTCTGTGACTGGCCATAATTCACCACAGTGACATCTCTACGAGGTATGTATTTTTGCAATTACTGGAAACGCAGAGACGGGCCATCTTGGAACCTGTCATGGAGTTCCTACCTGAATTAGCTCAGGTCCCAAAGGGACAGGTGCTGTTTTTGACCTGTTCCAGGGAATACTCTTTACCCTGAAAACTAAGCTTCAGATATTCTCGGCTTGCCATCTCCAGGGTAATTAAAGGGAGAAAGTAAATCACACACTGAAAAACAGCCTCGCACGCTTAAGTACGTGTCAGTCACCGAGACTGGCATCTACACAGAGTGAAGGGGACCTGGGGTTTGCATTACACACAACACCCCATGAGATCATTAGGACTACTTCAAGTCCATGGCTTTCCGGGTAGCCACAGCCCCTCCCTTTCACCCAAGTAAATGCAATCAGATTCAACTGGGAGCAAATTAGGGAGGCAAAATAAAGCAGGCTTACTGAAAACCAGCAAGAAACGCTACTGTCTACTATTAGAAAAATTAGAGACCATTTAACAACACGAGACCATTTTTGTGTTGGAAATAAAAGAGGCCTGAATGGAGAGGGCCAGGCCAGAGCTGAGGGCTGGCATCCAGGTGAGATCAAATGCGGATCAAGCGACTGGCCCTGGACTAAACTGGGTTCACGTTAAGTCCTTATTAGCTGATGAGCAGAGACTGCCCAGCAAACCAGATGTGTGAAAATTGGCCAAGCACCAACTTTCCAAATCCATGACATGTTTTCTTGGTAGACTTACTTGTATAATTTCCCACGGGCAAGGGCAGCATTTTCCAAAAGATTGGCACTTTGTCAATTTCAGGCCTTTCAAACTTGGAGTTCTAACAGAGCATTCATAACTGAAGTCGTGGCCAGTCTTTTTTTTTTTTTAAATATGTCTTCCTGTCCCTATTTCCTTTTAGACCTCATAGTCACACCTCATATATTAAGATTCTAATTTGCTTAACATCTAGGTGCTGAGCATAAAGGCATCACTAAACACTGATGGATAGGCTAGCTACTGGGGAGCCATAAATGGGAGTGGGGGACGTGCAAAGAGAGAGAGAAAGAGAGAGGTACACAGATGATTTTCATTTCCTAATAGGCCTTCTGCCTGGAAACCTATATAAAGACCTGAAATATGTATTGCTCTAAAGACTGTGAATGTTTAAAATGTCATCTTAAATTAGTAAGTGTCTTTAAATCTCCACTCTTTTGTCACGTTTTAGTAATGTTTATTGCACGCCATAAATCTTATTCATATCCACATAAATTGAGCCCCCTAGCCATGAGCAAGACAAGTCCTTCTCGCTGATCTAGAATTCTGGAGTGGTAGATAACATCGAATATTACAACTTAAAAAAAAAAAAAAAGACGTTCTCCAGAGGAAACCGGTTTGGGGAGAAAGAATACAACTTTCTATGTGCATTGGTGAGAAAAAATGTTAAATCTCTAAAATTCAGTGTGGTGATTTTCAGGGTTCAAAGAAATGGTCATGTTTCTAATGCAAATTTAAATAAGCACGGGGTGTTATATGGAAACCAACTTGGTAATAAACTATTAATAAAAAATAATTAAAAAAATAAATAAGCTGTTTGACATATGCCTGGATTCAAATTGATTTCAGAAAGTACGGTAACAGTGAATGAAATAAGTTGAAAAGAAACAAAAATTCATTAAGATAGTACCCCCAAAAAGGAACAAGTTATAAAGTTTAGGGTTATCTGCTGTGTGATTTTAGTGATCCTCAGGGAAGAGGGTAGAGTAGAAAACAAATCTATCTAGAAGATGTGGAGTGGCTTTTTCTAGACTTCTGGGTTTCAGAGACCATAAAACTTTTGGTAAATTTCAGGGATGGGCATATGATGGACAACTCTTAAATTTTTTTTTCCAAATTGGGATATTTTTAAAAAATGTGATTAACCATTAGTTTGTATGTCTTAACAAGAAGGACCCTCCTACTCAGAGCTTTAAAAATTGAGTAATTTTGGCTCTTGGAAAAACTCCCCCCATTGCCCTTTATTTTCTCATTTCACCATGAGTTAGCAATGGGATAAAACAATTATTTTGGAATAGCTGCTATTTCTAATCCCAATGAGATGTATTTTTTTTAAGGTAGGCTTCACACCAGGTGCAGAGTTCAACATGGAGCTACAACTCACAGCCCTGAGATTGAGACCCGAGCTGAGATCTAGAGTTGGATGCTTAACCAACTGAGCCACCCAGGTGCCCCCAGTGAGACCAATTTCTAAATCACAGTGAGATCTCCAGTATTTTAGGAAGATATTGACCACTCATGCACCTGGGTATGATAAGTTCTGCCCCAAGAGGCTTTAGTCTGCTGACTGTTTGGGTCCCTGACCAAAGCAATAGACAACTTGAAAGCCTAGATGTTGGATATGTGACCCATCAGCTTTTCTTCTGGCAGGGAAGTCAGAGACACCCTGGTGGAGACAATGACTGGTCAAGGAGCTTTAGGCTAAGCTAGGATCTCCGAGGCTATCTGGAAAATCCTTCTTCAGCTGTTGAGTTTTAGTACAAGAGACACTGTGCTTACAAATCAATCCTGACCAGCCCCTTTACCCTTGGGTAGAATAGAACAATGGTTGGCAAATGGCTGATCAGTAGGACAATGTGGAAAGCATTTGAAAAATGCAGCGTGGGGTCTCCAGCTCTGGAAATTCCAATGCAATGGCTCTGGGCTGTGTGCTGGAAGCTGTACTTTTTAAAAAAGAAGATTCCCTGGATAATTCGGCAGCCCAGGTTGCAGAGCACAGGTGGGGAGCCTGTTCTCTCTTGGGCTTCTCACTACTGCAGAATGGACTTGGTAGCATACAGTATATAAAAGTGAGCGCCCTAAATTGCTGTTCTTTCTTGGCAACGGTCCCTGCCCACCCTCATGCCCACCCCTGCACCAACACCACACACAAACACACACACACACACACACACACACACACACACACACACACCCCTAATCCTAAAACTTTAAGGAAGGAAAGAACTTAGTCATGTTAGCTTCTAAAATATCTTACGTAATGCCTGGCACATAATAGAGGTTAGCTAAATAAACCTTTATGGGATATAAATCAGTAAATTAGCTCCTTCCAGCTCTAAAATTTTGCATTTCTCTCTTCCCCATTGATAAGCCATAGGAGAAGATCAGAGAAAGCTCAGATTCACAAAGAATGATAAGCAGGAAGGTAGGAGGCCATGATGTTATGGAAAGATCTGGCTCTGAGTACAGATGCACCACTATAGCTATGGGGCCACGAGCCACCTACTTAACTTCCTCAGTCCTCAGGATCCTCGGGTGATCCTCAGGTCAGGTGATCCCTGTGACCTCTTTTTAGCCCTAAAATTCAACAACAAGTAGATGAGCATAATTTTCTTTCAAAAATTAGGAACTGGCTTCCATGTTTCTTAATACTTAAGTCAAGGGATTATATAATCTCAAGGAAAATGCAACTTAGCCTGGAGGGCTGCCCCCCTACATTACCTCTTTGTAGAATCACTATTTTGAAGAAAAAAGTCCTCTGGGTTTTTTTCCGTCCACTTTGCAACTACCACAATCCATTCCCCTACTGATGAAACGGTTAAGAGAGAAATTCTACACAAGACTTTACCGGAGTTCTTATGAAAGGTCTTCCTTTAAAAAATCCAGGTGGTAGCCGACATTACCAGCTGTCTCTAACTCAGCTGACAACATAAAAAAAGAAAAAGAGAATAGTAAAAATGTACATCAAAAGAATTAAAAGCCAAAATGCTCATCATTGAGAAGCAAGGAGAACTTTTAAGACTCTCCCTAGCATTCCACATATGCCCAGGCTGTAATCTGAACGTTGCCTTCTCTTAGTGAAATATTTTCAGCATAAACTGAAGTTTTAATAGATTGGTGTCAACTACCACCTGTCAGACAATGCTGGGAAGCCATGTCACTGTGAGAAATGGACCAGGAGAAATAAATAACCTCCAAATGCTAGTCTACAAATATTGACACACATGGCCAGGATTCTACATAAATGACAGAAAACACGGCAGAGACATAAACTTCAGGGCTTGCACATTTATGTATCCTAGATGATCTGCTTTTCATAAATCTGCTTAGCACTAATGACTAGAATGCATTTTTAATAAATTAATTTTGAATAGATGGTGCTCCAGAGGGAAGTTGCGACTTGCCTTGAGTTATTAATAGTTAAAATGGAAGCATTAATTTAGGAACACATCTGCAGCTGCCTTAATAGAGGGCCCGACCAAAATGACTGCCACAACAGATGACCCAATCGAGGTGTAGACTTGCTTTGTCCTTAAAACTATTCGAAGGGCTTTCACAGACATTACCTTGGACACAAGACCCATTCTGTTTAGAGTACATGTTCTAAGCTGTTGACTGTATAGTCGTGACAAAAATGGTTTTATCTGCACACCTCCTTTGTGTGTTTCCTATTGCTGACCTGTAAGGCCACTGAGGGCAGCTTGCAGTAAGCACCATCTGTGACGATGTGGTAGAGAAGAAGGGCTTAAACAGGACAAAAGAGGATCGGGTTGGTGTGCCTGCTTGATCCAACTGACCTAAAAAGAACGAAGTCTGCCTCAATGCCTGTAGGTTCATCCCAAATGTTCAAATGTGATGTTTACATGAAAGTCTATGTTTTTCTAGGTCGCTGATGCCCAAAATCGGGTGACCCAAGCACAAAAAGTAGAGGGAGATTCGTTGGGTCACTGCCATTGCTCCATTACTGCGTTTCCTGTGTATGAGACCTCACTGCGTGTCCTGAGACTTAATTCTGTGTGGCCAAAAGAGCATAAACTCCTGGAGGGCAAAGCTGTTTCTGCTTCTTTGGCTACTGAGCACACAACACCTCTTGGGAGCACCTAGCCCTTAGTAGGCACTCCATACATTGTGCTCATGGAACCACTGAGCAAATGGATGTCATCATTTCTGTAACAGGCGGAGCGCCTCCCTTCTCTGCTCTTTTTTTATTATCCACTGTCATACCCAATCCGTCCTCTACTTTGCAGGGACCTATCTTCTCAGACAACCAGGACTGGTGTGATAATTACCACTTGCCTTGTATAAATAAGAGATAATTGTTTTCCCTCCATTCACCAAACTCTTAGGGATAGCCGGGGAACATTTTGTGCGCAAACACGCCAACCTCATAATATCACCATCAGCCCGGTATTGAAAATTAATGACTATTTCATAAAATATTGAGACCTAAGACTGGCACTTAAAACAAGATTAGCCTTTTCTTTTCCCTTAAACCCGCTCCCGATTAGATAACTGCCAGACCTCAGTAATGTTGTGAAATAGACCTGCAAACACTCTGAGATCAGAGTGACACGGCGTGCCTGGCTCTCACAGGAGCGGGCTGGTGGCTGGTCGGTTCTAGCACCCATTAGCATGAGCTAATGAGTAAGCATTCCCTTTGCTGTCACATCCCACTCCTGTTATTAGCCCAAACCTGAACTTTAGCTTAATTGCAGAAACCAGCCCGCCCCTGGCAGATGAGGGCATGGTCCCCATTGTTGTGATTGCATTCAAAGCACTAATTGGGGGGACCGTGACAGATAACATGCCCCAGCACCGGCACGCAGCGAGAGTGAGAACGGTAGGTGGGGTGCTGGGAATACGGATTCAGAGATGAAAAACAGCGTCTTCAAAAGCCCCCAAGGATCTGATTCTCCTCACACTTGCTTGGCCTTGCACACTAAACTAGATTTCCCAAGTACAAGAGAATCTTTCGTATCTTGCCTCTCAAAATTTCCTCTATTCCCTCTCCAACGTTTCTGAATTTGGAATTGATCGTTTCGCTGACTCCTCATACTCCCATCCTCCCCCGCTGAGCTCCCTAGAATTCCCCACATCTCTTCTGAAGCTTCTGTCTGTCTCTCCAGAGATTTTGCTTTCTTTAGCACCAAACCAATGAAAGAATTGGGAATATTGGAAAAGGAAAAGATGTAGATTTTTGTAGCTTGAAACTCTAGCTTCTGATATTGAAATGTCATTATTAAATGTACTCTAGTTTGGGAATATTCGGGATCTGCCCACCCTTCTGGGTTTCGTTTATGTGGCCCTGCTGCCTGGATATTATTTCTTCATGCTCATATTTCTTCATCTTAGAAATGTATATATAATCATACCCAACGTCCACCTGCTACCTGTATCAATTAGCGTTACTTTGGCTGCAAGAGATAATAGACAGCCCAACTGAGGTCAGCCAAAGAAAGGGGGGGGGGGAATAATTCTCGATTAGTGCAGTTGAAAAGTGCAGGAAAAGGACTGATTTCAGACACCATGTCATTCTGAAGCTGAAGCAACCCAGTCACTTGTTTCTCTCCTACTCCAGTTAACTGTGCTTGCCTCTGTGGGTTGTTTCATTGGGGAGACTCTCTTTTGGGGTGAGCAGATGAAGGCTGGAAACCCATGACACCTTCCTCTGAGCCTCAGACTCCTGAGTCCCCATGAGCTTCCCGGGCCAGACTTGGGTCCTGTGCCCACCTCTCAACTAATCACTGTGGACAGGGTGTGGGTAGAATACATTGCTTGGATGATCCTAGACCCCATGCCTAACTCCTAGCCTGAGATGGGGTCTTCTTTCTGAGCGCATTACGGGCAGGGAGTGTCAGATGAGGGCATCCCACAAGCAAAATCGGGGTCCTAGTGCCTCAAGATGGGGAAGTGGATTCTAGGCGTCATCAGTATAACGCCATATAACCACCAGGCGACCATGGAAAAGGAGCAATAGTTGACATAAGTAAAGCACGTCAAATCTTGAATTTAAAAAGCAGTATGAATTTCTTTTTTCTATCCCAACTCAGGGAAAGAGACGCGGCATGCTGTATGAACTAAGTGTTACTTGGCATTTGTGTGAGTGAGAGTGTTATGATTCAAGTGATATAATGTGACCAAAACGAAGTTCAAAACTGCGAATATGTTCATGCCAGATTGAGGTCCTCCTCTGCAACTTTATATTTACCAGCACGGGCTATTGGAAGGAACAAGTCTGTTGTAATAAATGGTTCCACATTGTCTAGTTTTCTGTTGCTCTTGCCTACTATGGACTTTGGGAAGAAGTCAATTAGAGAACTTCTTTAGCCAGTATCATAATGAGGAATGGGAGCATTTACATGATTGCTAATGGCTGAGTTTACACGATGCCTCAAAGCATCAGTGGTAATGTTTGGCAGCAGCACATTACGACTGTGATTATCACTATAAATTAAGTTTATGTTGATATAATTAGCAGTTAAAAGCTAAAGTAATATTTATACTGATACAAGTTCTATCGAAGCCCTACTCGTGCAAACAGACTGTGAATGTTGATATGGTGGGAATAATTTGATTTTGCAGGGCAGGATATTTCTAAAAGTGGGATATCCTCTTGGTATATAGTTGAGCAAATTGCATTGCATGTGTAGGATCCATGATGTGGCCAAGGAATCCCCCCTTAGACTCCCCCCCCTGAAACCTTGGGGGTCATCCCCCCTTGGTAGCTCTGGCCCTGAACTATCCAAGCTGGAAAGGGAAGGGAGAAGCTGAGAGGGAAAGCGATGTCTAGGTAACTGGTTGTGAGTACAAGGCAAGCCATGATGAGGACAGGGTCTAGATGATATGGATCATCATGTCACAAGGGCCACCAGGTAGACAGTTGAGTTGTTTCATTAAGCGATCATGATCTTCCTTGAGAAACTCTAGCGGGGGCCAAGCATGATGGACGCATAGACTTCCTTCTCTGCTTTGGGGGGCTGAAAGGTGTGCAGTACTTCAAGGTCACCAGCATCAGGAGAACTCTTCTCTCCTCAGAGAGTGGACCAGATCTTGCCGAGTCTAGGTCCTCGGGCACCCCACCTAAAATACCACTCCAGTTTCTTCTCCACTCACTACATGTTTAATGTGTACTGTCCCTAATCTGTAAGACTATCCTACATGTTGATGGGATTTTCTCTTCTTTGGGGCTAAGAGAACAGGTGAAGTAGGGTAAGTGATTTTCAAGAAGCCTCCCTACTAGCAAGTGGTAGAGGTGGGAATCAGAGCCAAGGCTAGCTGCCTTTGAAAAGATCTTGCCCCTGATATAGCTATTCAGCTGACAACTACTCATTCAACACATAGTTTTGAAGACCTGTCATCTGCCAGGCACTCTTTTGGATATTCTGTATGTGATTATGTACACACACATATATACTTATATATATAGGCATGCTCAACATACCCAATGTATACATCAATGATGTCAACAGGCAAAGGCTTCTGTCCCATGGAAGCCTGTATTTCCAGCCTCTCTTGGGCAGCATGAGATCTAGTAAGGAATTCTAGAATGCTCTCATGTGCTCCCTCAAAAAGCTTTTGCCCATAAGTCTGCTTGGGTACTGCCTCTCAAGAGGCATTTGCAGTGGTCTTGTATCCCTCTTTGCTTGGGACAGTTGGAGGTGCTAGTTATTTAGTATTTTAAGTACAAAAATGGAGACAGTTGGCGGCTCTTGCAAGTTGAAGGACGTGGAAAATGGTGGGAACAATGGCCTTCAGTTCCTTCTTGGGACAAGAAAAGCTATTTGTTGTGTCTCTGATAAAAACAGAAAGAGAGACAGAGAAAGAAAGAGAGAGAGAAATGATTGGCATCTTACCCCCAAATTCAGTCTTGGCACCTCCCTCTGCTTGTGGGCTACTAATAAAATCCACATTTCTTGAGGACCCATCAGGTGCCTCTATGCACCATCTTTATACATTGTCTATATATCATCTCATTTAATCCTCATAGTAGCCCTTATACAGCAGACCTCAGGATTCTAATTTACAAGGGAGGAAACCGAGGAGCAGTTAGTTAACCTGTACACATAGATTCTATGTGAATGAGCTGGGATTTGGACCTTGGCCCTCTCACACCCAACCGGGGTGCCTTCCGACTCTCCTCATCAGGTGGTGGCTCTCAAAGGAAGAATGGCACACAACTGGCCTGGCCCCCTTTACCGTGCTCCCTTGGGGTGCAGGCAGAACTCCTGTGGGGGGAACCAGTTCTTCCAAAGGGACACAAGTGACTAGATTTTTTTTCAATGTTTTTATTTAGTTTGGAAGAGAGAGGCAGCATGAGCAAGGGAAGGTCAGAGAGAGAGGGAGACACAGAATCAGAAGCAGGCTCCAGGCTCTAATCTGTCAACACAGAGTCCGACATGGGGCTTGAACCCACGAACCATGAGATCATGACCTGAGCTGAAGTCAGACGCTTAACTGACTGAGCCACCCAGGCGCCGAAATAACTAGACTTTTGATGGGAAGTGAAGAGAGACTGGAGAGGCAAGCCTTGCAAGATAGAGACTCCTCTTTTCTGCTTCTTAAAAAAATGTATGAGGTGCTAGCGGTCTCTTGAGAGATATGAGTTAGGTCCCTCTAACCTGTAAAAGAAGAGTTACAGGTGTGCAGGAATGACTAAGAAAACTAACTGTGGGCTGGGTGAGTAGTCACTCCTGAAGCTTTGAAGTTTATCCAAACATCAGAGATCTTGGGTCTTGAGGCAGAGAAGTTTCTCTGCTTCCTACCCAGGGACTCTGGGGGGGATCCCTGGAGAGGCGGTTGGAGGGGGGAGCATATATTTATTCTTAGATTCCAAGGAACTGGGAGGGAGTGGGACTTCCAGGCACATTGGAGCAGTGCCTAGACTATATCTGTTGACGTCACTTTCTCCTAATTAAACCTCTTTTAAAAACAAGAGTGTCTCTAAGTCAGGAAGAAGGACTTACCTAGGAGGGTGGGTGGTCCATCCTGGGTAATGATGGGCTGCCCAAGTCCAGTAAAGCATAACACCCCCTTTCTGTGTCTCCCGTTTGCCAAGAGTAACACATGTGTTTCCTACATGAGGATTAAAATTTGCTGGAAGAAGGGACAGCCACACAAGTCCAAAGACTGTCAGCTAATGCTAATCCCCTCCTGGGCTGGTGTCATCTGGTCCTCGCTAACACTTAGGAGAACTCTGCCTCCACCTTTCTCTCCGGCGAGGGCACACCTGAGGTTCTCTGTAGTTGGGAGAGCTCTGGACTGAGGGAGGACAGCTGGGTAGCACATGCCGCTGTGTCACCAGTAAGCTGTGTTATGTGGGCTGTGGACAGGGCACCTTGTGCTTCCCGAAAAGATGCGTTCTCCCTAGTCTTTTCTCTTTGGTCCTAAGGGTCATAAGACCAAGCATGAGGGACCAGGCAGGCATCTGGCACATGCCTTTGTGAATTCACATGAGCACACACTCACACCCCAAAACATGCATTTCCGGGCGCCCGGGTGGCTGACTTCAGCTCAGGTCATGATCTCAGAATTTGTGAGCTCAAGTCCCATGTCAAATGAGCTTGAGCC
Source organism: Helogale parvula (assembly GCA_004023845.1). Classification (NCBI taxonomy): domain Eukaryota; kingdom Metazoa; phylum Chordata; class Mammalia; order Carnivora; family Herpestidae; genus Helogale; species Helogale parvula. The sequence continues at coordinate 353,253 of PJEM01000208.1, forward strand.
CTGCTTTGGGTAAAACATGAACTACACTTCAGGTGAGCCCTGCGTCTCTCTCTCTCTCTCTCTCTCTCTCTCTCTCTCTCTTGCTCTGTCTTGGCCTGTCACTCACTTGTGCCCTTGATCTCAAAAAAAGCAAAACTAACCAATCAACCAACCAACCAACCAAACAAACAAAAATATGCATTTTCTTCAAATGCCCATGTCAGTGGCCTAACTTCTTTTCAAGATGAAAAATACAGGGGCAGACTACTTTTTCTTCATGTCTGCCCAGGTTGCCCTTTCTTTTGGCCTCCTCTGTGGCAGGGAAAGGGGAACAGGCCAGGGTTGCTGCCTGCAGAGCGTGGTGTTCAAGGGCCTGGGTCCATAATCCCGGCTGCAATCCGTACCATCCATGTGTCAATCTCTCGGAAACTTGGGGTTCTTCTCAGTGAAAGTGCGGTAGTAGTACTTCCCGGCTTCAGAGACTTTGGTTAGGATCAACTGTGTTGTAGACATGATGCTCCTAGAATAGGGTCCAGCACCTACCGGAACAAGGAACTACTGTGAGCTCTTGTCACCTCACCAGGCCATCTTTGGGGAAGCCTCTGGTCTCATCTCTGCTGGGATTTCTTCTCTTCTTGTCCTGCCTCTCGGTCCAGCCAACTGAGGCTAAAAAATGCACTGACAAGGATCCTTGGAAATTCCTAGCAAAAGTCTCTTTCCCAGCTCTGCATCAGTAAAGTCACATTCTTCGGTCCCCAGAACAGACAAAAACGGTCCAAGCCTCCCCACTGAAATCACCCAGAAACCTAACCATCAAAAAGCATGTTCTCTGGTGTCCGAGGAGATGTATGGTTTGGGTCTGGACCCTCCTCCCCAGTAATAATCCCAGAAGAGGAAGGGGTCATTGCTGGTGGGAGTTTCTGGTGGAGAACTTTCTGGTAACAGTGGCCTCACAACTAGGGCAGTTGGGGAGACCTCAGCCCACCCCAGGAAGGTGCTGGGAACAGTCACTGCCTGCTGCTTTGTCATTTCGATCGCCAGTTGGTCAGCTCATTAGGGCTGAGCCACAGAGAGAAGGAATTGGGCTTTGGTATTTGGGAAAAGGAAAGGTGCCTGGCAGTTCTTCCCAAGTTAGCTTCACACTCCTTGACTCTCATTTGTTATTGCTGCCAGGGGGAAAAAGTGTATACCGATCATTGTATCTCCTCCTTGGATGGTGTTTCTTGTTGCTTATAGAGAAGTCAGGTGTGAACCTCTCATGCTCCCAAGAAGGAATCCCCACCAACAAATTGCTTACACGCTAAGGTCCTGGGCCCTGTAAGCCTTCAGTTTATTTTAATGGACAGATAATAAATGCTTCCGAAGCAGAGGTTTGTTTAGAGTGGAAATGCTGATGGGGCCTTTCATGGTGACACGCTGCCAGGAGCTGGTCTGACAGGAGATCCGGTGCCCCGGGACTGGATGCCAGGCATCAGGATGACGGGATGAGAGGGGCCGCTGAGCTCCGATGCCGAGCCTGGCCCAGGGGCCCTCACGTTAGTGCCGTAATCAGCGGCACGAAGCATGTGTCCCGGGCTCCTCAGAAACATGTTGTAAAACTCATTTTCAAGGAACTGACATTGTCATGGGCTCTGACTGGCTTCCTGCCTCCTCAGGTGGGGTCCCCGTGGTCGTTTTGCTCTGTGCAGCTCTGCGGGTGTCATGTGTGGATGTGGGAGGAACATCAAAGGTCATCTAGGCGCTAAAAGCCTGGCCACGAGCTGTGGGGACACAAGAATCTAAAGCCCTGATTTCTGTGTCTCGTTTCACTCACTCACGTGGGGTCACCCACTGCCCGCTGCTCCTCATCGGACACCAGCTATATTGCTCCTTTCCAGTCACCTGCTGTGTTTGGTGACAGTCCCTCTTCACCACCACTGCCCTGTGCTCCCTGGAAAATGCTCATGTCACCCAAGAGGCCCGGGCTCGGGATGCCAGAGGAGAGCCTCCCCGCTGTCATCTGGGGCCAGGGACTCCCAGGAGAGGTGCCCTGTGCCTCCTCACAAAACCAGCCCCCCTCCGGCGAGCTCACGGTTGTGAGTTAAGTGACACAGCCCACTGAGCGCATCCTGACTTAACCGCCTGGCTGACACCGCTCTGTGAGGAAGGCCACGGCCGCAGCCTGCTCACACCCTCCTTCTCTGGCCCTTGCGTACCCACTGTCGACCCAACAAAACCTGTTCACGTCAGAGTCTGTGAACCGGATCATTCTGGACTTGCCCACAAGAAATTAGGTTAAAGTCTCTGTTTAGGTTGAAAACAGCACTCCATTGAAACATCAGGGAGGAGTCCAAGGCCCAGAGAGGACAGCAACCCCGGGGGACAGATGCGGGGAAGATGGCGGGTAGCGGTGACGTCACATCCACTGTGAGGACAGCCTGAGACGGATCACTTCTCCGAATGCCCATCCACCACCTGTACGATGGGGACGATGTCTCTGCCGCAGGGTCATCCTAGGAATTGGGGGTAAGACGGGCAGCACAGACTCGGGCATCCACTTGCACTGCACAGAGTGACCCCAAAGATCCATCGGAGGATGAGAGGATAAAGGAGATGCGGTCTAGCCACGCAAAGGAATACTGTTCTGCCATGAAAAGGGAGTCATTCCGGCACATGATACACCACGGATGAACTTTGAGGCCTTAAACTGAGCAAAATAAGCCACATACACAGAGGGACAAATATTGCATGCCTCTATTCCCTGAGGTCTCTAGAGGAGTCAAACTAAAAGAGACGGGAAGTCGAGGCGTGGTTGCCACGGGCTGGGGCGCGGGTGGGGAGACTGGAGGGTTATTGTGTAATAAGCTCGGAATTTCCATGTTGAGAGCCGAGGAGAGTTCTGGGGAGGGATGGACGGTTGCGCAACACGGTGAATATATTGAATGCCTCTGAACCGCCCACTTAAAACGGTAACTATTATGTTATGTATTTTCCACCACAATAAAAGAAAAAGGCAGGTAGCACACTCAATATCTAGCTTGTGGGCAGACGATCCGCAGGTGGTCGCTAAGATCATGGTCTTCAGGAGCTTGGACGCTTGCATCTGGCTCCACTCTGACCCAGCTCGGACCGTCGATACTTCTGTGTAGTATGTCCGTGTGTAACGGACCACAGACATGTCTCCCCTCCTTCCTCTGTGAGATCCAAGGGAGATCGTCGGATATTTAGGGGTCATTCAGTCAGAAAATTATTTAATGTAATTGTAACTGTAATGGAACTAAGATAAATAAAGAGCTTTCTCAAACGTGCTCTTTGGAGATTCTGCGCGCCTCCCACCTGCCCCAAGCTGGATATTTTAGCCTCTGCGTTATCCAGACAAGGAAGTGGTAGGTAACGTCTGAGCATCCGTGAGGACCACTCGTTTTGTCTTGGCTTGGAATCTAGTCACTTTTCTGCCCATGGAGGCCATTTCCGCACAGAAAGTCCCCCCACAGTGAGAAAACAGATTTTCTTCTGTCCTAAAAACGTAGCCCCGCCTGATCCTCCCTCAAAATGGTCACTAAGAAAGCAAAACGCCTCTAATGCTCACAGAGCCCCAATTCATTGCTTCCAGAGCCTGTAGCGTTTTATACTCACTCTGCAAGCATAATCAAGGGAGCGATTCTGAACCTTGTTAATCAGAAAGGGCCCTTTAAAAATGTCATGCTGTCAATATAAAACTTTGCTAAATTGCATTATAAATGCCAGATTCAGTCAACTAACACATTTAACACCATTTCTTAAGTACAGTTTAGATTTTATCCGTGCCAGGAAGAATGAGACAAATACCTCAGGAGAGCCAAAGCCCATAGATTCATTGTGCTAAGCTGGCTGCCCCCAGACACGGATTATAAATATTTTATTCCAAATCCAAGCCATGCTTTTGCTACCGCTATTGTCAGTAAAGTGTCCCCCCAAAGTTTCTGGCTTTAGAATTGTACGATTCTCACAGCTAAGAGGGGTCCAAGGGGCGAGTGCCTTCGGTGAGTTTTTCAATCAGCCGACAATTTCTATAGCTGTTGTTTTTACTGGAGAGGAAAGGTTTTCGTGAGCCCAGGGCTAAGCATTGCACGCACACTCATCATGGGACAAATGGCTTCTTTGTCAACATCTGCAGAATCCGAAACTGCTTTGTTTTGGGGAGGATTCGTTGGCAGATAGAAATTTCCAGAGAGCGACCCTCAGTGTTCTGCTCCCCTCCCAGCAATGAAAGCTATGTCTATACTGTTTTGACTAATTTGATGGTGTCTTTTTCCTGTGATCCTGGTCAAAGTTGCGCTGGGTGGAGTTCTAAGTTTGACTGAACAGCTCAAGAGGAAAGCCCGTTAAGGATCTAAAAATGGTGGTCATCAAACATTATGATTTCTGATTTTTTTTTAAAGCCATCTCTCAGGATAACTAGATGACTTTGGCCATGGTCCTGCATAAGTGCATTCGAAGAGGAAACGTCCTAAGTATACAGGACAAAATCATATTTTGAAATATTAACCAATTCCAACCTTTCCTTCACTCCTTCTTCCTTTTACCTGTTTCATTATCTCAAGAAACAACGACATAGGTGAGGCTTGGATCATTTCCCAGGCACTCAATTTCAAAATTCCTGCCCTCAGGAAAAAAATGCAAAGGACTTATGTGCATAATAAAGTCACTATCATTGACTGGGAACTTTCTCTGTGTTAGGCACTACTTAAAGCATGTTTTTCTCTCTTAATTTTCATTATAACCCAGTAAGATCGGTACTGTTTTGTCCCTATTTTACAGACGAGCAAACAGAGGTACAGAAAATGGAGCATTTTGCCCAAAAATGGTGCCTCTGGTGCTATAAGGCTAAGTGTTCGCGTTCCCCAAAATTCACGTGCTGAAATCCTAACCCCAGGGTGATGCTGTTAGAAGGTAAGGCTTTAGGAAGTGATTTGGTTATGAGAGTAGAGCCATCATGATGTGAGTTCGTGGCCCCATAAAAGACATCCCCGGGAGAGCTCTCACTGCCTCGGCCATGTGAGGTTACAGCAAAAAGGTGACTGATGACAAAATGAGCTCTCGCCAGGCCCTGAAACCTGCAGGCACCGTGATCACGGACTTCCCAGCCTCCAGGACGGGGACATCTGACACAGAGCAGAGCTGACTCACTCATACAGCGGTGTGTCTCAGAGCTACAGTCCTAACCACTGTGCTGCTCTGTCCCCTCTGGGCAGGAGGCTGGGGGCCAATGTGCTCAGTGTCACCGCCTGGGAAAGGAGGGACCTCCACAGGATTGGGTAGAAGAAGCTGTTGCACCGAGGGGAGTCTGTGAAAGCCTCAGTGCCCCCCCAGGGGGAACTTTGAAGGTGGAGTGGCCCTTCGGCATTGTCCCAAGCTAGGGGAAGGCATTTGGGTCTTTCCACTCCAGCAACAACCAGTCATTGGATGAAGGCTGTCCTGAGGCTGAAGGCCTAGGATGGATGCAAGACTTCAGCCTCCAAATCCCATGAGGGCGGCCCAGGGCAGGCAGATTGCTGTACTCCCAGTGGCTGGGGGATGTGCCCTTCAGTCCCCAAGGGGGTCTGACACAGTGTCCACTACCTGAAGAAGCCTGGAAAGAGGGCGATCACTAGCCTCAGCCTGATTTCCCCTGGGAGCTCTGAGCGGGAATTATGCCTCAGGGTTGGTGCCAACTTGAGATAAGAGGGCTGGGCTTTTATATATTCTCACCCATCACTCCTGGCTAAAGACCACGCTGGGAAGGCAGGGGGGTGAGAATGGGGCTGGGGTATAAACCCTTAGACGTGGCAGCCTCTCTGTGTGTGCCTGAGCCCAGGCAAAGTGGCTCCAACAGTCCCAGGGCGGGGCTCAGAGGGGGTCATAGGTGCAACCCATTACAAACAGAGGCACTCGGGAAGGTGCCGGAAAGGGACAGCGGAAGGATTCCGGTGATCTGGCCGAGGCACCCATCGTATCCGTGACAGCTTCTATAGATCTGAAGGGACTCTGCAAGCTGGGGGTAAGCACCGAGTCAGGAGAGAGAGGGGATCACTAGGAAGAGACCCCGAATTCGCTAAGAGAGCATGGAGTCTCAGCCGAGTCTGAGGGGAGGGGTGGGATACACCTGACTTTCAGGGCAGGTAGACTCCAGAGCAGAGAAGGCTTGTGTAGGGGGGGCCTCGATGGGGTGTTCCACAGCCTTGCAGAGTGGGAGCATCTAAAGAATCCCACGGACCTGGGAAAGGCATGGAGGCAGCTGGCATTTTCCAGAGTGTTCCACGTCCCTGGGTGGGTAGGAGTGGGAGAACCAGTGAACGGGAGAAGGCAGAACAGTGGAGTCGTGGGAGGATGTGGCCATCTGTGTGGATGGATATCCGGGAATCAGGCCGGCCCGTGGGCATCTCAGTGCCTGCAGCGTGAATGTCGTGCAGTGGCGACTCATACTCTGCCCGGCATCTCGGTGGGACATCGTCACCCCGGAGTTCACACGCAGCCTCGGGAGAAAGAGGGGATCCTAAACTGACAGAGAATACATTCCAAGTACCTGGACAGATGGCGGCTCAGAATAGAAATGGAATTAAAGGGAAGGAAAGAAAATTACATTTCTTACCCGCATGCATTTAGGGGCTGTTTGTCGCCGCCACGTGTAGCAACTATAAACGATGTCTTTTAGAAAAACCTCTGAACTCCGTACACGGACGCTTCAGACGACAGGTGTGCACAGTGCCTGCTTTAGCGCAGCATAATTAGTGTTTTGTGAAAGAGTTCTTTTCTTTACGTAAAGAAGGAATTATACCCTGATACCCCACGCAAGGACTGAATCAATGGTGCAAGGCACGGAGGATTACTCGAGTGAAACATGGGCACGTAAGGTGGAGACTATACTTAATGGACCTCACTTTGATTATACGTCTGCAGTTTCGACATAACCCGTGTGGGCACAGACATGCACACACATACACCTCTTCTGAGTCTACTACTTCTTTTTCTTCCTTCTTTCCTCATGCCACGGTGAACTGGAAGGACCAACAAGTTAAAGAATGCATTCCAGTTTAGAGCCGAGAGTGTGGGTGCACACCCCCTTTCCAGCCCGGGTCTCCCGGCCGCAGCGTCCCTGCTTGGAGCTTTTCCGGCCTCTTTCAAAGTCCCCTTCAAGGTTTAACGTCGACAGGGAGAACAATGGAAAGTGAACTTGGGCTTGTAAATGAACAGAAAGAGGCGGCTGGCTTTGGGCTACTCCGACAGGGTAAATGGACTATAAAATGCAGTTTTAAATTAAGTAGGGGCTTTATGGACGACACAATATTAATTCTGTTTCCACAGGCAGGCGCTGAGGAATTGCGTGCAGCCCATTTGTGTGTGTGAATTGTGTGTGTGTGTGTCAATTTGGGGAGACTATAAGGGTGAGTTTTAATTTAACTTAACTGCCTAGAAAGAACTTGGTGATTAATACCTCTGGTTTTTCAACTCTTGTTGGTCTTGAAATGTGGACTCTTCCCCCTTCTAACCTGTGTGCTTTTATAAGCCTGGTCAACTACGTTCTTTAAAGTCCTCCTTCCCCTAAGCGGGTGACAGTTCTGATGTTCTTCCTCCTCATGCTTGCCTGCTTTTTCTTGCAATGGGTTTATAAGACAAGGTAGTCCTGACCTCCAGAAGCAGAAAGATATTGGTGTCTTGCCATCATTTTGCCACCAATATCCCTCCATCAGCCTCTCCAGAAAACAAAAGTAAGGTGTACCAGGTCACCTGTAGGGGACCCTGGGATTCTTCCTCCAAAGTGCTGCTTGAAAGGCACATTTGGTCCCATAGAAACCTTTCCAACCTCCTCAAGATTGAAAGGCAGGGCTGGTCCCCAAGCAAAGCAGAGAGATGAGATATGCTTATCTTTGCCAGTCTCCCCTGTCCACACATTTTAAGCCTTTGTAGCAAGTCTTCCACAGCCCAAAACCGGCACCAAGTATTTTCTAGAATATTCCATTGAGCAAAAGAGTGACCGGATGAACTCATTCACACTAAGACTTTTTTTTTTTTTAATGTTTATTTATTTTTGAGAGATGGAGAGAGACAGAGCATGAGAGGAGGAGGGTCAGAGAGAGAGAGGGAGACACAGAATCAGAAACAGGCTCCAGGCTCTGAGCTGTCAGCACAGAACCTGATGCAGGGCTCGAACCCACAGACCATAAGATCATGACCTGAACTGAAGTTGGACGCTTAACCAACTGAGACACTCAGGTGCCCCACACACTAAGACTTTAAAGCATTTGAAGTTAAAAGAAAAAAAAACCTCTGAAAGATATTTTTAATCGTTGACAGGGCTGGGGAGAAGGGGCATTCTCTCTTACACTGCCTTTGAGGGAAAATTTGGTGTATTAAAGTCTTCATTTGTGGGGTGCCTATGTGGCTCAGTCGGTTAAGCAGCCAACTTCAACTCAGGTCATGATCTCGAGGTTTGTGAGGTTGAGCCCCACAAACCCCCCCCCTCTCTCTCTCAAAAACAAATAAGCATAATAAAAAATGTATTATAAATTACACTACTGTGAATCCAAGTGTACACAGTTTTGTGCCATCTCCCCAATTATTTCATTAAGATAAAGTCCTAGAAAAGGAATGACAAAGTCAAGGGGCATACAGATGAAGACTTTTTTTTTTATTTAAATTTTTCTTAACATTCATTTATTTTTGAGAGACAGGGAGACATAGTGTGAGCAAGGAAGGGGAGAGAGGGAGGAAGACACAGAATCAGAAGCAGGTTCCAGGCTCTGAGCTGTCAGCACAGAACCCGATGCAGGGCTCAAACTCACAAGTGTGAGATCATGACCTGAGCCGAAGTCGGTGCTCAACTGACTGAGCCACCCAGGTACCCCAACAGTAGTGTAATTTATAATGGCTACAAGATGAACATAGCTTAAATTTAAAAAAAAAGTGCCCTAAGATTCTAGAGAGTCAAGAAACAAAAGCCATAACAAGCCAGCCTCAGCAAAGGAATGGGGGTTGGTGATATAGACATGCCTTGTGGGGCTGAGATTAGGAACACAGTAGAGGAAGCTTGCCTTTGACACCTGCAGACTGGGACAAGGGGGCAATGAAGTTCCAAATTCCAGATGTCTGTTTAGTGAAAAGTTATACATCAAGCAAACATAATGGTTTGACATCCTGCCTTGACAAATAAGCCATCAAAACAACCTGGAGTGCCCGGCTTCAGTTTTGTGCTAGAAAATGCAGCATGGGGAGAGCCAGATGCTAGTCCTAGACCCCTTGGCCCATGGCCTTGGTCTGCCCTGTTTCTCTTTTCACCTCCTGGTCTGCACTGCATCTTGAGGGGTCTTGCTTCCACATCACACATGTGTGAACTCACCAGCTCACCCATTCAAGCCCATCCTCAGCCCCTGCAAACAATGACTCTTGTTTACTCTTTGGATACAGGGTTGCAGATACCAGCAAGGTGATATGCCTTTGAGAAGAAGGATCCGGGAAAGGGGTAGACACAGGCTTTCAAGTAGGCTGGTCCATTTGCACTGGTAATTCAGGGATTCTGGTTACCCTGAGTGCTGTAAGGAAGAGATAATGGGGTTCAGAGGGGCATATTGCTTTGCCTCCATGGGGAGGGCTTGGCTGGAAGAGAGATGTGGCATAGATCCCGAGGTACAGGGCTCCAAAGCAAGGGGCTCAAGGCTCCAAGGCAAGAGGCTCACGTTCCTTCTTTCTGGAGCTCAGGAAAGGATGTGCATTTGTTTCCTATGGCTACCATAACAAAGTACTCCAACCTAGATGACTTAAAGCAAGGGATTTATTCTCTCACTGTTCTAGAAGCCAGAAGTTTGCAAGTAATGTGTCAGTGGGGCCATGCTCCTTTTGGAGGCTCTACAGGAGAATCCTTGCTTGCTTGCATTTGTAGCTCCTGGTGGCCCCAAGGTGTCCCCTTGGCTCGAAACAGCATAACTGAAATCTTTGCCTCAGACTTGGGTTTCTTGTCTCCGTGCCCTCTTCTGATAAGGAGAGAAGTCATTGGATTTAGGGCCCACCTTAAACCCAGAGTGATTTCACCTTGAGATCTTCAGTTAATTACATCTGCAAAGACCCTACTATACGGCTACATTCCAAGGTTCTGAGCAGACACGAATTTTGGGGGGACACTATTCAATGCACCACAGCACTAAAAATGGAAACTGAAAAACCACAGAGAATCCAAGAAATTACTTTTTTTCATCTCTGTCCCTGCTTCGTTCTAAAAGTCGGCTCCACTCATCTGTGTCTTCGTCAACTTTTGTTCCTGCTTCTCCTTCTCCATGGGAAGGTATGGCTGTCCCACAGCTACCAATAACGGTGCAGAATCCCACATAAAACTGGGAGTTCACAGGCCCCAATTCCACATTTCTGGGGGAGAGAATCTTCTTGGCTGAGCTTAGATCATGGGTCTACTCTAGGCTGATAAATTTTGACCAAAGAGATAGAGTCAAAGCTGTATCATAACCATGGAGCAAAGGCAATTAATTCTCTGGGTTTCCTTGTGGATTGAATGGATACCACAAATGGTATCTAATACACAGAAAGTGGGTTAAACTACGCTGTGACCACAGGAAGGAAGACTGTACAACTGTTAAACTATCGTGTTTTAGAGCAAATGCTAATGGCAAGGCAACATGCAAATAATTAAGTAGGAAAGCAAGTGACAAAGCAATGTATATATAATACTGTACCCATGTTCTTAATAACACATACAGACACACACACAAAGAGTTAAGGATGGAAGAATGTACGGCAAAATATTTACAGCACTGTCACTGGATGATAGATTATACAAGGGTTTACTTTTTTTTTTTCCCAAAATTTACTTTTAAAATGATTAACGTTTTGGGGTACTTGGGTAGTCCAGTCTGTTGGGTGTCTGTCTTTGGTTCAGGTCATGATCTCAAGTTTTGTGGGTTAGAGCCCCACATCAGGCTCTGTGGTGACAGCTCAGAGCCTGGAGCCTGCTTCAGATTCCGTGTCTGTCTCTCTCTGTGCCCCTCTCCCAATTACGTTCTCTCTCTCAAAAAATTCATTAAAATTTTTTTAAATAAAAAATAAAAATAAATAAAAATTTTAACATTTTATTAAGTGTATCCAAAGAAGGATTTCTAATGTTTATTTATTTTTGAGAGAGAGAGAGAGATAGAAGCAAAGTAAGAATGGGGGAGGAGCAGAGGGAGAGGGAGACACAGAATCTGAAGCAGGCTCCAGGCTCTGAGCTGTCAGCACAGAGTCCAACACAGGGCTTGGACTCATGAACTGTGAGATCATGACCTGAGCTGAAGTCAGATGCCTAACCACCTGAGCCATCCAGGGGCCCTATGGATTTCTAACACAAAGTAATGATTTCTTAATAGTAGAACATAAGACATAAGTGAGAGAAAATTGGGGATAATAAGGCTATGGGACATTGATTGAGTGCCTGATACATGAAGTTTCCCCTTTTTCTGGACTTTCAACTGGCACGATCACCTGTAGACTCTGTATCCAAGGGGCGCTATATTCTTCCACGTGGACCATCGAGGCAGAGAAGTTCAGTCTGCAGAGAGGAGAGAAAATACTGAAGCTGGTGTCCAAACAGGGAGGAAGATGACAAACAGATCTAGACAGCCCTTCAGTGTGGTTTAAACCACCTCCAAAATCTGTTGACATTTCTGTTCTTGTGTTTGTTCTGATGCTTTATATTTATCATAAATGTCTTTGTGTGCTTAAACTAGCTTGAGCTGATTTCTGTTGCTTGCAAACAGAGTTCGGAACAATACAAGATCCTTCAGAGTTCTTCCAAATTATAAGTCACAAGTGAGCATGGTTTAAGTTCTAAGAAGAGGTCTTCAAATCTGAGACCCAAACTTCTAGATAAAGCTATGTCTTGGGTGCCTCAGGCACAAGCCAACGACTTAGGAAAAAGTAATAAAAGCGAGAGGTTGATGAGAAGAAAGAGATGAGCAGGAGGCAGACCAAAGAGAAATCTGGGGGCAGAGGAAACGAGGGCCATATGATGAAAGAGTTCTGGAATCTAGAATGCCAGCCAAAGTTATTTCAGAGGCACCTCATCCCTGCCCTTTGATAATCTTCAATTCACAGTTCCATGAACAGTGAATTACCTTTTATGCAGGTCAAACAAGTTCCAAGGTGAGTCAAGTTTTTCCTGACTTGATCTTCACAACCGTCAAGTTAGCCATTCAACCCAATGTGTCTAAACTCTTTCACTAGTCATAGAAAGCATCCCGAATCTTGGATGTCTGCTGGAGACACTATTTCCTAACTATATACTATGGATAACTGCAGACCGGACAAGTGTGTATGACCCCAGGCCAATTTTCTTTAGTGACCACAGTCCAAACATACATCTCATCTAACAACAAATTCCATTTTTCAGTACTTTCTAAGAAAATGCATCTCAGGGACCATTGAAAAAGTCGAGTGACACTTCCATATGGTCTCTCAGATACCAATGTATTATTACTGTCACTGTCCAGTCCACACTGATAAAAATTTTTTTAATGGGAGAGAAAGGAAAGTGGAATACCAACTAATAAATTTGGAAGGAATAATAAAATTAAAATTATCGTTTGGTAAGCATCACAAATACATCTGATACGGGCAGAAAACATCAATGGATGCTAAATCTGGTGGGTATGAGCTTGGTTATAAACAGGATACTGATTTAACTGTCAACCATCTTCCCATGAAATTATTATTAATTACAAAGAGGAAAATAATAACTATATAGTGGAGAAATCTGGCAGACTGAACTTTAGCCAAGTGATCAAATTAGCATCACCACTAACAGGACATATCAATACCACTTGTGTCCTGATACTGTGGACAAGTGGGGCACGTCCCTTCTGCAACATTCCTGCCCAAAGTACATAATCTGAATCTAATTATGGAAAAACGTGAGACAAACCCAAATTGAGGGACATTCTACAGAAATATCAAGTTCATGAAAGACAAGGAAAGGCTCTAGAATGATTCCAGTTTAAAGGAGGAAGTATAAAGGGTCAGGACAATTCAATGGAACACATGATCCTTGACTGAACCCTGAACCAGAAAAAAAAAAAACAATTATTGTATTTTGCTACAAAGAATATGATTAGGGAAGTTGAAGAGATTTGAACAAGGTTGCCAATTAGATATTATCAAAATGATTTGGGGGCAAAAAAAAAAAAGACAGAATTGCTGCAATGCCATCTTAGTTCAGAAAAGATAATTATATGGGGAGCCTGGGTGGCTCAGTTGGTTGAATGTCTGACTCTTGATTTTGGATCTGGTCATGGTTCAGGGTTGTGGGATTAATCCCCACATTAGGCTCCATACCTAGCTTGGAGCCTGCTTGAGAGTCTCTCTCTCTCTCTCTCTCTCTCTCTCTCTCTCTCTCTCTCTCTCTCTTCCTTTCTCTTTCTCAGCCCCTCTTCTGCTAGCACTCTCTCTCTAAATGTATATATACATACATCTATGTGGTTTTCTCTGCCCATCCATCCATCCATCCATATAGAATGACAAAGCAACTGTGATAAAGACAAAATAGAAACATTTGGGGAATCTGAGGGAAGCTGTGATGGGATATTTTTGCTCTACTACAACTTCTCTCTAAGTCTGGATGTATTTAACATAAAAATAAATACTGCATAAATCCCTCAGGACCAAGCAGTAGTGGCCCATTTTCCCAATAGTTGTTAACATATCATTTTGTCTCAGCAAAGTGTCAACTTCGACTTCATCACGAAGGCTACCAGTTCACCTTCCCAAGTCCTACTGCTGGTCTTGCGGCTGCTCCGTCCACACTGGCCTTGCTCGAGGCCATGAATACACCTGGAGGCCTTTCCTTGGCATCCACGGGGGCAGTCGTGGTTTGTGGGAGCAGGAAGTGTCCACAGTCCCACTGCAGGAAGCCAGGGGGCCTCCTCACACCCTCTTCCCAGGACTGGGGACAAGGGGCTGCCCTGGACTGGTGGATGTTCCCTTCCAGTAAGGACCTGAACAGAGCACTGGGGGAAGGAGGTGACGTACAAGGGATAGGGTCCATCTCAGCTTTTACCTTTTTCTCTAGCAGCAACCTGTCAACCCTCAGAAAATTACTTAAAAAATTTTTTTTAAGTTTATTTATTTTGGGAAAGAGCGTGAGCTTGAGCAGGGGAGGAATAAAGAGAGGAAGAGAAAGAATCCCAAGCAGACTCTCCACTCTCAGCACAGAGCCCAATGCAGGGCTGGAACTCACAAACCTTGAGATCACAAACTGAGCTGAGATCACGAGTTGGACATTTAACCGACTGAGCTACTACCCGAGAGCCCCTCAGAAATGTCCTTTAAACTTTTAAAAAATATTTATTTATTTATTTTGAGAGAGAGCACAAGTGAGAGAGGGGAAGAAAGAGCCATGGAAAGAGAGAGAACCCCAAGCTCGCTGCTGACAGCACAGGACTCAGGACTCAGGAATCAATCTCATGAACCATGAGATCATGCCCTGAACTGAAATCAAGAGTCGATGCTCAACTGACTGAGCCATACAGGGAACCAACCATTATTATTATAACTACAACTAACCATTAACCCAGCCATTACTATCAAATATTTCTCCTCCTGGGTTCCATAGCACTTCAGAAAAATTAATGCTTCCCTACTAGAATTTGGAGCATGCCCTACCTCACACACACACACACACACACACACACACACACACACACACTTAACTGAAGACAACTCTCAGCCCAGTCTGACATTACTCACCTGGCACCCAGATTCTTCGGATTTACTATTGTTCCCCATGGGGAATCATGACACTCCCAGGAAACCTTCCCCTCCAGAAAGAAAAAGGGAAACAGAACATCAATGGCTCAGTGTGACATCTGGGCGCAATTGCCAGCAGGTGTGAACGGGGCAGTGCCGGCTTTCTGGGAAATTATAAATGCCCAGCATAAGATATCTGTGTCTGGTTCTGTCAGACACATCATAAAAGCTTGAGGCTCATGTGCTGATGGTAAATGTCCTTCACAGCTACTTGTCCCCCCTTAGGGCTTTCAGTAGGGCCTTCATTGAGGGTAGGAAAAATACATGTTGATGTCCCTGAAGGGAAATGAATGAAACACTTCAGACATGATGCCAGACTGTGTGGTCATCGCACTGCTGTTCTACATGGTTTAATCTGGGCAGTGATGCAGAACTGTCAGGAACCAGTCCTGGGATACTCAGTGACGAGAGCTCAGGCAGGGTGGGGGGCTGGGGGGCTCAACAAGACACCGTCTGCACAAGCTTTGCCTTGGGATGGAGTTGGTGGGAGTGGAAGGGTGGTAGAGAGATGATCACGTCTGCAAACTGGCTAAGTCACGAGGAGGGAGCCTGTCGGTGAATCGTAGCTTGGTCTTCTGTAACAGTGATGTGGGGCTCACAGACAAGATGGGCCATCTAGCGTGGGGGTAGAAGAAAGACACCGGGGAACTGGGGACGTCACACGTAATTAGTAAATTACAAGTAATCCGTGAAATGCTGGGTTCCCTTAGAGCTGTGAATGGGTAACTCACAAGGTCTTCTGCCTGGTGGATGGCAGGGGGTGTTGATGGACGCCTGAAATGGAGGAAGCCAAGGGCGGTGGACCTCGGTGAAGAAATGCCCTGCTTGCTTGCTGAGAAAGAGCTCGTCCCTTCCCAAGAGCAATAGGGCAGGACTGACTACGGATTCAAGCTGCGTGATATACTGGGATTGTGTTCTCAGGAGGTCGTCCAAAGCTTTTCTTAATCTGTGTTTGTGTGGATTTCCATCCTGACCATCCATTACATAGAGACAGTTTGTTTCAAAGCCAGACTCGGCAGAGCCCCTGAGGCACGCACCTTAGCCGCTGGACATCGTAAAATCCTATCTTGGTGCCTGTGGAAGAGATGCTTTCAAAAGATTTGAGTGAAGTTTCACTTTGAAAACTTGTTTTTAAATGCCTGGGGAATGATAGATCATCTCAGAACAAAACTAGAAAATGCGAGTACAGCTAGCTACCAAGCCAGATTTTGCTCTCAAAGTTTGGACCCAGAAATCTTCCTGGCAAGCAACTTAGTTATTTCCAAGGAGAGGTCGAGCATTTACCCAACCTGCAAAATCTCAAAGTGAGTTCTTCAACTTCAAATAATGTTTCACAATATTTAAATAATTTGCCAAATGCTTTCTCACCTCTCCTTCACAAGAATCTTTATGAAATGTGTATTTTCAACAAACATTTCTGAGTGCCTCATCACCTTTGTAGCTTGGGGTAACATGGGGTGACAGACAGGTATGGTCTCTGCCCTCACAAATTTAGTGTGTTTTGGAAGAAGACAATAATTATAACTGTTACTTATTTCCAAGGCAGAGTAGCAATGCCTTTCATCAATTTTACCGAGAAGAAAACTCAAGTTCACTGAGGTTCAGGGATAACTCTTTACACTCAGAACTAGAGGAAAGAGCTATTACATTTTCTATTATGTCATCCTGTTTCTTAGGGCATATCGCTTCAATCTGATTATTTTATTAGGTAACATGTCTTTGTCACAAAGACGTGAGTTCAGGAAAGAATTTGCAGTGTAAAAATAACTAATATTACAGGAATTTATTAAATCCAGACAATTCCCTCCAATTATTTTATTTTTTGGCCCATTTTTATGGTAGCAGTAATTTCTGATAAAATAGAGTCCATTATATACAATTGCTGGGACACTACAACTTGGCTAAAGCAAGGCTAAATATAGCTTCTCAAATCTGTCTTCTCCAAAACACGCTGCCAATTACCAAAATAGCCTACAAAGAAGACTCACACGAGTAATTGTTCCATTCCTTCCTGTTTCCACAAGTGCTCAACACATAGTTGCTACATAAATATTGAATAAATGAATGAGTGACTTCAATATTGTTTTAAAAAGAAAGAACCTTATATTTTCATTCTTTCTTTGGCTACAAACATGATCTTAAGCTACATTCAAATTCATTCACTTGAACCTATCCAATCAATAAAAACCAGTATCCAGGTGAAATATTCTTAACCTTGTATGTAAATATTTCAATTAGCCAAGCTCATCAAAGACGGTTGATTCTTAAACAATTTCAGAAATTCATCATACCTTAATTGTTATAATAGGATGTCTAAAAAGATCTTTTCCAAAAGGGATGGTTGAGCTGAGACTGAGTTGAATTGTATACAAACATGTCTGGAATCATCTTGAAGCATATTTCAATGTGACTGTTCACTGTGCAGCTTTTATATGACTTCAGTTTCATTAGGCTGACCACAACCTTCAGAATATACAGCCAATATTTTCTGCAATGACCAGCTTATAATTCTTGAACTTTTTCTTTCTACCAGGGGCAGAGAAAGGCCTGAGTTTAAAAAAGCAGCCGCCGCCATGATGGTCATGGAGAGTGGCACTTGTGGGGAAGAGCACTGGGTATTATATGGAAACCAACTTGGTAATAAACTATTAATTAAAAAAAAAAACCACAGCAGCCAAACAAATAGGAGAACAGAAGGTAAAAAGTTTCAACAGAAGGTGTACTGAGGACATCTTTGGATTGAGGGCAGCTGGATGTGCTTTGTGGCCTTTCTAAGGAGTTCTGTGCTTCCAAGTTGTTTCATATCATTGTGCAATGGATGCTTGAGCATGTACATGGAGTTCTAAATTGTCATCCTTTGGCTTTGGTCCACCTGAAAGGCATGTTCCTCTTGTCCAACAATGCCTTAGCTTATGCTGCATGGTTGACCTACCTGGAAATTCAGAAAAGGGATGGGATCAAGCCTTGTGCCTTCAGCAATTGGCCAGAATTTGTAGCTTCAGACTGCGGTTGGTTCCGTCCCTGGATCCTTTTTCCACTATGGATGGTGGTTTGAGATATTTGATAAAGTTGAAGCATCATGTTGTGAATTTTTTCTAAATCCAAGAATTAGTTCCACCATCCAAAGGGAATGCTTGATGAAAGATGGGTCAGAGTCATTCAAAATGTCAAGCTATATTTTGCAGAATAATCTTGTTTTCTTCTTTTATTTATTGCTCAATAAACTGAATGTTCATGGGAAAGAATTTTTAGGCATCCTAGTATTTGTCTTTGGAATGCATTTTTCTACATACAGCATCTGCATAGACCATAGACAGTCCTTTTACTGCAGCTCTTCATTTCTCTTCCTATAAGGAAACTGAAGGGCAGAGAGCTTAAGTAACTTGTTCAAGGTAATCAGATTAGTTAGTATCCAAAGCTAAAACCCAGGATTCAACATTCCCAGTATTTCACATATAATTTCATATGCCCATGCAGACATTCAAAATCAGATTCCTCTCTCTCTCCCAAGCTCATTCTTGATTTGAGGATCATTCTTTTCTGGAACTAATTACAAATTTACGGTTGAGGCACCAAGCCAACCCCAACTATTATTGCTTCAGGCTCCATCAGGGTAAATATAGGGAGAGATTTTCTCACTGGCCTCCTCAAAGGTCACAACGTGGATCGTGCCTATGTGAATGTATGCACATGGATGTGGCTCATGTACCCACGTGTGGCTATGTGTGAGAGGGGCAGGGTTCTTCTCCAATTGTGACAAGATTACTACCTTCTTTACATACTTACCTGTTTGGCTTCTGGTAAGATTTAAAAAAAAACCAACAACAACAACAGAAAATGCCTTTGGTGTTGGGTATTCCTCACACACACCAGCATATCCCATAGACGCCTTCTCCTGAATCCTGCAAGGAAACATTCTATTTTAATTGTAAATTATTCTTCATGACATAGACTCTATAGTCCTGACACTTCTGTAACTTTGGGCTTTCTGGTCCTCATGCTCCACTCATTATACAGAGGCCAGCATATGCGTTTGCCCACTTGTTTGTCTGTTTAATGATCCACATGACAAAGGCATCTTATATACAGATTCGTTTTCTTGTTTATGCATTATTGAAAGTCAAAACTTGTCTACAGAGGAATACATTGATGCACAGAATTTATCACTTTAGGTCACAAGCTTGGATCCTTCAGAATAACACATCAGATAAAGCCACATCAGGATATTACTTCTGATAACGAATATACAGGCTGGACCATCTCTATCCCCAATCTGTAGACCTGAGTAGAACATTATGGGCATCATTTCCCCACTCTCTTACACCCCCCAAACACCTTTTGGCCTGAAAGCAGGGCCCGACTTGGGGGAATGGAAAAATGTGGAAAAGATTAGAATTTAAGCAATGAATTCAGGCCAAAAAATGACTTGGGGTCTGTAGTTTATGCTTTTATTTATTTTTGAGAGTGCCAGTGGGGGAGGTGCGGGGAGAGAAGGAGATGGAGGACCTGAAGTGGGCTCCATGCTGACAGCAGAGGGCCTGATGTGGGGCTCGAACTCAGGAAGCAGGAGATCATGACCTGAGCTGAAGTCGGACGCTCAACTGACTGAGCCATCCAAGAGTCTCTGGTAGCTTATTCTTAAGTCAATAACACACCTGAAGGTATCTGAAAATCATCTCTCTTACATCTGCATTTGGTTTTGCTGGCTATGACTCAAGGCAAACAACGGTTGGAGAAGTAATACAGACAGTTCCTATTAGGCGATTTGCTATAACAAGGTACAATAATTAGCTCTTTCCTAAGAGTTCATTCTGAGGTTGGAGAGACCTTGAAAGAGGTAGAAACAGAACTGGGGTGGGGGGAAGATCTGTTACTAAGAAGGGAGGCCAAACACAACTGGGTGGTGATATGTAGGGGAGAGATGCCGAAGACAAACTGAGCCTATGTTATGAACTAAAAAAAATGGGCGTAAAGAACTTAGATTTGGAATCAAACCATTTGCTTCTGATTTGTGTGCTTGCAAATGACCGAACAAAAGCATAGCATACATGCCATAGACTCCTGTAAGGAGAAGATTGTGTCTTACTAATTTTTGCATCTCTCGCACCTAATAAAGACCCTGGCACACTGTAATCACTCCTTAAATGTTTATTGTTTTTGCATAAATAAATGAATGCTTAATGTAAACACACACGCATGTGTGTTTCTCTCCCAGAGCAACAGATTTCCCTTTGTTTTAAGTTGATGCGTTCAGTGGTATTATATATGAAATTATATGCCCTGTTCATCTGCTATGCATTTGGACTGGCCATCCTGAACAAAGAAATTGTCCTTCTCTGAATTCTGATGCACTTAGGTAGAAATTGAGATAAATATTTAACCATCCTTCCTTGTGCCCTTGTGGGTCTGTGTGGGATCTGTGAGCTGGCTAACTGAACACTGAATGTGTAAGTTAAGCTGCTCATCTCTCAGTCACAGAGGAGGCTAAAGTTAGTACAGAAAGAACGTTCTTTTTCTTCACCTGAAACATAAAGCAAAACAAAAATCTGTGAGCGTATTTTAAGATAATTAGGTCTATAAAGAGCTTTGACACAGATCTACTAATTTTATGATGAACCATTGACATTTGGGCAACTATGTGCTTATAAAGTTGCGTCAGAAACTCGTTAAAAAAACAACAATCATGTATACATGTTGCTGTTAAAAAATAGGTACAGAATTTCCTAATCCATGGATTTTCTATTCACAGAAAGGGCTAAGTCAGGAAGGAAAAAGTCAGGCATAGAAAGGCATTATATTAGCCAAATGAACCAAATCAAAAAAGGAGAGCACTGTTTGCAATTTAACCAGCCAAGTTAAACATGACATGACCACAGCCAATCTTTGGGGACCGAGTTAGTAGTAATTGTGCCTTGTTTGACTTGGCCAGTTAAAGACCAAACCCTTTTTCTAAATTGCCTATTCCAAAGCAATCACACCTTTGCACTCAGAATTTTTTTCAGCTTGCCATTTTTAATTTAGGTATTTTACTGCTTAATGGATGTGTGTGTCCGTGGACCCATACCTAAATATTTGCACATACTACAACATTAACGTGCATCGGTATTGGGAGGAATAATTGGCTTCTTATTATGATAGGCTGTTTAACCAGATCAGGGTCATGTATGTTTTTACATGTCCAATAACTTCCAACATCTGAAGAAAATATCTAAGCAGTGAAATATATAGCCTGAGGGAGGATTCCTGGAAAATAACTAATAAAACTTGGGAAAGAAAAAATAGCCTCAATTAGGGCTCTGATATCTAGCAAGAGTAGAGAAGAGGACCAAATGTTTGTGTTTCTTTCAGCCACGAGTGCATCTTCATTTGTTTGGTTACAAGTTACTGAATACTCTGGGCAGACAATTGCTCTTGACTGGGTCCTGGGCGATTCCAACCAAAGCCCCCCAAATTATCCCTGTTTCGAGAAGCATCTACTCTAAGAAGAAAGGAAGAAGAACCCCAAATTGTATGAGGCATAAATACGAGGGACTGAAAGCTAAAATCGGCCACTCAACTTTCTGCAGTGGAATAAATGTATTAGGCACAGTCTTGAGCATTCAGACTTACAATTCAGAAAAGGACAAAAGAGAAATTGGGTGGAGGAGACTGGCATAGCCCTATGAACTGATTCTCATGGAGTTAGTCAAAAAGCGGGTTTTTGGGGGAGTCCAGTGGAGTCAGCTCTGGAAAGAAGGGTAAGAGGCCCTAAAACTAAAGGAAATGAGTGAAAGCTAACTGGGTAGAAAAAAACCACACAACACAGTAGGCGCTCTCAAACTAAGGGACATCCATCTTTCTAATGCCTTTAGGAATGAAGGACTGATGTGTTCTTACATAAAATGTGGATCTGCATATATAGGCTAGAGTAGCCTTCAATTTTCAAGATCCAAAGACGTTTTCCACCTAACGGAATGGGTAGTTGCTTAAGAATGTTGTACATATTATGGTTAATTTTGGCTTTTCTGCACACACATTCCATTCTTGGTGAAGACGGAAACCTGAACACTGCCTCCTGTTTTGACCACTGGAAGGGCTTGGTTACAGAGGGAGGCAATCTGATCACAGGGTAAAGTTATGGCTGAAATGAATGAAGACTTTGGACCTGAGGCAATGTGGTGAGCTTGGTGGGGTGAGCTGGTGGGAGCAAGAGACCCTTGGCTTCTAGGAAAACAAGATTCTCCATTTCTTTCCCTTGCTTCCCTTGGGTTGGGGGTGGGGTGGAGAGAACTTCACCCTCAGAAAGAGGTGTTGCTGTCATTGCTCACATTTTATGACATTCATTGGCCAATGTGGTGGTGGGTGACGTGGATGGAGGCATTGCATGTTAACAGGAGGACTTGTCCCTGGATCAACTCCTCATATCTTCTGAAGTGATAGCTCTCTTACTATCAGTTGTGGATGTTTTTTCCTCCTCCATGGAGCAGATCCCTGGCTGTCCTAAGAAAACCTGGGACGAAAGACCTCAGCCAGCTTTGTTCAAATGTTGGCTGGGGCTCTTGCTTACTCTCTGGCTCTCTGGAAATTTGGATTGGACTTTTTTTTTCTTCAGAATTATACAGTCTGAAAGCTTAAGCTTGAAGAAAGAAACAAATGACATTAGGCCTCTATCTGTTTTGATTCTAGGCAGAGCTCACTTCAACAGGATCTAGCCCAGCCTACAGAAGTGCATTGTGGTTTGGTTTGGAGGCTTAAGCCCCAACTAAAAACAAAGTTTTGTTTAGCTCTGCGTGTCATTTTTCCAGGTATATATTTACTTTCAGGGTGTTGCAGATAGGTAAGACAACCTGAGGACAGAATTCTCATATTGCAAAAATTTTTGACCCAAACACCATCAAAATGCCTGAATTAACTATCATAATGGTCATCTCTAATGTCATCCCAGCCTGAAAACTCCAACCAGCCTGGGCTCTATAACTGCCTCATACTTTGCTGTGCAACTGGGAGCATGGTGTTTTTTTCCAAAAGATTTTATTTTTGATATAAAGCTAGATGATTCATCAAACAGGAAAGAACCTTGGCTGGATGTTATGAGATATTAGTTAATCAACATTTATCTTAACAGACACACATCAAGCCTTGACGATACGGAATGTATTGTAAAGAGTCTTGGAGTTACCAAAATGAACAAGTCATGGCTTCCCCCCTCAGTCTAGGGAGAGGCAGATCCATACAAAAATGGTTCCTAAACACAACCGTAAAGAGATACCCCCAACAGGGCCCCATGTCTTGTTGCCTGAGGCATTCTGCAGAAGAGGTAGCATGGAGGTGGAGGTCATGGGGTGGCTGAAAAGAGAAGACAACGGTGTCTCAAGGGGTGCATAGTGTCAAATGAACGGAAGGACTGTTCTCCAAGTCTTTCCATCCCATTAAGTACATGAGTGTAGAAATCATGTCTTTTTATTCTGATGATTTTTACTGACATCTTAGGGCCTTGCTGGGCCAGAGGGACTAGCTGATTCCTGCCGAGAGTAAAGAACTTGCAAAGCAAAGCACGCCTTTCATGTGCAAACCAGCCAATCCAGAGACCACACCCCCAACCACCAAGTCCTTTACGGGGCTCTCACACCCTGGGCCACTCTCCACCTGCCTTCAGCACCCTGTGGTCAGTGCCGTGGACTAAGTGTGTCCCCACAAAACTCATCTGCTGTAATTCTAATCCCAATGTGATAATATTGGAGGGACTTTGGGGATGCAACTAGGTCATGAGGGCTCCATTCTCATGAAGGAGATTAGTGCCCTTAGAAGGAGAGGCCACACAGCTAGCTTGCTCTCTCTCTCTGCCATGTGAGGCTACAATGAGAAGCTGTAGTCTGTAACTGGGAGAGGGCTCTTACAAAAACCTGACCGTGCTGGCACTCTGATCCCAGATTTCAAGCTCCCAGAACTGTGAGAAAGACATGTTTGTTGTGTAAGCCACCTGGGCTATGGTCTGTTAGAGCAGCCCAAACTGTCTAAGACAGGCAGGTGCTGAACAGCTGGGGACAGACCCCACACATCACAGGCTGCTGAGGTTATTCAAATGAGCCAATCCCAAACCCACTGCCCTCCCTCACCATTTCTCCTGGAAGAAGCCACAATGAAGGCTCATGCCTATGTTCTCCCTTGGCCCTTTCTGTCTCCCACCAGACTTCTGTGGCTTCCCTTGTGACTTCCTCTGTGGCATGATATGCACCCCTCTTCCAGGGAACTGTCTATCCAATGGCAAGCATCTCCCCATCAGTTGGCATCACCATACCGCAATAACAATGAAATCTACATTTTAAACAATGAGTTGTAGGGGCGCCTGGGTGGCTCAGTCAGTTGAGCATCCAACTTCGGCTCAGGTCATGATCCCACGATCCGTGAGTTTGAGCTCCACGTTGGACTCTGTGCTGACAGCTCAGAGCCTGGAGCCTGCTTTGGATTCTATGTCTCCCTCTCTCCTCTGCCCCTCCCCTGCTCACATGCTGTCTCTGTCTCTGTCTCTCTCTCTCTCTCTCTCTCTCTTTCTCTATCTCTCTCTCTCAAAAACGAATAAACATTAAAAAAAATTTAAACAGTGAGTTGTATGCAAATGAGAGATGGGAAAAGGCCATAGGGAAAGGAAAACAGAAGAAACTGGGATCTTAGAAGAAAGTGTTCAGTAGTGCAGCTGGAGAAAGTGTGAGACAGTGGCCACATGGGAGATGTCCGGACAGCACAGCCACCTTCCCCCATTGTGAGCAAAGGACAGGAATGAAAGACGTCTGTAAAATGAACTAAGGCCGCATGGGCAAATCCAGCTTTTACACTTCTTTCCTTGCCTTACAGTTTGTTACATGCAATTTCCTGTTAAGTACATTTGTGTCTCCTAACCTTATGGACAGATTGCTAGCAAGGGTTGGCAGGCTGAATGCACTGCAGTTCACATATTCCTGGGATCGCTAAGATAAAGAGAAGGTGGTGGGAAGCTAGAGAAGGAGGAGAGAAAGATCTGCTAACCACGGAAGGTTCCTGCCAGCCATCCCTCCATTACCCTAATTCTGTCTTCGCCTGCTGAAAAATTGAATCTGAGTGTGATGCTCTCCTGTCTTAAACACTTTGATTTCCTCTACTACAACATTTGGCATGCAAAGGTATCCCTGGTTGAGTTAGAACCTACGTTCCCAAGGCTTTCATCCAGGGGGCCTTACTGAACGTTCAATTTCATGGAACTGTTGACCATTACTTGAGCAGACCATGCCTTTAGAACCAGTGGAGCACTAACTGAAGACCAAGAGAGGAATAGAAAAGTAATCCTATCTTAAGAGATGAACAAAACCCTGCTTACCAAACAGGGAAGGCTCTTCTTCACCTTCTCACGGGCAGAAAGATAAAAAGGGCGTCAGGAACATGGCCAGGCTGTATACGCTGCTTGTTTCGGGGAGACTGGAGATGAAGGGGGTGTCAGGACTTCCTTCCATGCCTCTTATGGCACAGGAACCCTGCCCAGGGCTAAGGCATGGCTCAGGGAGTGTCAAGTTCTGATTCATCACGATGTAGACACCATTTTTCAGGACAGTTCCTTCCTCCAGCCGGAGTCTGGGAAGGATGCAAATACCTTCCTTTTGATTCTAAGAGTGAAACACAAGAAGAAGGAATTGAGCTTCTCCATTATCTTTAACAAGTAAGCTCTTTAAAATATATATATGTCTATTTACCCCAGGGCTCTCTTCCAGGAGAAACGTATTATCCATCAATGTTTAACACAGCAGGTGGTTAACAAAAATAAGTTATTATTTAGTGAGTAACAAATGAATTAATGAATGAATCCTAGGCAGAGAGGAGAGAATGTATATAGACTTTTATATTTTCATAGTAAGAGCTTTATAACAAAGACTGTCACATATATAATGTCATTAAAACCTCAAAACAACCTGGGAAGTGGGATAATTTTCATTTTTTTCATGTGGGAACTGAAGATCAGAGAGCTCAGCCATTAATGTGCACATAACTGGTATGTGACCACATTAGGACTGGACCCCAAGTTGTTCAGCTTTAAGCAGACAATACTAGAGCTTCTGGTTAGTTCCATGAAGACAGGAATATAACTAAGAGGGAAAGAACATGGGTGTGGCTACCAGGTTTTACTCTGCTTAAGAATGAATGCAGGTTCAATATTCAAAGATATAACTAGTAAGAGAAAGTTAGTAAGAAAAAGACATAGAACTCAAATGAATGACGCACCACAGTTATGAACATGCAATTCATGAAAGAGAAAGAGCTTTGACATTCTTAGGAATCAGGGAAACACACAATAAATTGCAGAGGTGTTCTTACATCTAAAACTGGTAAAACCTCAAAAAGACAGGAGGAAATGAAATGGGGACCATTGCATACTCCTGATGGGACTGTCACGTGGTATAGCCACTTAGGAAAACACTTGTCAGGTTTTGTTAAAATTTCAAGTGCATATTTTCTCTGACCCAACAGTGATCTGGAAGGTGGATTCTGTGTGTCTCAGGGGGCAGTCATGACTCATCGAGTATTGGGGAAGTATGATCACTTCTACTGATGTTTAACTATATGCCATCCTTTTAAATTTCTTGTCGTGAGTCTCTTTTGTAGAGGGTGCTATAGAGCACTAACTGGGTGCCCCTTAGGGCAGAGGTGCTTGTTCCCAGCTGGGGGGAAGGTTGGCTGCCAAAGGCTCATGGCTGAGCATCTAGGGACTTGCTCTCTGCCCCGGGAAAGCTGCCTTGCCCATCCTGGGCAACCTGTATTCAATGACTGGCCCATGTGGCAGTGGCCTCACCCCTTGCCTCCATTCAAGACAGCTCTAAAAGGCCATCTCAGCTCCCCAACTCTTGAGGGAGCAGCTGAGCCCTCTTTAGAAACTGCATTAGACTTCACCTTCTGTCTGCTCATCGTACTTTCCCTGCTCAAGGTCATGTATGCAAAACTCAGGGCTTCAGGTCTGTTTCCTGGGAAATTGACCTAAGGAAGCTTCCTAATGGACACACTGGCATAAAAGGACATACATTTTATTTACAGGTATTTAAATGCATGTATATTTTTGGTATATGCCCAAACATGTGTTTTACTGCTAGGGTTGCATGATCACAGAAGTTTAGAGATTAATGCCCATTGTGATGCTCTTCCCCCCAAATTCATATGTTGAAGCCCTCACCCCCAGGCCTTTACAATGTAGCCTGTGTGGAAATAAGGTCATTGCAGATGAAATTGGTTGAGATGAGGTCATATTGGAGTAGGGTGGGTCCCTAGTCCAATTTGAGTGGTGTCCTTGTAAAAGGGAAATTTAGACCCAGAGACACATGCACAGAGAGTCCACCGTGTGAAGAGTGGAGTTATGCTATCACAAACCAAGGAGCCACCAGAGGCGAGGAGAGAGGCCTGGACATGGTCCTTCCCTTGTGCCTTCAATAGGAGCATGACTTCTGACACGGCCATCTTGGACTTCTAGTCTCGGAAGGAACCCACGAAACAATAAAGCTTCTGTTGTTCGTGATTCTTTGCTCTGCCAGTCTGAGCAAATGGTTACAATGCCTGAAAGAAACAGTCACAAACATGCACAGGGCTACATCCAAATTTGCCATCGTAAAGCAGAAACAAATATATAAACGAATTAAACAGTCACCAGTAGCTAAATAAAATCTAGCATATTCATGTTACGGATATTTAACCTCCGTGTAAAAGAATGCGGTAGGCTTCATTACACAGGCACAAAACATTCAGCCATCGCTCATACGGAGTTAAAAAAAAAAAAAAGAAAGGAAGGAGCTGAATGACAGGCATAGAACAATACCATTTAATTTTTGTTTAAGAAATAGAAGAGAATGCCACATCCTTTTATAAATGTGTCTTTAAATATGAAGACACAGAAAAATGACTAGAAGGATATGCTCTCAAATTTTGACATCGTTTGCCTCTGGGGAGAGGGGTAAGAACTGCTTTGTAGTTACAGGAATTTTTCGGCAGTCAAATTTACCTTTCCACGACAGAATACATGCACAAATTTCCTGTGTAATTACAATTTAATAAAAACAAGCAAAACTCCTCTAGAGAATATAATATGGGATCCTGGAGCAGAAAAAGGACATTAGGTAGAAACTGAGGAAATATGAAGAAACTATGGGCTTTTAGCTAATAATAATGGGTCAAAATTGGTTCCAGGGCGCCTGGGTGGCTCAGTCAGTTAAGCCTCCGACTTCGGCTCAGGTCAGATCTCACATTCGTGGGTTCAAGTCCCGCATCAGGCTCTGTGCTGACAGCTAGCTCAGAGCCTGGAGCCTGCTTCCGGCTCCTCTCTGCCCCTCCCCCTCTCATGCTCTGTCTCTCTCTGTATCAAAAATAAATAAAACATTTAAAAATTTTTTAAAAAATCGGTTCCATAATTATCGAAGGGGCTGTATTTGGATGACAGGAGTCACAGAGGAAACCTTGTGCTGGGGGCTGATGGGAAGTGAGTGTTCTCTGTTGTCTTTTTTCTGGATCTAAAATATGAAGCCAGTTAATTTTAAAATGTATTTAGTCACTTTGCCCATAAAGTGTGGAAATCTGGGGCCTATCTCCAGCGATTCTGACTCAGTAGGTCTTGGATGAAGCACCGAGGTCATTCCTGGTAAAGCATCCAGAAGTGATTCTGATGCTCCAGGTTAGCACAGGCTAAGATAAGAATCAACGAATATGCAAACGTACCCATTTGGCTAACAAAGCTGGTTCATGAAATCTTTCCAGTTTTGACTGAGGAGGAAGGAAGGGGAAGAGGTGGCGTGGGGTAGATTTCTACTCTGGAATGCTGGTCCAGAAGATCATAAATCCCCTGTCGTGCGTGAGGCTGGCCTCGCTGAAGCCGGCCATGAGGGCCTGCAAAGGCTGGCCAGCCTATAGCAATAAAGAACAGCCTCTCCCTCTGCTACGATTCGGGATATGGTTGGTTCTCAGGACTTTAAACTGTATTTTGAGAATTGTCTGATAAAGAATTTATCCTCCCAATTAAAATGTTTTCTTTCAGTTAAAATTTTTACGTGTGACTTGAAAAGATCTCCCTCCCCACTCTGCATACCGCTCGATTTACTGTTCCTGATCCATTTTCCAGTAAGACTTGCCACATACGGGACCCTAAGAGTTACTGTAACAGATTGTAGGTGTGCGATGTTGTGGCTTCAGCTACTGGCTCCAACCTCCTCATCGTGAGAAGCAATGGGGTTTGGCATGAAATTAACCACATGCCATTCATTCATTCGTTCGTTCATTCATTCCCTGGTTCTACAGGAATTTGTTGAGAGGCTGGGCATCCTGCCAGGCACGGGTAAGACGGTCATGAAAAAGAGAACAGTTTTGCCCTTAGAAGTTTATACCCTGAGGGGTGCCTGGATAGCTCAGTTGGTTAGGCTTGTGACTTGTGCTCTGTCTCTTTCTCTCAAAAACTAAGGGGCCCCTGGGTGGCTCTGTAAGTTAAGTGTCTGACTTCGGCTCAGCTCGGGGTTCGTGAGTTCAAGCCCCACTTCTGGCTCTGTGCTGACAGCTCAGAGCCTGGAACCTGTTTTCGATTCTGTGTCCCTCTCTCTGCCCTTCCCCTACTCTCATTCTCTTTCCCTTTCTCTCTCTCTCTCAAAAATAAAAATAAACATTAAAAAAATTAAAAAAGAAAAAATAACTAAAACATTAAAAAATGTCAATAATAAAAATTTAAAAAATTTAAAAAGTTTATACTCCGGTACAACAGGTCATCGTTAGTTAGACTGAATTGCCCTCTCAGGCTCTACAATATGATAAATGAAGTCATGGAAAAGTGTGATAAATTACTTTAAATGTAAAATAAAATACCTCTGTGATACTATAAAATTTTTTTAATTTATTTTTAAAATCTTTTTAATGTTTATTTTTGAGTGAGAGAGAGAGACAGAGTGTGAGTGGGAGAAGGGCAGAGAGAGGAGGAGACACAGAATCCGAAGCAGGCTCTAGGCTCTGAGCTGTCAGCACAGAGCCTGACATGAGGCTCGAACCCACGAACCCTGAGATCATGACCTGAGACGAAGTCGGATGCTTAACCAACTGAACCACCCAGGCGCCCCAACACTGTTTTTTTTTTTTAACATGGAAGGACTCAGTTACAAAAGTAGACTTTTAACTACTCCTCAGAACAGCTTATATTGAAGACTGAGATTTCAGCCATGCCCAATGCCACAGTAACACTTCTGTTTCCGCGTTAGGGGTCATGCTATCAGAATTTCACTACCAGCTCCCAGAATGGCCCAGCTCTGTGAATGGCCAGTCACGGCCACGGGCTGCCTGGTGGCATCATTACCAACATCATCACTATGTATGACTCTGGAGACCCCTGGCCTAGTTTGGGGAGAACACACTGAATACGGTAGGACTTTGCCTTCAAAGCGCTTGGAATGAAAGACAGAAGAAGCAAAAGTCACAAATCTGCACTCTCATTTATCATGCCCTTCAAACTAGAGGAAGTCCGTAAACAAGAAAGGAAGTGAGAGAGCTAGGAGCATCAAGCAAATAAGAATACGGAGGCTTGAGGATCATTACGGGTACACAACACTGCTCCAGTCGGTGTTCGCCTTCTAGAAGCCTGGGTGAGGGCTGGAGGGAGGAGGAAGCCGGGCGGAGGAAGGTGGAAAAGTGGCAAAGGGAGCAGAGGGGCAAGGGTTCAAGGCAGACAGAGAATGGTCAGGGAAGGAAGCCGTGGTCAACAATCAGAGCACTCACTACTGTTACTGTGGCAAGAAATCGACACTCGTGTGTCATTTAATCGACACAGCAGGCTCTGAGATGAGAACACTGGAGTCTGAGCTTCCTGGTGGGAGGCGGAGCTGGGATGCACCCTGCCCCCACCTCCGGGTAAGCCTCATGCCTGATGCCTAGGCCTCTCTGCTGCAGGCCCAGTGCTACTGAGGCTGCGTGGATAAGGGCTCAGTTCTCTTTCCCTGGGGACGGGGATCAGACACCTGGGGTCAATTCCATCCAGGTGTCGGCAGACACTGTGAGTCTCTGCAGGGACACTGCCTACTCTTGTATTTTCCCTGCATTTTTCTTTTTCTTCTTCTTCCTTTTTAAGACATTTTTTAAAAGTAATCTCTACACCCAACACAGGCCTCGAACTTACAACCCAGAGAGCCAGAGCCGCATGCTCTACTGGCTGAGCCAGCCGGGTGCTGTGAAGTAGCAGCTCTCTGTTGGTCTAGGCAGCAATTCTGTGCCAGTCTGAAAAAGGCACCTCCTCTCTGCGCACCAATTAGAAAGAGATGCTCCTTCCTTGGGGATCTACCACTTGGACCCCAGTCAGAGCACTGGGCTGGAGGCCACCTCGGCTGTCTTCTTATATTTATGCATAAACCACGGAGTCCTCGTGGGGCTGGTAGGGCTCTGCAGGAGGGAGAGAGAGAGAGAGAGAGTGGGGGGGTGAAGGAGCCCAGACATCCACCTGGAAGGAAGAGCAGCTCGAATTTTCTCCACAACGTGGAGAGTAAACCGTGTTTTTAATATCAGGCATTGAATTATTCAAACGCGCTTTGATTGGGAAGCTAGTCTGCGCCACTCCTCTTAATCAAATGGCCAAAGCGTACATTGGCTTTCAAAAAGTAGTTAGAAATGAATTTTACTCTTTAAAAGGGATGAAAAAAAGATTAAGTGCCAACCAGAAATCTTTACAATGGAACGCCTCAGAAAGAAAGACAGTCATAATAACTGGTAAAACCTTTGTATTGATGATATGCCTATCTGGGAGAGGTTCAAAGCCTCTTTCTGTATTTTTAAATGGACTCATGCCTCTCCACCTGTCTGTGAGAGAGGGTGGGCAGGAATTATAATTCTCATTATTATAGGACCAGACGCAGAAAAAGGAAGTGCTTTGTACAAGCTCACATAGCACATTAGCATCTGGGAGAGATAAGAATCCAGGGTCGGGCTGCCCAGTCCTGACAAGATCGTGTCACTCAAAAATGATCCAACTATAGCAGAAGAAAGACTCACACTGGTTTTGAGTCTGCCTTGGATGAGCGTATCTACAGCTGAAAGGAATGATGCTCTGTTTATGATTATTAATAAACATCCGATGCCCGCGTCACAAAGACCTACTTGAGACAGACGTTATTGCCTACCTTGCAGCACGGGACTGACCAACTTCTAGAAGAAGCAGGTGAGGCAGGGCTCAGGGCCTCAGGGATGGGCACATGACAGATGCCTGAATTACCCACGAGGCATTTGTTACTAATAATAACCATTTCATTAAGAGTTCATTGTTTGCAGG
Organism: Helogale parvula; assembly: GCA_004023845.1. Taxonomy (NCBI): domain Eukaryota; kingdom Metazoa; phylum Chordata; class Mammalia; order Carnivora; family Herpestidae; genus Helogale; species Helogale parvula. Next base: position 385,279 of record PJEM01000208.1, read on the forward strand.
GAGCTGTGCCCAGGATTTGATGCAATTTGTCTTTTGAACGTCTTATCTCAACCTTGTGGAGGAAGTAGTATTGTGCCCACTGATCATGGACACTAGAGGGTCCGCCCATCTGGGAGACATGGATTCTCTTCCACATCCTTGCAAATACTAACAAATGTTGTTGTTTATGAAGAAAACCAGTTGTATTTGGGTTTTTCCAGAGAAAAAGAACCTAGAGGTTAAGTGTGTGTGTGTTTGTTTCACAGTCTGCTGTCTGCAAATCAGAAAGCCCGGAAAGCAGTTGTGCAAGTCAGGCTGAGTCTGAAGACACGTGAACCAGGGAGCTGAAGGTGTTAAGTCCCAGCCTGAGTCCAAAAGCCCCGGAACCAGTAGCACCGATGGCCAAGAGCAGAGAGAGTGAATTTGTCCTTCCTCTGCTTTTTTGTTCTACTTGGGTCTCCAGCATTTGAATGATGCCCACGCACGTCTGTGAGGGCTACCTTCTTGACTCAATTTACCCATTCAGACACAGATCTGTTCCAGAGACACTCTTACAGACACACCCGGAAACGATGTCTTACCAGTTATCTGGGCATCTCTTAGCCCAGTCAAGTTCATATGTGAAATTAACCATCAGGTCAATTTACTTCCCCACCAACATTTTTCATGGAATAGAGTAGACTAGACCGGATCATATCAGAATGCCTCCCAGACAATAAAGGTAGCTGTTGTTTTGTGAAACTGTTTCAAGTGTGTGTGTGCATATGTGTGTACACACAGCTGAGCAGTGACACTCAGGTCAGGTGACACTGAGGTCAGGTGACACTCTGTTTATTGTAGGTCCCAACAGAAAGCCGAGGAAGCCCCAATTTAGTCCTCTCCACCACTCGGCTTCCTGAGCTTGGCCCCCGTCCCACTAATGGCCACTTCAGAAAGATACCGTGCACCTGGGCACACAGCTCGGTGGTCATGATGACATGCTTGCTGAAGATGGAGAGCAAAAACTAGAAATCTTCCTTTCAACCCCACATGCTTCCTGGGTTTCATTCATCTTATTTCATTCTTTGAATTACATGTGAGCCTCTTTGTAAGGGTCTGTGTGATCCAAAGTTGCCGAGGCAAAGCTGGAGCCCGCAAGTAGGAGGGAGAGAGGCTAAATCATTAATAATTCAATTATTTGGGTGGGGAGCAGGCTTGGGACCTGCAGGAATGGAAGGAGAAGTTTTCAACCTTAAACTAGGGCCATCAGAGGCATCGGCGTTAGTGAGTGAGTTTATATGTGAGCTGAGCTCGCTGACAGCGTGAAACAAAATCTAATTCAAAGGTGGCCCGGATGTGACCCAAGGCTGTCTTCCATCGCAGGCAAGTTTAGCGGTACATGGGGACCATCTGGCTGCGGCAGTGAAAGGAGAAGCAGAAGGTCCCAGTGGGAGGAAGGAGACGGAGTGCAGACACACACGTCTGGGAGAGGATGCTCCTGCCTCCAGTCCATTTTCAGAGTCCCGGTGGGGGCAGCCGACAAAGAAATGTGAATGTGCCAATAAGAGGCAAGGGCAGGGATAGGAGACAGCTGGGCTGGGCGCCATGATTTCCCTCTCCTCCGTCCCAGTCGGCTCGGGCTGCCGGAATAGAACACCACAGACTGGGTGGCTTCGACAATAGATGTTTATTTTCTCATAGTTCTGGAGGCTAGTGGTCTGACATCAGGGAGGTGGCACGGTCAGGTTCAGATGAGAGACCGCTGCCTGGCTTGAGGTAGATGGCCGCCTCCTTGCACTGTGCTCATGTGGCTGAGGGTAGACAAGCTGTCTGGTGTCTCTTCTTATAAGGACATTCAGCCTACAGGATCAGGACCCCACCAGTACAACCTCATTTAACTTTGATTACTTGTAAAGGTCCTTTCTCCAAACAGTCACACTGTGGCTAGGGATCCCACATATGGATTTCAGGGGAGAGGGCATGTGATTCAGTCTATAGCATCCCCATTTCAGCACACACCCTAACACAACACTGACCCCTGTGTCCTTTAGTCACAACAGCCAACACTCCGGGGAGCCCTCCCCGCTGAATGTAGGTGCTATCTGAGTGGAGAAAGTAGTTACAGAAGTCAGGAGCGTCCCCATGTGCGGGGACAGAGTCGCAGCCTGGTGTGCTAAGGAGAATCACCTGATTCTGTTGTGCATTGCCTGTCCATTTCCCATCCAGGCAGCCGTCCTTTTGTTTTCCCCAGGACTAAGATGGAAAATAAAACAAACCAAAACCAAAACCAAAAACAACCCACATGCATACATAATACAGATCCCCAGAGGGTAGGATTGTTGGGGTCTTTCAGCCTTTAACTTACAACATTTCGCGAATGCTTGGATTTTTAACCAATGTCACAAATGACTTTGTAATTAAAAAAAGTAACACTTTATAAAAACAGCATAAAGACACTTTATAAAAACACACATAGTAATAACACAAGCAACTCACTGAGCAAAATACACAAGGGTGATGAAAGGTCTTGGCTCACATTCTATAAAGTGCTGTAAAATGGGGAAAGGGCCGCCTCTGTGGGGGCTCTTTCCCACCCACGACATGATTTCAGAGACGAGAGTAAAAAGACCATTTCTCGACCCAAAGAGGAAGTCACAGAAACGCGATGGGTATGTTTGAAGGTACTGCAGATGCCCACGCCGGCTTCTGGCTGGAGGCGAACTTGGACAGAAGCCACTGTAGAAACTTCTAGAAGTCCTGTTGCCTGATTGGGCTGGGGGCTGAATTCTCAGGAGGCCGTTTGGTCCCTCACTCCTTTCCCTGTCCCGAGGGTGGCTGAAATCTGGGAGTGCCCTGAAGCGTGTCCCAAGTACAGATGAAGCATCCTTTCAGTTGGGAAAGCCCTCAGCAGACACTGGATGCGGACCAGCCGTGGAGCAAAGCAAGGGTTTTATTAGAGTCCTAAATGTAGGTAGTGGGGGGCCTGGGCCCGGCTTTATTAAACTGTGGCCTTCCCTGCTGCACCTCATTATTGCTGGAGCAATTGTCGGTCTGAATGAAGAGCGCACAGGGCTGAGGGGCCCATGACATAGAAAGGCTCAGGACCGACAGTCCTATGAAACACACACATTATAGGGTGACTCGGGGACCCACGCGCCATGGGTGCTGGGGAACCGGGTCTCGTTAGTTGCAGGCGGCGTTTGAGCCCCCCACCTGGGAGCAGGGCTCCCTCGTGCACTTGGAGAAATAACAAAGCCCTGGGAGAGGGGCCTCGTGCCTGAAGGGCTCCCAGCCCTTCTCTGCCAAAGAGCTTACTTCTAGCAAGGAGGGTCACAGCTCTCTAGGCAGACCCTTGATTCCTGAGAAACACTTCCTGCCGGGACCCCCTCACCAAGCAGCAGAAGCAAGGAGAGGGGGCCCCTCCAGAGTGCCGGCCCTGGGAGGCAAAGCGTTCTACAATCTCAGAGAACGATCCAGAAGGATCCTGCTGACTGTCCCATGCTGTCTGTCTGCCCAGGTCTCCCTCGGCTGAAGAGACTCTGCAATGGTGGGCAACCCAGGTGTGTCTCCTCCCCGCCTCGGACGGACCGCCCTGCCCCCTCCAGGGTCAGCTGCGGGGGGTGGGGGGGTTCCTCTCCAGGCAGCAAAGCAAAGGACACAACAGGGGGTTCAGGGATCAGCCCGAGGCTAGACGCTGATGGCTGGGGGCGGGGGTGCTCTCCACGCCTGGGCTGTGCCTAAGAATGTACAGAATGGGGAGGGTCAGACTCTGAGGGGCTTCATGTGTGTGTGACTTCCCTGTGGGTGCTGTACCCGATCACCACAGACTCCGTGGCTTAAAGCAACAGTGCTGGAAGCCAGAGGTCAAAATCAGGGTCAGCAGGGCCACACGCCTCTGGAGGTGCTGGGGGAGGACCCTCCCTCGCCTCCTCCAGTGTCTGGTGACTCTGGGTGGTCCTTGGCCTCTGGCTGCCCCTCTCCAGCGTCTGCCTCAACGTCATGTCACCTTGTGCACGTGCGACATCACCTCTACTGTCAGTCTCCAATCACCCTCTGCCTTTCTCTGACAAGGACGCTTGTCACTAGATTTAGGACCCACCAAGGAATCCGGGATGACCTCATGTCAGGAGCCTTAGCTTCACTGCATCTGCCAAGAGCCTGTCCTCCAATAAAGTCAGATTTGTAGACTCCGGCGGATGTACTTGGGGACCACCATTCAATCCACTATCACATGTCCTCTGGAAGGGACATTAAGTCCAAGAAAACGGAGGAGGCCCCCTACTGTGGGAAGAATGAGGGAGAATCGGGAGCTCCTGAGCCTTGGGTGTGAATTCCAGCTTCACCAATTACGAGCTCTGTGATGTCAGTCTTCCGTTCCTTAATCTCTTAAGGACTCCATTTCCTGGGAACAGAGAAGATAATGCATCGGCTGCTGTGAGAATTAAATAAGAATATTTATCCCCTTAGCTCAGTGTCTGCACCTGGCTGATGCTTAGTAAATAGTAGTCACTGGAGTATTACATTCTTTCCAGAAGAATACAAAGAACTAACTCCCTATCTGTCCCGGTGGGCCTGCCCACTGGGCGGGGTCAGCTGCTCCCCAGAGCCTCTTGGGGTCTGGGCCCCTCGTGGAGACCTGTGACTGCGGGGTAGGGCGTCGGGGAAGAATCTGTCCTGGACCAACAATGGGTGGAGCTGCTGCTCTCCTGTCCTGACTGTGGTAGTGAACGAGGTGTGCAGAAAGCTGAGAAGATACAGAGCTCTGAGCTGCAAATGCAATTTGTGTGATGGACACAGAGGGAGGTGACATGAAGAGCAGGCTGGCTGAGGCCAGGAGCTGAGAGGGGGCAAGATGCTTCCCGAGAAGCCTCGGGACAAACTCACAGGGTTTGATTCGTGGTAGAGATGCGTCCAGATATGAGTAGGAGATCATAAGATAAGGCTACTTCGTGCACACCACCCTTTTATTTTTTTTAATGTTCCTTTTTTTTTGAGAGAGGGGCAGAGTGTGAGCAGGGGAAGGGTAGAGAGAGAGGGAGACACAGAATCCAAAGCAGGCTCCGGGCTCCAAACTGTCAGCACAGAGCCTGATGTGGGGCTCCAACTCACGAACTATGAGATCATGACCTGAGCAGAAGTCGGTGACTTAATGGACTGGGCTACCCAGGTGCCCCTACACCATTTATTAAAAGCCAACGGGGCACCGATAGCCACAATATCTTCTCTTCTTGTCTCAGTGATTAGTTATTGAGCTCCCAGTCCCTGCCAGGGACACTGTCGAGCAATTAATAAATATTATCGTGAACCTTCATAAAACCTTGTGAAATAGACATTATTATTCCACTTCACGGTTGAGAAAAGCCAAGTTCAGAAAGAGTCATTGTCCTGGGTTGTCTGACAGGTGGGGGTAAGGCCAGGCATGGAAACGGCTCTTCCTGATTTCTGAGCCCCTGGTCTGTCTACTCACATATATTGTCCTCTCTTTTTGGTTTCTTTCCTTGCTAGTCAGAAAAACGTCATGTTCACCAACACTGAATTTTTTAAATTAAGATTTGAAAGTGGACACTCAGCAGCACTATACACAATAGCCAAAGTATGGAGAGAGCCCAAATGTCCATCAATGGATGAATGGATAAAGAAGATGTGGTAGATTTATACAAGGGAGTATTACTCAGCCATCAGAAAGGATGAAATCTTGCCATTTGCAACTACGTGGATGGAATTAGAGGGTATCATGCTAAGCAAAATTAGTCAGAGAAAGACAAATATCATATTCACTCATATGAGGACTTTAAGGTACAAAACAGATGAACATAAGGGAAGGGAAGCAAAAATAATATAAAAACAAGGAGGGGGACAAAACATAAGAGACTCTTAAATATGGAGAACAGAGGGTTGCTGGAGGGGCTGTGGGAGGGGGGATGGGCTGAACGGGTGAGGGGCATTCAGGCCTCTACTCCTGAAATCATTGTTGCTCTATCTGCTTAACTAATTTGGATGTAAAATTAAAAATAAATAAATTGAAAATAAATAAATAAAACCCTTTCTCTTCTACAAGAAAGAAGGAAAGAAAGAAGGAAAAGGAGAAAAGAAAAGAAAGAGCACACTCCAAGTTTGCTCCCTAAGGGAGACACTCAATTCCCATCCTGTGCGAGGTACCAGGCTAACATTGAGACACGACGAACCTCGTAGAAAACGGGAGGGAAAGCCCGTCATCTGAACTGGTGTAAACTAAGAAGATTAAGACCTAAAATGCCATCAGCCTCATAGGAGTGTCTTCAGAAAATACCTGATACCGCTGGGGATTAGCTAGAGATTTTCCTGGTGGTCACAGTGTCCGAAAGCCTGGCTCTGGTAGTGGCAATGAGGCATAATCTGTGTGGCTTTCTTACCATGGGATGGGGCCATGTGATCACTGTGGCCTTCTTAGCTCTACCGTTTAACCAATTTAACTGAATTCTCCATTTCTTTTTTTTATTTCTTTCTTTAATGTTTATTTATTTTTGAGAGAAAGAGAAAGTGTAAGCAGAGTTCGGGCAGAGGGAGAGGGAGACACAGAATCTGAAGCACGCTCCAGGCTCCGAGCTGTCAGCACAGAGCCCGACACGGGGCTCGAACCCACAGATTTGAGATCATGACCTGAGGCGAAGTCGGAAGAACAACCAACTGAGCCACCCAGGTGATCCTGAATTCTCCATTCCAACCCGCTATCTAGACAAGTGAATCCTGAGGCTCATTTTGAAAGTTTGACATGTCGGCTTGGCTTTCCTCACCCTAGGTCCTAGGTCCTCCTGAGGGTAACACCTGCTTGGCCAGCTGTGTTTTGTTTCTGCACCTCTGATTCCTTTGTCATTTGCAGACTCTTTACCTTTGCCTTGATTCATAATGTTCGCTTCTGTAAGAGACATGAACACATCTAAAACCTAGAGGTGGACTTAATTATGAGCCATACATCTCCCTCGAAAAGCAACAAATCAAGAGGCTGGAAATTGAACTCTTCTTTCAATGTGGTGGACTAGGATGCATGCATTATTACAAAAAGTATGCAACATATTTTTATTTGGTAGATGTATATCTTTATATATGCAGAGTACTTTAATGTGGAGTGCAACAACTATTTTTTAACCCACTTAAGTTGCTACAATTTAAGATAAGGGCTGGGTACCAATTTTCTTTATTTCTTAGAATTTCAAGAAAGGTATATTTTCTCTTCCCGGGCTATTTGCTGACCACAAATGGCAGTATTCATTTTGTGCCAAGCACATAAATTATGCTAGTTCCAATCCTTAAAAAATATTTTCAGAACTGCGATTACTGTGCCCATATTGTGGATGGGGAAAATGAAGTTCACGGGGAAAATGTCATTTCTGGAGGTCATGGGAATGGAAAGTGGCATATGGAAGATTCTAGTCCAGTTCTGTCTAAATCCAAATGGCAAGGCTTTCTCCACTACCTATGCTGCCGGGAAGAGAGAAGAACGGACGACACTCAGACGGCTTAAAACGTGCCCAGGATCGAGCCAGGAGAAAGTGGCTTCTGGAAAACTGCTTTCTCCACAAAGCACGGAGGACCAACGGGCTGATTCCAGTTCACACCAAGATGCCTTTGTGTGAGTGAGATAAAGGCACCCCTTCCCGCCCCCCGCCACCCCGCGTGCAAGCCGCAGTGCACAAGGTTACTGAGCGCTGCAACACTGACACCCCCACCCTTGCGTCCGGGACCCTGGCCATCGAGAACACATTGCATGCGGTGGCCCTAGGGATGCACCAGGCTTGGACCGAGTCAGGAGAGTCCTCAGGTGACCAGGAGCGTCTTGGGATGCTGGAACTCCCTCTGGCTCCAAGAAGGGCTGCATCATTTACCTGATGATCTCCAACTGCTTATACTGCTCACTCTCTCTCTTTTCTGTTGCAAATATTCAGTGGGCGGAGCGGAAGCTCTCCCTCTTGGCTAGCTTGATTTCCGGATGCCAAGTTCAGTCAGAGTGACTGACCAAGCTTCCCAGAGGCGGATTGGCTGGAAGCATCATCCTTATTGTTACTAAACCGTCCCCAAATTGTTACTATTGTTACTAAGCTGTCCCCAAAGAAAGTTTGAATAGGTTTATCTGAAATTTATTGACTTCTCATAACTTGTCCTCCAATCTGGTAACGTGTGCCTTGGGCTGCTGCTCCTGGGCTTTTCCTTCTCTTCACTTCAGCTGTCCTTGCCTCTTCCGGGTCTCTGCTCAACCTACAATCCATCTTTGATGTGCAGTTAATAATAGCAAATAATAATAATGCAAAGATGGAGAGGAAAGAGCAAGAGCAAGGGGTAAGGAAGAAGGAAACAATCATAGGGACTAAAAATATAATTCCATTACAAACGGGGAATACGGAGGAAGAGGGGCTAGTGCTAAGGAGGAAAAAAAAAAGTATGCACAAATAGAAGGAGGCAACTTTGAACTTCAAGGGGCTAACCAGAAAACTCAGTACAATGTTCCATTGGAAGATCATCTTAACGATGCAGTAAAGGTGCCTAACATTTGTCAAGATTTTACATTCCTTGTGCGGCATCTCGCTTCCTAGTCAGAACAGCCTTGTCACGTATGTGTTCGCAGGCACCCATTTTACAGGTGAGCAAATGGAGGTCCAGGAGCATCAGGAACCTGGAGTTGGCTGGTGACAGCTCTACGTTACCACTTTTTAGCATCTTGGGGAGTCCAGAATTTGACATTAACAGATATTTCATAAGTGTGCCTTTCAGGAATAGGTGAATTAAGTTATACATTAGAAAAATAAATAAATCATGTTGCAGGTACGGGAGGAAAGCGTATGTGAGTGCAAGTGTGCGTGTGTGCGTGTGTGTGTGTGTGCGCATGGTGAGGAGGTGATCTGGAGAGACCAGGGCAAGTGAGAGCCACGGAATCTACAGGGAACTGGGCACTTCTGTCTGGCTGACCAGAGTGCTGTTACAAATAAGGGATCACTGGCAGCTCCCAGCATCACACTGGGATTTGTGCAAAAGTGTATCAAAGCCAGTCGGTGAGAGCTGAGGTTCAGATGTTGGTAGATTTCTGTCCACGGTTAGAAACACCCCAACAAGCAGTTTGGAGGGTGCTGGTGGATTTATTCTTTATCTTCTACTCTAGCGGGAAAAGATCTCCCTTTCTTAGGTGGGTCATGATCACGGAGAGAATTATCTGGGCAGGAGGCAAAGGTCAGAGGAGGAGAGATGTGAAAGCTCTCTTTTCCCACCATTGGCTTTGCTCAACATTTGGTTTGGACTGAGCCTGGTTTAAAAAACTAACATAATTAAAGTAAGATACTTAAAAAAAAAAAAAACAGATGCAGCGTACACAGTATTGGCTCTCTCTCTCTCTCTCTCTCTCTCTCTCTCTCTCCTCCTCCTCCTCCCCTCTCCCTGCCCCCACAGTGTGTATTTCTCTCATCCCAGTTTACCTGTGGTCCCAGCAAGCCACTTCAGCCGAAGCTAGAGCCCTCCCTTCTGATGTGCACCCCAGGTGCTGTAGGGGACCCCAAAGTGTGTACTAGTCGGCCCCATGACGCCATCTGTCATGACTTGGGCTTAACTAGGAAACAGGCATTAAAAAGAGAGACACCAAATGGGTGTGCGGAGGTGGGGGTCAGCTGAGGGAACAGTTCCCCCGGCAGACAAGAGGACAATCTCGAGAGTGTGGGCTTCTCCCCCGAGGGAGGAAACGATGTCAGGTGTGAGCCCAGTTCCAGATCAGAGAGGGGCGGAGGCCTGCAGCCCAGCTCAGGAGGACGGACAGTGCGGGGGCCCAAGGAGCAGGCATTTGTGAGCCATTCTCGGGAAGCCTCTGAAACGGGAGTAACGTAAGCATCGGAGTGTGAATTTCCACTGGCTGCCCCACCCCCCACCCCACTACCCATAACTCTCTAGGACACCAAAAATGTGGGCTGGGTCCTGTGAGCCCCCTCCCTGTACCCATGGCCCGTCCCATCACCTGCAGAAAAAACGGGCAAACTGTGTCAACGGATCCCATTCAATTAATCAGGGACACGCAACTTTTGCACGGTTGAAAGAATCTATACATCTTACGAGCCAAGTTTAAGTTCTGTCTGGTTACAGAAGCCCCATCTTCCCATCTTTGCAGTGTTTCCTATAAATTGGGTGCAGGACAGGTGCTCGGACAACCCAGCCACAATTCCCTTGGCTGCAGCTGCAGGTTTGTGTACCCACCCACGCAGCACTCAGCTCAGCTCACTGCCTGGGGAAACAGAGCCACAGGAGAATAGGAAACGGTGAGCGCGAGCTGCGTTTGCCACTCACGCAGCAGGTCCCTGGGCAAGAGGCACGTCTCTCCCATCAGCGCGTGTGCGTCTCGATGCCTGGGTCACACTCATATTTATAGAAACCTGGCCCCATTGTAGGCACTTAGTGAGCAGCAGACAAAAGGCACAATAATTCCAGGGCAAACGGGGGCTTCTGACCTGAAACAGGGCGCGCATACTAAATCATCTTTCTCTGCTTTCTGTGGCTTCAAACATTTTTGATAACCACCGCTCGGGGATTCTTTCTCAATATAAACACAGCACTGTTACACCCACCTCAGGATTCACTGTGCAGTAAAATTTCCCTACTAGGCCTAGCATCTCGGAATTTATATTCATTAAAACGCAGCGCCCTTATTGGGCAAACGTCTTAGTGAAGGGTTGTAGTTTGGGAAGCTGTACTTTTATGAGACCTACACATATTTAAAAAAAAAAAAAAGCAGTGTGTGTATAAATTGTAATCTTAGATTCAGTTAGCTAATTGTCCTTATTAGCACCCCATTCGTGTCTGAGTTTATAGCAAAATAAAAGGAGAGAAAGAAACACTGGCACATAATTATCAGTGTTCCTTTTTTAAAAATGCTAGCTTTTGAAAGGTTTTTAAAAAATTAATCTAAATGAGGCTCACAATCTTCTGTCTTTCCAAATAATGATTCGCTCTGTTTAATTTGGACACAGTTCGTCAGGAGCTTTCGTTAGCCTTGGAAGGAATACGTTAGCAGAAGCAGTGGGAAGGAGATACGGTTGTTCAAGGTGACAATGCCGTTACCCACGATGCCATTACCTACGATGGCCAGGGGACAGGTCACCTTTTCTACTGACCACCTTTCCTGGAGACCACTCACTCATCTCCCTGGTTGTCACCTCTGCTTCCTCCCTTTCCTGGGTCATCACTGTTCCCATAGCAACCAAAGACGGCTAGGATCATCCTCTCCCGTTTCCCACAACTCAGGGGTCCTGGCACATTTTATGAGGTTCTGTGTCAGGAAGCACCTCTTCCGCCTTCCGCATCTCCCCCCATCTTCTCCACACCTCCGGATAACTTTCCTGGGGACCCCACAGGGTCCAAATTAGCTATCTTTGTTCTCTTAGTGCACCCAAGAACAAAAGGAAACAGATAAAAGTTTTAGAGCCTGCAAAGCCCGGTTTGGATCCCAGTCCTAAGATAAATAGCAGTGTAATCCCAGGCAAGTGTCTCAACTTCCCTCTGTCAGTTTTCTTAAACAAAGGAGACTAATGAAAGTTATCAGAGTAGTAGGATCATTCAAGATACTATGCATTAACATACATAGTGACAGACTAGGAACTGCTCAGGAACCGCAGATATTTTTTTTATGATAGCACTTCCCACATGGTCCTGTGATTGTGTTTACCTGAATGTCATCTCCTCGGGGCTGTGAGCTTTTTGTAGAATGCATTTCTCTGTGCCTGGAACCTCGGAACAAAATCTGGCAAGGAGTGGATGTGACATCAATGTGTTTCGGATGAATGACTTGAGGAAATCAGTGGAAATGACTGGACCCATCTTTCAACGGGCCTGGCTTGGTTCATGCATCATTCAGCAAGCTTATTTCCTGAGACCTAGTTTGAGATTCGAGACCATTCGAAACAATGAAAGAATCAGAAAAAGGAAAAGCACAAGTGAAGACACGGGATTTGAGATTTGGGTTCTTCACATGTAGCGTGCCCATAGGTGGTCATAAAACTCACTATACATAAAACTAGAGGGAACTGGCTGTAACAGAGGCTAGAACACGCATTTTCTGAACATTGAAACGGTAGGTGCTGAATGAATGACTGAAACACTGTAGGTTTACCCACCTTCAACCCCAAAGCATCTCCCATTTATAGGAAGGCTAACCACTATTTTCATCCTAAGTACCATTCATGGGAGGCATTCAGAATGTTCCAGAAACTCGCAGAATGAACAATATTTGACATCTCCTTGGGAAGAAAAGAAAAACCCAAAGCGTTGATAGATTTTAAACTCGCAGGGTCCCGGGACACTCTAAATGGCTCCTAAATACAGCTGGTGGAATATTGCCTACATGTATTTTCCACTTAACTTACCTTTGAGATTCTGTTCTGGCCCCTTGAGAATCAATACACACAATAACAGAATTGCTGATGTATTCATCTTTTTCTGCCGATCTAAGCATTTTTTTCCCTACCAAAGTGGCGATAGGGCTGGGAAGAGGACGTGAAATCTAGACCACGATGAAAGTAATGGGGGAAAAATTTCATTTCCAGACTGCAGGTAATATACAGTATTAAGTATTTCTGTTCCTCTAATCTCTAAGACACCTTGATGGGGTGCCCTGGATGGCCTGGAGCCACAGACATCAATTTATCAACGAGCATTTCCCCACGCTGGTTTTGTGACCTTCTGAACACAAAGCCAGCCCTCAGGTACAGCCTGAGCCAGAAGTTCCGTTAGGAGGGTCAGCCTCACCTTCGCTGCTACCCAGGATTCTCATTACCATGCTACATCCTGCCATGGCAAAGGGACAGTTTCCAGGGACTGAGAACCTTCTCCAGTGAATTCTCTTCCTAGGTGAGGCTGGTGAACATCCCATGGGTGGGGGAGACAGGAAGGACATTTCCCTTGGAGAGGGGCCCAGAAGGCTAATGCCATTACTTAAATTCTCAGCGTGCAGTTGGTGAAGTGAAATTGTGGAAAGTGGGTCAGGGGAAGGGGCAAGGGAAGGGATGGAGAGTGGGTCTTGTTGCAGCTCTGATCAGCCCCCCTCTCCAGCTACTCTTAGAGATGCAGAGATTTTGACAGCACCTGGTGTGGAGGGCAGCAGGGATGGGGGAAATCCGTCAATTCCTTCCTTTTTTGTCTGGGTTTTTCTTTTCTTACTCTTCCCTAGAACACTAACAAGATTATGATCCAAAAGATACAGAGATGAAATTATGGGCAACCTCCTCCAGGCAATGAGGAGAGAAGGCAGGGAGCCGGGAGGCTTTGGGATAAGAGACTGCTGGGTTCTTAGAGAAGGTCGTCTGCTTTCCTCCGGGCAGATCCCTTCACCTCCAGGACCCAGACTCCTCTTCTCCTTGAACTTGAAAATGGCAACAATTTTTTATAATTTTCTTAATGTTTTATTTATTTTTGAAAGAGACAGAGCATGAGCGGGGAGGGGCAGAGAGAGAGGGAGACACAGAATCGGAAGCAGGCTCCTAGCTCTGAGCTGTCAGCACAGAGCCCGATGCGGGGCTTGAACTCACGAACCGTGAGATCATGACCTGAGCTGAAATCGGATGCTCAACCAAGTGAGCCACCCAGGTGTCCCAGAAAATGGCAACAATTAGATCAGCCTCTCCTGTGAGGGAGAGGACAAATGACTCGTTCCTCTCATTCTCTAAAGTCTTGGCTAGGACCCCTGTAATAAAACACAGATTAGCAACAGAAAAATATACACATTTATTTAGCATAAGCCTTACATGACATAGGGGTCCTCCTAAGGAGCTGGTGAGCCCTGCGTGTTTTTATGCTGGGTTTGATGAGGAGTAGATGGCTGTGGAAAGATAAAGACAGAGTATGAGGTAAGTGTCGTAAACGGGAGGAGACTTAGCAAGGCCTGTGTGTTTGGATTCCTCTTTGTGTCCCTTGTCTTAGGAAGTAAGGATGCTCCTTTCCTCTGGGTTTGAGAAGGCCACCTCTCACGTGAGGGTTTCAAGACCTGCTTCAGGGAAAAGTCAGGAAACCTTCCCCACACATGCCTTTGCCAAGAGGCAGACACTCTGTCTCAGTGTTGCATTTTGTAATGCTTGCGCTATTTCAAATTTTTTCATCATTACATTTGTTAGGGTGATCTGTGAGCAGTGATTATGTCTCTCTAAAAGCTCTGTTGATGGTTAGCATTTTTTAGCAATATAAATATTCTCAATTAAGGACTGTACACTGTTTTTGTAGACATAAAGCTATTGCACATTGAATAGACTATGGTACAGTGGAAACATTGCTTTTTAAAAAATGTTTATTTATTTTTGAAGGGGAGAGAGACAAAACATGAACTGGGAAGGGGCAGAGAGAGGGAGACACAGACTCCGAAGCAGGCTCCAGGCTTTGAGCCATCAGCACAGAGCCCGGTGCGGACTCAAACTCATAAGTTGTGAGATCATGACCTGAGCCCAGGTCAGATGCATAACTGATGGAGCCACCCAGGAGCCCTGGAAATATAACTTAAATATGTGCTGGGAAACCAGAAAATTCACTTGACTTTATTATGATAGTCACTTTGTTGCTGTGGTCTGGAACCAAATCCACAGTACCTCCAGTGTATGCCTGTATTCAATATGCCAAAATGCCATATTTTGGGATGGTGTGTCCTGAACCCCATCACCAATGTGTTATGAAGATTAAACAACATAATGCAAAGTATGGACTTTGTTCTGTGAATCCTTCATTGTGTGAGTCCTGGTGGGGAGGCAAGGTTTTCTGGCCCCACAGAGAAGCAGAATCTTCCAATAAAGCTCCCCCCAGTTTCTCCTGTCTGGGGAACAGCTGCAAAGTCACTCCTGGTGGCTGTATCAGGAGTCCACAGTCTAATGCCAGGGAGGCCAGAAGCAGGTCCTAATTAGGGCATTTCCATGGTGAGATCCACACTAGGTCCCCACTGCTGGCCCTTCCTCAGTGTCTGTCCAGTTTCTGAATTCAGCTTTCTAGTCTTTAGTTCAGTGAACTTCTGACACTGTTTTAACACATCCTTTTCTGCTCAGGTTTAATAAATTGATGTCTTTTTCTTGACTCTAAGAACCTTGACCATTATAATATAACGAGTTCATAATGTGGTCCAAGCACATGGTAGGATGCTCATCAAAGCACTCAACACATGATACTGTTGTGATTATTAGCCCATTGGCATTAAACTATCCTTGGCATTCCAGGGTTTCATACATGATATTTCAACTTTTTGAACATCGTGACGTGTCATGGTTTGCGGAGATACAGATTTAAATTGCCTTTGGAAGAATACACATCAGATTACTGGTTTAATATTTTTTAAGGAGCATATAGTCTTTGGAATCATCAAAAACAATAAGTGCAGTTCCATTAAGAAGTGAAACACAGCTTTGATTGGAATTATAGGTACTCAGAGGTAACAAAGCTTTAGTTATTTACTGATATAAAATTGTTGAGTAGCATGCCCAGGTCATGAAAGAGAGAATTATATTCTGTAATTGATTCTTCAAGGGTACCCCATGGATGGTCAGGATCTCCTGGTGCGATTGACCAACTGAAAAGAGGCTTCATATGTTTAAAGAAAGAAAGTCTATGAAAATAAAGTTCAGTATTATAGGCTTGCGTTGTAATCTACCTTGAACCAATAATCTACTAATACAGACATTTGGTCCATTCGCAGACTTGAGCATGCATGAATCAACACCAGAGCATCTCATCACTTATCCCTGCCTCGCTCCTCAAAGACCAGTCCAGGACCAATCCATTCAAACTCCCTCAGCATCACCAGGGAGTTCCTCAGAAATGTAGTCTCAACGCCCCACCCAGACCTGCTGAATCAGAATCTGCCTTTTACAGGACCTCTGACGATTCACAAACATATCCAAGCCTGAGAAGCACTGATAAGTAATGTTGTCATGAACAGCAGGAAGAAATGTCAAGGCTAGTTTCTCCAGAGCAGACTGGGACAAAATGTGTAAACCCATTTTAAAATATCGGTGATTTATTCATTAACCTAAATGAGTACTTCATTCTTTAAGGAAGCAATGCAAGGGAGTTTCTGCCTTATCCTTTATGAAATTACTGTTTTTCATGTTCTTTTTCCCTTCAGATTGTGGGGGTGAGGGGAGCAGAAACCTCTTTTCTGCTTTATCTGTCTCTGGCTTGAAATAAGAATTTAAAGGGCATCGAGAAAATAATCTTAAATTGTCTACATCACTGAAAAACAGTGATTTAATCTTCTGGGATAGGACTGGGTCAACTTGAACCTTGCTCAAGCCGTTTGCTTAGAAGGAGAGGCTCCTGCCCTGGAAATGGGTAGCATCCCAGGCAGAACGGATTTGATCCGAGGGAAGCCATTATCGTGCAGTGTCAGTGAGTAAAATTAACATGTATTTTTAATAAGTCTGTAATTACTTATTCTACAAGCGACCATATGGTCTATTCACTTTCTGTGGACTCAAACCCTTAAGCCCTCAAATACATTTCCTTTGAAACAGGCACAGGCACATGCACACGCCCTTTCCCCTCAAAGAAAACAAAGAAATTACATTTGTAGCGCCTCAACATTTCCTTCAGGAGTAAAAATTTTGAATTACATTAAAAGCCAGGCATTTTCCACTTGAGTCTAGAAGGCACAGGACACGTTTTTCCTGTACCGTGGGCCTTCTTTCTGTTTAATTTTCTGGCCTCATAGTCCGAGCTGGGGACAGCGTGGTTGCCCCGAGTTTTCAGCCCGGCTGCTTTCCTTGTTTTTAGGTGGTTGTTTTCTGGTTTTGTTTGTTTGTTTGTTTTGGTGATGTGTGTGTGTGTGTGTTTGTGTGTGTGTGTGTGTGTGAGAGAGAGAGAGAGAGAGAGAGAGACCTGGCATGGTTATTTAAATGGATTATTGGGTGGTTTTTTTTGTAATATAATTCCATGAAGTTAAGAAACAAAGAACCCTCTGGTTTTTTTTTTATAGTTTTTATTTATTTTTGAGAGACAGAGACAGTGAGAGCAGGGGAGGGTCAGAGATAGAGGGAGACACAGAATCTGAAGCAGGCTCCAGGCTCTGAGCTAGCTGTCAGCACAGAGCCCGACGCAGGGCTTGAACCCACGAACTTGAGACCATGACCTGAGCCAAAGCCAGACGCTCAATCGACTGAGCCACCCGAGCACCCCCCTTCTGTTGTTTTCAAGGAGTAAATGCCTCCATTTTAGAAACTGTAAGTATTTCAGCAAGGCCTTCCGATGTTATTCTCATGAACAGACTCTTAGAGACATACATGCATTTTACGACTTCATGCAGGTCATTTAAAACTGCTGATTAAGTAGTACCCTTAAAAAATCTTGTTTTAACTCTAAAAGGCTGCAGGAAGTCCCATCGTGCTATAGTTGCCTTAAAGAGGTTCCATATAAAATTGCTCTCTTGCAACACATTCCAAGGACTGGAATAATAAATGGCGGCCCTGGGTGGGGAAGATAGATCAGTCAATGTAAGATGACTGTGTATTTTTAAAATTCATTAACTGAACTTTAAAAAGCCAATCTGATCACTATGGAAAATTTCACCTTTGAAATAAGCAAGAGAAGAAGCATTGATGAATGGGGTGGAGATGGCCCAGTCTCCCAGTGCGCTCTGTCAGTTCTTGACTTGGAAACGTAGAGGAATGATCTGCAATTTATTTCTAGAAAAGACCTGGCAGAAAAGGCTTCCGTTCACCTTTCTTCACTTTCGAACCCAATGTTTTCAGCAATCAAGAAAGGGGATTCAGGCTTAGGGTTTAGCCTTTCCTGTTCTAAATTCTTCCTTTTTATGGAATTGTGTAATCCCAGGGCAGGAGGAGCGGTGCTAACGCTAACGGAGGCTCTGTCAATCATTGTGTGATGAGTGCCTCGGGGCCCCAACTTGGGTTTCATCTTTTCAAGCCCAGCAACTGGGCAAGTCAAAGATTCATTGTGTCTGTTCCCCATGGAGCTTCTAAAGAGTCAGTGCTGCAACCTGACTTAGTGGGCTCCCCCTTGGGACCAGCTGTCTCTCTCATGGAGCTTCTAATCGACATCTGACCCTCCTTCATATGCAGTGAGAGAGGCTTCAGCAAACCACTTGGAGGAACGGACACATATTCTCAGCAGCTGGGAACTCGGAGGATTTAAGACAGATTTATCCATGGGGGACTGTGGTCACCAAAGGGCCATGTCCCTGCAGCTCCCCAGTGGTAAGTCAAAGCTGTTTGTACTCTGGGGACCTGAGAACCAGCTCAGTTTGGGAATACTGGCCTGGAGTTGTCATAGACGGTATCCATACAAGCATTTAAGGCAAGAAGAGGGAACTCATGAAAGTGCCCTCAAGAAAAAGTCAGCTTGGAATATCTGTGAGATCCAGAGGTCCTTATATGCCATTACATGACAGTATTGGTGTTGCAGGTGAACTAGG
The DNA here is from genome assembly GCA_004023845.1 of Helogale parvula. Classification (NCBI taxonomy): domain Eukaryota; kingdom Metazoa; phylum Chordata; class Mammalia; order Carnivora; family Herpestidae; genus Helogale; species Helogale parvula. The sequence goes on from PJEM01000208.1 coordinate 403,637, forward strand.
AAGACCCCTGGGCCCTGAGACCCCACCTGAGCCAGAGCTGTCAAAGGTTCTTGGTCTTGTCAAGAGAATGAATTCAAGAACAGACATGCAGCACAGCGGACAAGAGACATGAGCAGGAGAGTTTATTAAAGCAGAACGTACACTATTGAGAGATGAGAGTGGGCACTCTGGAGACAGAGAATGAGAAGGAAAGAGAGGTAGTTGCATGCCCTGGGGGTTGGCCTTCTATCTTGTTGACAATTGTTACTAAGGGACAAGGAGGTGGAATATGCATTACTTGGGGTGGGAAGCATGGTTTCTGGCTCTTTCTTCCTTTTGAGGTCAAAGGTTTTCTGTCATGGTGTCTGCCAGCTTGGGTTTGGTTCGATTCAGCTGCTTGTGGAATGCTGCCGGGACGGGCATCGGACCTTCCCAATAGCCGGCCCTCATGGCCATGACTCCCTCATTGCTAGTCTCCAGGTGCCCTGTTAGAACCTAACCACCAGCTCAAACATCAGCCCATTAAGAAATTCACTCTCTCTCTTTCCTTTCCAGCTACCCACCCATGCCATGCCACAGGGCTAGAAATCGTAGCCAGTGGATGAGGGAGAAGGTTGACCAGAAAAAGGAAAAAATCAACCACACCCTCTCTCCAAAAAAGGTAATACAGTTGGTAGAGAGGGAGACGTTGTATACCAATGGGTCTCAGAACACACTACCCCAAAATACAGTATCTCAGAAGATGAAACAATTTAAGCAGAAGGAAGTAGAGGAAACAGCAATAGTAGGTAGGTCACTCTGACCTTTCCTTACTCTTCTTCCCTAGAACAAGTCATAAAACCTTCACATGAGAGGTGGAGCATCCTTATCACCAAAGACACAGGTTGGCCGAGAAGAATCTGAATGAGCAAGCCCCGCTAAGTTTCTCCGTTTAGTTCACTGACCTTAACCTACCTATCATGTTCCTCCACGACTCTCCACTCTTCATCAAACCTAGCATAACAATGGTAAGGGCTGGTCATTTCTTTGGGTCTTCGTTTCCATATGAACGTCGTCATGTCACGTCAATGTATATGCTTTTCCTTTGTGAATCTGTCTTTGTCAGTTTATCACTCAGATCCTGCCAGGGACCCTCAGAGGGTCTAGGCGAACCTTTTTTCTCCTCTACCACCTTCCTGCGAATACTGACATCTTGCCTGGTTTATTGGGTTGCACATCATTAATTACCAAATTAATTGAGACTTAAAAGGACTTTGTGATTTTTCTATTGCCTAAAATTGAATAGAGAAGTTGTGGAGTATGGGGTGTTCTGTGTTTTTATTCCCAGACAAGGGAAAGATGCCCTGCTGGGCAGTTTAAATGAGAAAATGAGTATCAAAAATATTATACCCCAAGACACCTGTATGATGGACGGGCTGGTTATATTCTCTATTTTCCATGAAATAGAAACCTTTGGGCTGAGAGCAGATGTTCACGGATTCTTTTAACAAATAGTTGTTGACACACTTTGGTTTTGGTAACACTGGAGAGTAAATGGTCAATGAACGCCAGCTTTGCCCTCAAGGAGTTGATGATCTACTGAAAAATGAAGCCAAGTAAATAGAAGGGTGAAGGTGACTTTGCTGTGGGGTAAGTGACACTAAACACCATCCAGAAGCAACTGACCTCATCTCAGAGGATGCGGGGCAAGCTCCCATGGGAAGTTAAACTTTATTGGAGACCTGAGGGACTAGTGAGTATTAACTGGCACAAAAAGGAAGACCAGGAAGAAAGCAGAGGGAGGAAAATCCCGTTCTGGGCAGAACCGACAGCAGAGCATAAAGCCTGTACACAGGTGAACGGGAGCAGGAAATTGCAAGTTGTTCATTTGCTTGGAGGACGAATTCAGGGAGAAAAGAAGCAAGAAATTAAGATGGAGAGATAAGCGGGGTCACATCCTGAAGAGCCTCTTCAATCACATTTCAGTCTGGATTGTAATCTTCAGTCAATGTTGATTTTTAAGCATCAGAGGGATCAGACTTGTACTTTCAAATTTTCTCCAAAACAGAGGAATAGGAAGAAAATATTAGATCCTTTAATCACATCATTTAAAATGTACCCTGAGCCTGGGTGGCTCAATTGGTTAAGCGTCTGACTCTTGACTTCAGCTCAGGTCATGATCTCATGGTTCGTGGGTTCAAGCCCCACATAAGGATCTGCACTGACAACACAGAACCTGCTTGGGATTCTCTCTCTCCCTCTGTCTCTCTCTGCCCCTCCCTCACTTGCGCTCAGTCTCCCTCCCCCCTTCTCTTGCTCTCTCTCTATCTCTCTCTGAAAATAAAAAAAATAAAATAAACTTTAAAACACACCCTTTAAATTGTTCTGACTCCGGGCACCTGGGTGGCTCAGTTGGTTGAGTGACTGACTTCAGCTCAGGTCATGATCTCATTGTTTGTGGATTTAGGACCCACGTCAGGCTCAAGCTGACAGCTTGCCCAGAGCCTGTAGCCTGCTTCAGATCCTGTGTCTCCTTCTTTCTCTGCCCCTACACCATTCGTGCTCTTACTCTGTCTCTCAATAATAAATAAATGTAAAAAAAATTCTTTTATTTAAAAAAAATTGTTCTGACTCTAATACATTTACACACACTTAATATGGTAGCAGTAACACGTGCATGTAACTGATAAATATGCAGGACTATTGCTTTAGAAAGGCTGCCCCAGCTGCAGCGTGGAACAGCATGGAACATGGATGGATTGGAAAGCAGAAAGGGTGAACTAGGGAGCCGTCACGCTGACTGAAGTAGAAATGAGGGGGGCATGGACCAGAACGATGGTATTGAGGATGGAAAGAAGTGGCCCCCTTCTTCCCACATCACCACCAGGCTGTCACCACCAACCCCCCCGCACTTGTGTGAGACGGCTCTATCAGAGACCCCAGCACCCGCGAGCTAATTGACGGATCACGAAGGTGAAGGTCACTGGCTGTCCGAAGATCCAGGCTTCCAGCGCTGGTTTTCCCCCTACTTAATATGTGATTTGGGCAAATCATTTTAATTTCCTCAACCTTCAAATTGGAGCTACTGAAACATGTCCTAACGACCTGCGGGAGCGATGGTGTTGACCAAACAGGATGATGAATAGAGATGATTTTGCAAACCGTGAAGCACTAGACAGATAGGTGTCACCCCATGATAGGTTCCGCAAGTTCTGTATTTCTGTGGGCGAGCTGACAGGCGCCACCTCGAATTCCAACACGGAAGCTGGCTACTCTGGAGCTTAGCAAAAGACGGAGTCACCTGTTAAAAATAGCAATACAGAGGTGCACCTGGGTGGCTCTGTCAGTTAAGCGTCCAAATCTTGATTTTGTCTCGGGTCACGATCTCATGGTTTGTGGGTTTGAGCCCCGTGTCGGGCTCTGCACCGACAGTGGGGAGCCTGCTTGGGATTCTCTCTCTCCCTCTCTTTCTGTCTCTCCTCTCTCTCTCTCTCAAAAATAAGCAAATAAACATTTGAAAGAAAACAGTCATAAGTAGACCAGGAGACCTGGCTATGCCCCTTCCTCCCTGGGAAGACTTGAGACTCGGTTTCAATGGAGGTTTCTATCTTGTCTACTGGTCAGAAGGGAGAAATGGACACACCCTCAGCTTGGGGTCGGGAACTGGGCTTTCGCTCTCCGTTTCCCATGATTCCCTATGTGACCTTGACCACCAAGCCAGGGGACGGCCTCCAGCCTCATTCTCATCTGCAATCCACATCTGCATCTGTGAATAAGGTCGGGACAGATGATTTGCAAGGACCTCTCCGCGGCAAAATGCCATCATTCTATCAAGGGTGAACGAAGAGATGAAATAGGAAGCATGTTTGTGACGGTTGTGCATTTATTATACTCGGTTTTGCCTGGTTGGGAAGGAAAGGAGAGGAGGAGGGGGAATAAAAAGTTTACCACCAGAACTACCTGCGCATTAACCAAGCCATGGAAAATGGAAGAGGCTGTGAAGATTTTCTCAATATGCAGAGCCACCAGGCCATCAGTGACAATAAAATTGTGAATTCAGCAATTCCATGCTGTGTTTTAATTTTCTGGCACTGGTGTGCCCATTATTTAAGCATGCATTTGGGTTGGTGCCAGCCTGCCCCCCTCTGCCGCGGCTGAGAAGGGGTGCTGAGGCTCTTCTCCTGCGCTCAGACCCCGCCGCTCTCGGAGGGTTAGGGCAGACTTCACAAATGACAAGAGGAAGCTGGGGGCGGAGTGGAGAAGACAATGAAGAGAAAGCAAGCGGAGAGAAGTGGGCAGAGAAAATAATTGGGATAGAACGAAGGCAAAGAGGCAGAGAAGGCCAGCATCCCAAGCGCTGCTTCATGGCCGGCAGGAGAAGGGAAAAATCGGGTGTCAGAATAAGGCGGGAGGAAAGGCGGGCAGGTGGGACCTGCATGGCCCCGGGTCCCCTCCTCTCTCCCGGCTGAGGGTGCAGCGAGCTGGCCGCGCCCTGGCACACTTGGGACCTGCCACAGTGTTTGAACTGAGGCCGTGGTCTTCCTGGACAGCTCCCAGCTGATGGCTTCGCACAGCGGGGCTCCGGGGCCTGGCTACCTTGCCTAACGTGGGCTCTGCCCCAAAGCTCCTGCTCAGGCCAGCTGAAACTTCCTCATGGCCTATGGAGACTGTCCCTCCCCACTCTTCCTCCCTTCCCCCTCTCGTACTGGCTAGCGGTATATGTCAGCCTGGCTAGGCCCCAGGCCCCAGGTACGCAACCAAACATGAATGTAGGTGCCGCCTTGAAAGCACCTGGCAGATGTGGTTAACAATCTACAATGAACTGACTTCAATTTTTTTTTTTTTTAATTTGAGGGAGACAGAGACAGTGCGAGTGGGGGCAGGGCAGAGTGAAAGGGAGAGAGAATCCCAAGGAGACGCCACACTGTCAGCCCAGAGCCCAATGCGCAATTCAATCCCACAAACCCTGAGATCATGACCTGAGCCAAAACCAGGAGGAGGATGCTCCGCTGACTGAGCCACCCAGGCGCCCCTACAATGAGCTGACTTTAAATCAAAGAGATGACCTTCCATAATGGCGGTGGGTCTCGTCCAATCAGTGGAAGGCCCTAAGAGCAAAACCTGAGGTTTCCTGGAAATGAAAGAATTCTGCCTCAAGGCTGCAGCATCAACTCCTGCCTGAGTTTCTGGCCCACAGATTTCAAATTTGTCAGGCCCCAAAATTACGTGAGCCAGTTTCTTAAAATAAAGATCCTTATATAAAGGAGAGAGATAACATTTCCTGTTGGTTCTTGGAGAACCCTCTCTTCTTCCACAAGGGTCAGACCTGGAGTCTAAAGGCTGTCTTCACCTACCTCTCGCCCCATTTTATCTTTCATAGTGTTTTCCCAATAGATCTCTTGCGTTCTCACCGCATCAGGGCCACTGCTCCTTGAAAAGCCAACCCCCCTAGCCCCCTGGCTTCATTGACACTTTTCAGTTGATGTCCTCATTTTTATTTTAGAATAAAATAAAATCCATCTGAGTGTGACGGATGATAACCACAAGATCTTACAAGCACTTGAGTGAAAGGAAACGAAGCTGAGGAAATACAGTGTGAAGAGGGAAACGGAAGGAAGGGGAAGAGTCAAGAGCAGAAAGGGGTGTGGCACAGCCAGGGGACCCATAAAGGAAATCGCCTTTCCGAAAAAGTGGGGCTCCACATCAAATTCAGGTGCTTCGTGAAACAGAGTACCTCCCAAGGGCTTTTTGCAAACAGAGGGCCGGGAAGACATCAGGAAAGAAAGCCGAGGAACAGCCCAGCACATGGTGTTTGTCTCACGTTAGCGTTCGCGTATCGGAGAACCCATTAAAAATGTATATATTTCCCCTTTGCCCATTGCCACTCTCTTAAATTACCTTATTTAAGAACACACACACACACAGTCTTCCCTGCATCTGCCTCAGCGTTCTCCCTAACTTTTATAGATTCCCCAGCCTGGCTTCTCCACAAAACGAAATTAAATCGTAGAAATGTCTGCTATTTCACAGCTGATTCTTTTTTTCTTGCGTTGCTTTTCTTGTGGTTTATATAGACATTGACCCAGATGGGTTGATTCCAGGAACCCTCCCAGGTGAAGCATGTGACACAGCGACAACGTGGAAACAATGTGGCCCAAGCCGTCTGCTGCACGAGGGCTGGGAACGAAACAGGAAGTGCTAATTAAAGAGGCTCTTACCTACGTCCTTGGGAGACATTCCTGACAGCCTCCAACGCTGGATTTTCATTTCTGAACCTGCGCTGACCGGCTGCCTTTGAATCGAAAGCGTTCCACTCATCCTTTCCTCCATCCATGTCTTCAACCGTGTTAATGCAGGTCCCAGCAGGTGCCTTACACGGTGCCAGGCGCTGGGGCAGCAATGGGGAGTTTGCCACCACCCCGGGCCTCACAGGACTTCAGATTCTGTTGGTCGGTGAATGCTTTGTAGGCTGGTTGCATTTCTGGATCTCACAGCTCGCGTCTCTAATGAAGGTGTAGCTAAAGCTAGTTGTAACAGCTTCCAAATCCTTCCCCAAAGGTTGTGGTGTGGCAAGCTGTGACATCAAGAATGTCCCGTGGGCCACGTGGTCAGGGAAAAAACCCCAGGCCTTCCTAACACCAAGACGTTTATTGCTGAAGGCCGATTGGCATCGGCCAGTCAAGTTCAGCTCTCATTTGGCCCTGTTAACTCTGTGCGGCAGCCAGACCAAGTGTGGCTGGGCAGCTGATCTCTTCTCAGGTGGACAGAGCATTTGTGGCTAGAACAAGGTGTTCCACTAACCAATGCCACTTCTGTGACCACCTGGCCACCCCTGCACTGAGCCTCAGATATCAGAATGTCTTATGCAAGTTGATCTTCACATTAACCAGAGAAACGGAACTGAGAAATATGTGTGAAAGTACGTGTGGGTATAGAGAGATTTGTTTTAAGGAATCGGCTGGTGGGATTGGCAAGTCTGAAATCTGTAGAGGCTGGTAGGCTGGAAATTCCCTCAAGAGTTATAGCTGCAGTCTTGAGTCATAAAACACGTCTGGAGGCAGAGGTCCTTCTTTTTTTGGGAGACTTCCCTCTTTTTTATTAAAACTTTCAACTGATTGGACAAGACCCACCCACATTATCAGCTTTTCTTGAAGTCTATTGATACGTTCATTACATCTAAAAAATCCTTCTATGTCAATACCTAGACTGGTGTCTAATCAAACAGCTGAGCCCCATAGTCTAGCCATGTTGAGAAATACACTTAGCCATCACTCTGGGTGAAGTCCAGTTGTAATATTTACCAACTTCCATGTTTGATAAGGTAGGTGATGGTTGGAGGGGTGGCATGATAACGAAATTAAGAAAGAAAGGAAGGTCTGGACATCCTCAGTTTGTTTTGAGTTTTCATGATTTAAAAAAGAAATTACACAAGGTATAGATGGTTACTGTTAAAAATTTAGGGTACATCAGTAAACAAAGAATACATTTCACTTGTAATCTCATAATCACAAAGTAATCACTGTTATCTTTTTCCCTGTAGCTTTTTTAAGATGTGAGTGACATAGTGTATTGTGTTTAAGTTCAAAGTGTACAGTGTGATCATTTGATGTACCTCTATATCACAAAATGATTGCCACTGTGCGGTTAGTCAACACAGCCTGCGCCTCACATAAATGCCATTTTGTTATTGGTGAGAACATTTGATATCTACTCTCATAACAACTTTCTTTTAATTTTTTAATGTTTATTTTTGAGAGAAAAAGAGAGAGACAATGAGTGGGGGAAGGGGCGAGAGAGAGAGGGAGACACAGAACCTGAAGCAGGCTCCAGGCCCTGAGTTGTCAGCCCAGAGCCTGACATGGGGCTTGAACCCACAAACTGTGAGATCATGACCTGAGCCGAAGTCATATGCTTAACCGATTGAGCCACCCAGGCGCTCCTCTCATAACAACTTTCAAGAATGCAGGCAGTAGTGACCATGCCCTACATTAGATCCTGGGAACTTAGTCCTTTTATAACGGCCAATTGTACTTTTGACCAACATCTACTCATTTTCCCCATCTCCTGCCCCAGTAGAACACCATTCTACTCTGCGTCCATGAATTTGGCTTTTTAAATCCATGTCACAAATGGTAGAATTTCCTTCTTTTTTTTTTTAAGGCTAAGGAACATTCCATGGGACATAGGTTATTTCCACGTTTCGGCTGTTGTGAATCATGATGCAATCAACAGAGGAGTGAAGATAGCTCTACAAGATAGTGATTTCATTTCCTTCAGATAAATACCAGAAGCAGAACTGCTGGATCGCATGGTGGATCCGCTTTTAAATTGGGGAGGAACTTCCATACTGTTCTCCAGAGTGGCTGCTCCAATTGACATTTCCACCAACAGTGCACAAGGATTCCGCTTTCTCTGCATCCTGACCAACGCTTGGCATCTCTCATTTTTTTTGTTGTTTTTTTTTGTTTTTGATGATGGCCATTCCAACAAGCATGAAGTGTATCTAATCATGGCTTTGATCTGCACTTCCCTGATGATTAGTGATGTTAAGCACCTGGTGGCCATTTGTATGTCTTCTTTGGGAAAATGTCTACTCAGGTCCTTCCTCCATTTTTAAATTAGATTCTTCGCTGGTTTTTTTCCTTTTACTCTTTCCGATTTTTTTTCTGTTTTCTTTGGCTATTGAGTTGTGTGAGGTTTTAAAATATATTTTGGATGTTAACTTCTTACCGGATACATGTTTTGCAATTTTGCAAATATCTTACAAATATTTTCTCCCATTCTGCAAGCGGCATTTTCATTTTGCCAATGGGTTCTTTCACTGTGCGGAAGCTTTTTAATTCCATTGAGGCCCACTTGTTGATTTCTGCCTTTGTTGTTTGTGCTTTTGGTCATATTCAAAGACTCATTGCCAATGCCAAGGTCAAGGAGATCTTTCCCTATGGTTTTTTCTAGGAGTTTTGTGGTTTCAGTTCTTGCATTTAAGTCCTTAATACATTTTGAGTTAATTTTGTTAGTGGTATAACTTAGGAGTCCAGTTTCATGTGTGTGTGTGTGTGTGCGTGTGCGTGTGTGTGCGTGTGTGTGTGTGTGTGTGTGAATATCCAGTTTTCCCCTCACCATTTACTGAAGAACCTATCATTTTCCTTTAGTATTCTTGGCTCTCTTTTCAAATATCAGTTGACCACAAATGTGTGAGTTTAATTTTGGTCTCTCAATTCTGTTGCCTTGGTCTATGTGCTTATTTTTACGCAAGTACTATACCGTTTTATTTTCTATGGCTTTGTAATAATACAGTTTGTAGTCAGGAAGCGTGAGGCCTCCAGCTTTGTTCTTCCACAAGATTGTCTTGGCTATTTGGGGTCTTTTGTGGCTCTACACGAATTTTAGGATTGTTGTTCTATTTCTGTAAAAAAAATGCCATTGGGATTTTGATAGAGATTACATTAAATCTATGGATGCTTTTGGGTAGGATGGACATTTTAACAATATTAACTCTTGTGATCATGAACATGGGACATCTTTCCATTTATTTGTATCTTCTTCAGTTTCTTTCCTTAATATCTTATAGTTTTGAATGTACAAGTTGTTCACTTCTCCTCAGTTAAACTTATTCCTCAGTATTTTGTTTTGTGATGCTACTGTAGATAGCAAATCAGCAAGAGAACTGTTCATCTCTCTTGCTGATTTGGATGTCTTTTATTTCTTTATCTTGTCTTATTGTTTTGGCTTGGACTGTCCTAAATGATAGTGGTGAGAGTGGACACCTTCGTCTTGCTCCTGACCTTAGAGGGAAAACTTTCAATCTTTGATTAATATGATGTTAGCCATGGGATTGTCATATGTGGTGTTTATTATAGTGAGGTATTTTTATACCCAATTTGTTAAGAGTTTTTACTATAAAAATGATGAATTTTGTCAAATGCTTTTTCTGTCTCTTTTGGGATGATCATATGATTTTTTTTGTCTTTTATCCTATTAAGATAGTGTATCAAATTTTTTGATTTATATATGTTGAACCACCCTTGTATTCCAGGGATAAATCCCATTTGATCATGTTATATGATTCTTTTATTTTATTTTATTTATTTTTAAGGGTTATTTATTTTTGAGAGAGACAGAGTATGAGCAGGGGAGGGCAGAAAGAGAGAGAGACACAGAATCTGAAGCAGGCTCCAGGCTCTGAGCTGTCAGCACAGAGCCCAACACAGGGCTTGAACCCCCCAACCATGAGATCATAACCTGAGCTGAAGTTGGACACTTAACTGACTGTGTCACCCCGGTGCCCCTATTTTATTTTATTTTTTAAAAGATTTTGTTTTTAAGTAATCTCTACATCCAGTGTAAAGCTCAAACCTGCAACTCCAAGATCAAGAGTTGCATACTCTACCAACTTAGCCAGCCAGGCACCCCGATGTTGTACGATCTTTTTAATGTGTTGTTGAAATCAGTTTGCTAGTATTTTGTTGAGGACTTTTACATCTCGATTCAGCAGGAATACTGGCCTGTAGTTTTCTTTTCTTGTAGTGTCCTTACCTGGCTTTGGTATCAGGGTGATAACTGGTCGTGTAAAATGAGTTTGGGAGAGTCCCCTTGTCTTCAGTATTTTGGAAGAATTAAAGAAGTATTGGCATTGATTCTCCTTTAAGTTAGGTAGAATTCACCCGTGAAGCTATCCATTCCTGAGCTTTTCTTTGCTGGAAAGCTTTTGATTACTTATTCAATCTCCTTACTTATTATTGGTTTGCTTGGATTTTCAATTTCTTCATGATTCTATCTTGGTAGGTTGTATGTTTTCAAGAGTTTATCCATTTCTTCTGGGTTGTCTAATTTGTTGGCATAGAATGGTTCATAGCAGTCTCTTTAGTCCTTTGTATTTCTCTGTTGTTAGTTACAATGTCTCCTCTTTGAGTTACAATTTTATTTATTGTCATCCTTGCTCTCTTTCCTTGGTAATTCTAGCTATGTATTTATCGATTTTGTTTAACTTTTTGAAAAATTAGATTTGTTGATCTTTTGATTGTTTTCTATTCTTTCTTTTTCTTCTTTCTTTCTTTTCTGCTCTAATATTTGTTACCTACTTCTGTTAATGTTTGGCTTAGTTTTTAATTCTTGTTCAAGTCCCTTGAAGTATAAGATTAGGTTGTATATTTGAGACTTTCTTTTTTCTTAATGTAAACGTTAACTGTTGCACACTTCCCTCATAAAACTGCTTTAGCTGCATCCCATAAGTTTTGACATTTGTATTACCACTTTCATTGGTGGCAAGCCTTCTAAATTTCTTCTTTGACTCATTGGTTGTTCAAGAGTGTTCCTGTCAACTTTTGATGTGCAACTTTCCAATGTTTTTCTTACAACAATGAAGTCATGCTGTAAAGAGTATTTTATAACTTGATTTGCATGTGATCACATATTATGTGAATTATTCCTAGTAATAACTATATTTCTACTATCACAGGGTTTTAATTATTATAACCCTTTTTACTACATGTGTAAGGATGCAGGTCCGATCCGGCTCTCACCACGGGGCCTTCCGGGCCTTCCCAGCCTTCACGGAGGCAGAGCCGGTCTCGGTGCACCGCCCCGCGGTGGTGGAAATGCGCCCAGCAGCCGTGCGGGGGGGCGTTCCCCCTCCAGCAGCAGGTCCGATCCAGCCTTCCCCTTTACTTAAAGGGGAAGGCGCCAGCTTCTCCTGAAAGGGCGCATTAAGGAGGGACAACTCCTGCGACACCCAATCGGGGGAGGACGGACGATACCTTTGACCTCTCTAGAGGCGGGCCTAGTCACGCCCCACGTGGGGCGTCCTGGGCCCACTCTGATTGGTCAGTACTCCGGATGGTGTGACTGGCTCCCACAACTGCCAGTATTGATGGGGGGTAGGGGTTGGATCGCTGTATTTCCTGCAACTCCCCCTCCCAAAGATATAAAAGGCCCTGCCCTGCCTTTGTTCGGGGCTCTCTCCACATGGCCAGCGGGTGGGGTGGAGACTGCGAGCCCGAGCTTAAGCTTGTAATAAAGGCCCTTTGCTTTTGCAGGCATGGCTCGGTCTCCCTAGCAGTCTCTGGTGTTTTTTGGGGTGATTTGGGGCGATTTTAAAAACTTGGGCACAATATATGAATATACTATTTTTAGTCGACTCAATCCTTAATTGATAGACATTAAAAGAGTTTCCTAATGTTTCCCCACTATAAACAAGTCTATACTAAATGCCTTCAGTCATGTGTCTTTCCATTTTAGTTATTTCTCTCTGATAAATTCCTAGCAAGAGAATTACTAGGTCAATAAGTGTGCACATTTTTAAAAGGCCTTTGATGCCTATTGAAAAGCTGCTTTTCAGAAAAATACACCAATTAATACAAGTGCTATTATTTTAATACCACACATTTATCAGCTTATATTGGTTCCAAATGTTAATAAATACCTCTTAATCCTTTACTTCCAGAAGTACATTGGACGAAAAATGTTGTTAATCCTAGGATATTAAGAGGAAGGAAAAAACAGCTCATTCCTATCTTTTTGGCTTTGAAGCAAATTCTCTTTATAGACTTTAGAAAAAAATAAGTATATTTCCCTTCTTTGATGTAGCATTCTCCTATAAAATGGTACTGTATTACCTAAGAGTAAACAGATTTAAGATTATATTAATATATTAGATAGATGGCTAGAGAGATATGGTTCAGGACATACTACCCCAAAATATGGCAACCTGTCCTACTCTGGTTTTAAAAATTAAAAACAATTTTTTTAAGTTTATTCATTTCTGAGAGACAGAGTGTGAGTGGGGGAGGGGCCGACAAAGAGGGAGACACAGAATCTGAAGCAGGCTGTGCTGACAGCTCAGAGCCCCATGCGGGGCTCAAACTCAGGAACTATGAGATCATCACCTGAACCGAAGTCGGACACTTAACCGACTGAGTCACCCAGGTGCCCCTAAAAATTTTTTTAATGTTTATTTATTTTTGAGAGAGAAACAGAGCATGAATGGGGGAGGGGCAGAAAGAGAGAGGGAGACACAGAATCTGAAGCAGGCTCCAGGCTCTGAGCTGTCAGCACAGAACCTGACGCAGGGCTCAAACCCACAGACAGAGACCGTGACCTGAGCCGAAGTCGGACGCTCAATCAGTCGAGCCACCCAGGTGCCCCAGCACATTGGGCATTTTTTAAGCTGGAGAAAAGAGGAACAGCAAATACCAGAAAGGCTCTATGGTCACCCCCTTCTCCCGGAGGCAGGTCATAAGACCCTCATGTGACAGGTGGCCTCTCTCTACCTGGATGGAAGGATCCCAAGAGGAATCCAAACAACGAGATCTTGCCAAGTGTCCCCGAGTTTACTACCCGCAGCTCATATTCTCTTGTCCTACTCTGCTTCCCCACAACTAAGTACTCTTCATCAAACCTCGTATAAAAACATGCATGCTTACCCACTTCTTCCGTTCGTTCCGAGGCTCCTGTGTCACAGAAAACTTTTATTACATAAATCTGTATGTTTTTCTCTCGTTGATCTGTCTTTCCTGAGTCTTGTTTACAAGGCCCCAGCTGGAGAACCTAGAAGGATGGGGAGGAAAGATTTCTTCTTTCCCCGTATGTGTATAAAAAGAGTGGGTGAGGCTTAGCTTATGAGGACTGCGTGGCTGGAGGAAGCAAAGCAGAGAGAGAAGCTCACGAGACTCCAGCTCTGGAATCCACACCTGTGACGCTCTTGTCGCGGAGATCTATTCTCCGCAAACATGCCTGTCGCGGCAGGCCATCAAGTCAGATCTCAGACATTCTAGGGCCAGTCCTAATGCAAGTTGAGACACAGCAGGCGGGCTCCCCTCTGAGCCGGTAGAGGACTCCCAGTGCTCACAGCGAGACATCATCAACACCAAACGTCCCAGACTCCGTCGGCCGACATAAATACACACACCACCCACGTGGCTGGCCGGAACAATCACCTTGACTTTGGCGTGAAAGTCATGGAAGTGATTTTGTTCATGACTCAGCACTCGTAGTCAATTACGGTCGGAGGGTCAATAAGTGTGTGTTGTGTCGATGTTAATTGTCTGTCTCGTCCGCAGGTGTTCACTCCGGAAGCGCAAATGGGATTGACAAACTGACATTTTTATGTATGTGCACCTGACGAGATGGAAACCGGAGGAAGCAGAATGAGAACTGTGGTCAGGCGCCAACTTGGTTAATGTCCATGGGGGGGGGGGGGGGGCAGGAGGCAGAGGGAAGGAAGGGATCAATGCCCCAGAGCACACACTTAGTGCTGTATACTGTCTGTGGCCCTCTAACGTAAGAGTGGCTCAGTCTGCCCTCCACTGACCACCTCCATCTCCAAGCACCGGGACCGGTCACAGCACGGAACAATTTCAAGGCAGAATTAACCTGGAGGTGAATTCACTTCTGCCCCCGCCCCCCATAATGCCTTGCTTCTAAACTGCTGTTGCACATCTTCCCAAAGACCCATGCCAGCGCGCCAGTTAAAGCCTGGTTTGCAGGGGGGACAATGGAATTGAACGTGAGTTTTCTCTCTTTTCCAGCCAAACAAAAGGGACTTGAGCTCCCGAGACGGCGAGCCTTCTCTGAATGATCCCTGCCATCGTGCACACCCCGTCAATAGTCGCTGGCTAGATAGGGAACAAAAGGGGAGCAAATGGTAATGAAGATGAATTTGTGGCGTTTAGCAGCTGCAGGCGGGCGAGGGAGGGCCCCGACGCAGGGCAGACTGACCCGTTACATCCGTATAACTTGTTAACCAAAACCGTCAGTGACTTTTAGAGCAATTTCTGCCTCCGTGACACCAACATCTCCCCAGCACAGTAACTCTGGAGCCTTCCCCTCTGCATTATTAACCACGTTCACGGGTCCTTACTTAGCAGGTCACAGTGTCCGCTTCCTCTGAGCCTTGGCCGCGACCAAATTAAAGAGGCTTGCTCCGCTCCGTGAAAATACTGCCATTCAACCTATTCATTTCCCCTAAATGCTTCTCCACTTCAACTTGGCATTCCAGCCATGTCACATATATTTTTTTTTAAAGCCATCTTCTAGGTCAATAATGTTAAACTCTTACCCATGACAATAATTTACTCTTGTCGAATGTGTACGTACACAGAGGAGACACACACACACTCACAGCGTGCGTGTCTGAGCACATTCACGGATCCCTTTGGTCTCTCTGAGCATTGTGGATTCTCTCTTCCCATTGTGTTTCAGCCTTTTACTGGCAGTCTCTTTCTCCTGCAAAAAGAGATTACAAATACAATCCTAGAATTGCAAATAGAACGGTGGATGCCTTTTGTTCAGCTTCCTGTCCAAGTTGTTACAACCTTTGTCATGGTAATGAGCCATCAGAATTTCATAGCCTGGAATATTCTCTGCGCTCCCCGGGTGTATTGTGTGCCTAAATTTGGATGAGTTTATGGTCTTGCGGTTGGCCCTGGATAAAGACAGCCGGAAAAGTGGACCTGCTTTAAGATGACCAGGAGTTCTACATGGAAGGAAACGGTTTACTGGAGGTCAAAACGCAACATCTATCAACTCAGAAGAGCCCCGGCTGGAAATCTGAAAAGTAAAACACACACCTGCCAAGTTTTTCCGTCGGGACTTCAAAAGGGTGGACAGGTTTCCTAGGCTAGATGAATTCTCCCCAGTGGTGACAGGAGGATTTTGATCATTCATTCACGGGATGGGCGTTGTGTGTCTATTCGGAGTCAGGCACTAGGCTACAGGGCGGGGGTGCAGGGGGCGGGGGCAGACAGACAAGGCAGGCCAGGACAACAGAGGCGCATTATGTCAACGCAGAGGAACAGAACACTGGGCGCATCTCCGCGCCGTGAGGTGACTCTCCTGTAATTCCATCAACGAGAGCCCATTTATACCAGCCCGTATGCTAGTTGACAAGGCACTAACTTCACCGACGAAAACCATTGCTGACCTTGGCCATGTTCTTCTGCAAACGGTCTGGTATTGATCAAGATAAGGTAACAGAGGGGCGCCTGGGTGGCTCAGTCAGTTAAGCATCCAGCTTCAGCTCAGGTCATGATTTCACGGTTTGTGGGTTCAAGCCCCATGTCGGGCTCTGTGCTTGACAGCTAGCTCAGAGCCTGGAGCCTGCTTCAGATTCTGTGTCTCCCTTTCTCTCTGGCCCTCCCCTGCTCACGCTGTCTCTCTCTCTCTCTCTCTCTCTCAAAAATAAAATAGAACATTTAAACAAAAATTAAAAAAAAACAAGATAAGGTAACAGGAATGAATCTGCAGCTGCTGGATTTCCCAACGACAACTCTAGCCACCTGCCCCTAAAAGGTAAATTCCTAATTACGAGGCCCCTGCCCTTAGTTTGTGAATAAGCTCACGCCTCCACGATATAAACGTTATCCGTGCTAAAGTACTTTAAAGCAAATGACAGACGTTGTAACGGTTTACAAGATGACCAGCTCTCCATTTGATTTCTGACATGCATGAATAATATATTTCACCGGTTTTTCATCAAAATGGTACCCTGTTAATTAGAGGGAGGGTTTCTGCGACAGAGCACCAACCGTTGGGGTGGGTGGTCCGTGAGGTTGTAGGACATAAAAGGGCTTTTCATCCCCCCAGCAGATGGGGTCCCCCAAGAATAAAAGAGACTTGAGAGCCACTTAAACGGGCCGCAGGGCCATTTGCGCTTGAAGCTAAGTGCTGGCTGTGATTAAATTTACGTAGAGTCAGCACAGTGCCTGATACAGAGCAGCTGTTGGAGAGCTGGTCGATGCCTTCTGCCTGGAGCCGGGCGTCCGTGGCTAGAAAATCGGGCAGATCCCTGCTACCATCTCCAGGCAGGTGTGACTTTTAGTTAAGGGACTCATCCTGCGTTTGTACGGAGACATCGATGACACCAGGAATAGAATTCAGGGGCTTTGTGTCCAATTTCCAATCAATACGTCCTTTCCCCGGCTGCCTGCTCCCCTCTACGAGCAGCTTTGCCGGGAGAGAATGAGATTCTCGAAGCGACTCAAGTACTCTGGTAGTTTTCAAGCAGCCTCCTCTCCAAACAGGCTTTGCTCTCATATTTACAGTTTCAAAGCAGCAAAACACAGACGCCTGACTGCCTTGCTCCCCCTCTTCTTTCCTCTCCTCCTTCCTTCTCTCCTTTTTTTCCCCGTTGAATCTTGGAGCCTCCGAGAGGAGGTGGGGTGGGGAAGAAAGTGTAGGGAAGAAAAAAGAATTTTCCCTCTGCTCTTCTGAGTCCTTAGCTGAGATTCCTGTAATAAAGGACACATGAACAAGAGAAAAACAGTTTATTAACATTTATGCTCCCCCTGGGAGACACCAGAGAAAAATGGGTGACTGAGGTGGCTTTAGAATTTATGCTTAAATATCGTCTTATTGGGGAAAGCAGAGGGGAGATGCAGGAATCTCAGGGGGAATAAATGATTTTTTAGGAAAGTTGAATGGGTCCTTAAAAGAGTAGGTAGGAGGGTGCCTGGCTGGCTCAGTCAGTTAAGTGTCCGACTCTTGACTCGATCTCAGCTGCTCAGGTCATAATCTCACAGTTCCTGGGTTCAAGCCCTTCATCAGGCTCTCCCTCTCTGTCTGCCCCTTCCCTGCTCATCCTCTCTCAAAAAATAAATAAACCTAAAAATAAAAAGAGTGCATAGGAGCTGTGGTGGTTTGTGACAAAGTGTGTCTGGGTGTGATGTGACTTCCGGTCTGCTCTCTTGTGATAAGACTGGATCTTCCTCGTAAATCAAACTCCAGGGGAGGAAAGAACCTTAGGATAATTGAGTTTCTTTTGGAAGATCTGTCTTTAAGCAGAGAGGAGAGTTCAGAGGGGGAGAGCCCTGCATTTGCTTTTTTTCCCCAAGGGTCTGTGGCTCAAAAGAACCAGTGGGCCAAAGCGGTCTGTTCAGGGGTAGTATGTCCTAAATGTTTACAATCGTATTTTGGGTGATATCTTCTGCTCCCGTTCAAAAGAAGAAGAAAAATCCTGTGTGTGTGTTGCGGGCACAAAGGTGGCAGAGTGTGGGGGTCAGAGAGCAGGAGGACCCCAGAATTCTCTAGGGCTAAAATAATCAATTCTAGTTTTAGAAAACTCTGACACGTGTTTGACACAGCGCTGTTTTCATTTCCTCAAGGAGGCCGTTGTGGGGAAGAAAAAAGTGTTAGACCCTGGCTGGGTCTGAAAATTAAACAAAGATTTGCCTCAGAGAAGCATGTGGGACAGTTTAATGAGTCTCCGTGTCACATGCCACAGGGAGCCTTCCGAGGAGATGGAGACCCGAAGGCGCGGGCAGACTGCAGTGTTTTCGTGCTGGGTCCTGGGATAAAGGGGTGAGGTAAGTGTCCTGAAGCCGGGGACACTGACCAAGATGTCCTTCCTTGTTTGTCTTCAGAGATAAGGACGCCCCTGTCCCCTGGGAACAAGAGGACACTTCTTATATGAGTTTTATGACCTGTTTTGGAAGCGACACCAAGGAGAAGGTCACACTGACCTTGCTGCGTCCGCCATTTTCCCAAGCTTTATCAGCTTCAAGTATTCAGTGTGTCAAGTTGCCATATTTTGAAGTAGCCTGACCTGAACCCGGCAACACCCTACTTGACCGGATGACTTAGGGCCCCGAGGACCCCATGCCTTCTCTGAGCCTAGCCCAGCGTTGGTTCTCCTCTTGGTAATTCCTCTCCTGACATCATTATTCTCCACGCTTTCCCACAGTTGCCAGATCCACAGCTAACATTTCCTCACGCTTTGCCTTGGCCCGTAGCCCGAAAATGTTAGGGGTAACATTGCCCTTTCTCCCCTCTCCTGTCCTCGGTGTGACCGCCTGCTCCCACGGAAGGGAGACTCCTGGTTTGCCGGAAGTTTCTCCAAAGCTATAGTGCAAATCCCCCTAATCGTTTGCTAGATGAACAATGATCACTCTAACCTCCTAATTAACATTGTTAAAATCTGTTAACAAAGGACATTTAACAATATCTTAATTAGGAAGGATTTCCAATTTGTGGTGCGGAGCGTGTTAGACAAACAGGGTACAATTCTCCCTTTGTTCCCGGGCTCGGCAGCCGGAGAGATTACAGGATATGACACAACATGTCCTACGTCTGTCATTCATCATTCTATAGCCTCCGTGCGTCGGTGCCACCTAATTAGTGCCTTCGCTGATTTTACCTGCGTTATTGTTTGCACCGTAATTTGGAGAGAATGGAGAGGTGAGGCTGGGTGAATGAGTTTGGGGCAGGCATCTGGCTCCGCGTGGCTGCGGCTCCCAGCGCCGGCTGGAAAAGTCCAGCTAGCAAATAAAGCAAACTTTCCAGAGCCTCCGGTCACGAATAGTGGGGTGCAAGGGGAAGGGGCTGTTTGAGTCTTTCCGAAGAAATACGTGCACGACGGACCGTCCGGGTCCTCACCCTTTTCCCAAGCTCCTTTGGCTGATTTTAAAAGCATCTATTATCTGTCGCTTAATTATTAAAAAGTGTCTACTCTGTTTTCATAAATTATCGATGGGTTAGAGATATTGGCATATGAGAGAGCGAGTCATGGGGATAAGGGGAGATCCAAAGCCAATTATCCCTGCTGGGAAGAATTTAGAATATAATGGGATCCTTGAATTATTCTACACTAGACCTTTAGGAATGTGTGTTTGTGTGTTTGGTTAGGGCGGGTGGGGGCCACAAGGCGGAGAAGGGTCACGACTTCTGATCACCCCTATTTCATTATTCTCATCGCTCTGCCAGGATATCCCTGTTTTTGGGTCATTGCCCGTGTGTCTCAACTTCTTTCTCCCGAAGACCGGAGACACGCTCGGAAGAAATTACTAACACCAGACGTTATTTGGAATTACCATTTATATAAACTACATCATCTAAACTAAGTAAGAAAGCATAAGAAAAATGCTGAATAGCATGCCTGGTACATGTTTAATATTCAATACATTGTAGCTACAATAAACTATGTCATGTGTAAAGCTGTATCTAATGTATGAGGACACCTTGGATACATCATACGGTTGCTGGTGCTATATGTATCCTAATCAAATGTTCAGGGGCTATTTCTGGACTTCGGTCCAAGTCACTGAACGGCCTCTTTCATGAAGACATCAGGGAACAGATCAGAAGTGCAGCCTCTTCCTCTCAATTTGCCAGGCACAACCACCAAGGATTGTCCAGTAAGATAGAAACTAAAATGAAGCAAAGCAAAAAAAAAAAAAAAAAAAAAACAACAACAACAAAAAAAACAAAGGACAAGCTTTTCCATTAAAGAGCTGTGGTTAATTAGGAGGTTAGAGTGATCATTGTTCGTTAAATAGCCCGTATTGAAAACCTGCTGACCTTGAATTGGCATCCATTCCTTTCCCTTCACCTCTGCCCCCCCCAAACGATGCATGTCCTACTTACACCCCTACCATAGGAAGGGAGGAATGTAAGAACAAGGATGTTGTCAAGAGGTTCCTGGTGGAGATAAGAGGCATGGTGAATGTGCCTTCTCTCACAAATGTCCCTCATAAAAATTTTTGTTCAGAGAAAAATACTACTCCTAGTGTTACCCCCCTCCATCTCTTTAGCCTACACACACACACACACACACACACACACACACATACACACACACACACCACACACACACTTCAGGAAGGAAAAACAAACCCACCTTTATATCCACCCTGTTCAGTGCCTTCGAAGGGGCATGCAAATTAAGCAGACAAAACATAGAATAGCAAAAGAAAAGGGCAGATTTTTATTCTCATACAAACACAGGAGTTCACAGAACAATGTGACTCAAGGAAGTGATTAGAACAGGAGGTCTCAATGCCATTGTCACAAGGGAAGGGGAGGGGAGAAGGGCACTTAAAGGAAAACAAATGACTTTTAGGAAAGATAAATGGGCCTTCTGGAGAACTGATGTTGTGGGGACTGCGGAGCATTTATCACAGTGGAACTTCTAGGGTCTCTGCTTTTAGGCAGACAGGAATTTCAGGAACTCAAAAGCCTTTAGCTCAAAACAATTCTTATGCCAAAGAGGCCTATTTTGAGGTCTGCTTCCATAATATATACCACATTGGGCTCACGTACCACTGTTGAAGCATACACAGGTAATGTTAACATTTCAAGAGTTGAAAGTGGCTGGAGACACCACTCCTGCCTTGCTTTGCAAGTGAAGAAAGAGAGAGGCTCCCAGTGGGAAAGTGAGGCTCCCAGAGGGAAAGTGCTTGCCCCAGGTCAGCTCTG